>CM052363.1:14587442-15043258 GCA_028551485.1 Casuarina cunninghamiana | reverse complement strand
CTTCTCTTCCAAAACTCCCATTCAAGGCTTGGCATAGCTAAAAAGTGCAAAATGGAAGTTTTATATGGAAAGTATGATATCTTATAATGAAAGTTAAATTAAAAAAAATATTTATTTAATTCTTGAATTAACTTTTGAATTGAGTTTTAAATCTTTTAATTTGATATTAGAATATAAGTTGAATTTATTTCACTTTGCGTAACCTTTAATGATATTCAGTATGTAAAGATTATTAACGATAAAAGTTTTATATTAAAATATGTTTTTTATAATAAAATTTAAATAAAAATATATTTATCTAATTTTTTAACTCTAATTTTTTAACTAACTTTTATATTTAACTTTGAACCTTTTTAACTCAAACGAGAAAGGAAAATTGGAGGAGGCTCCTCGCTCTACGATGATAGGTAAAATTCTTGAAATCGTTAACCTGTAGCCATTCCATATATTTGCGTGCATTCCTCGGACAACACTGGACAGATATTTGCACGCATACCTTTGGACAGGCACATGCTTTTGTCTTGCATCGGTAGCCATTCTTGCGGGCATACCCTCGGACGCTCTTGCCCCATCTTTGTGTCATCAGCCACTGAAAACCCTCGGACAGGAATACCCGCACCACACTTGCAGGAATACCCCCGGGGGCGCATTTGTTCCGACCTGGCGCCATGCACCACACTCGCAGGAATACCCCCGGCGACGCATTTGTCCGACTCGGCGCCATGCACCACACTTGCATTTGTCCGACTCGGTGCCATGCACCACACTTGCAGGAATACCCCCGACGACACCTGGTGCCATGCACCAAACTTGCAGGAATACCCCCAGCGACGCATTTGTCCGACCTAGTGCCATGCACCAGACTTGCAGTAATACCCCCGGCGACGCAGTTGTCCGACTCGGTGCCATGCACCACACTTGCAAGAATACCCCCCGCGACACCAGACTTGCAGGAATACCCCCGGCGACGCATTTGTCCGACCTGGTGCCATGCACCAGACTTGTAGGAATACCCCCGGCGACGCATTTGTCCGACTCGTTGCCATGCACGACACTTGCAGGAATACCCCCGGCGACGCGACGCATTTGTCCGACTCGGTGCCATGCGCCACACTTGCAGGAATACCCTCGGAATGCGTCCGACTCGGTGCCATGCACTAGTCTTGCAGGAATACCCTCGGGGACACTCGGACGCCCTTTGCCCCATTTTTGTCATCCGCCACACTTGCAGGAATACCCTCGGATGCTGCTCGGACCATCAGCCAACATTTGCCCGCATACCCTCGGCTCTCTCTATATATAACAGATTTCCCTTCCTCAGTTTCGTAGACGAAGGCACAGAAAAATGCATTGCGTTGTAGATCTGAGGTTCGTGATTCCACCACTGATCATCCTTGCCCTTACCGTCCTAACGTCCCAAGACAAGTCTTGGGCTCAGCATGCTTACCTGGGAACTCAAACGCTTCTTCAGCCTGCTTCTGTGATACCATATTTGTTTCTCCTCCTTATCATATTCCTATTCCTATTCCTCTTCACCTCAGTCGAGCTCCCCCTTAACATGGAGCCAATTTACTTGCGAGTGAGACGTTTCTCTGGTCCCTTAACTCTTTCACTGGTAAGCTCAATCTTTCTTCCACCTTCGTCCTTTTGGATCATCTTTCCCATACTTGTTGTGTCTCCCTGGTATCGAATGCTGCTAGATCTACTCGTGCGTTTCATGGGTTGGCTTTACCACACTCTCCAAGCCGTTCCTGCTCTTAATATCCTCTGCGTGATCCAGCGTCAAGAAGAAGCAGAACCACCGCCTCGTCCAGTTGAAATCGAGCTGACTGAAATCGGAATCAACGTGTGAGTCATTTCTGTTGTGATGCAAATATTATGGGAATCAGTTGGCCATGATGTTATAGGGTCGTATGGTATTACTATGATACAAGCTTTCTGTTAAAGGATGCCTACCCATCCACGTCAGCGCCACGTGGCTCGTCCATCTCAGCAAGCCAGCCATGTAAGCCCTGACCCGTGTAGCGATGGGCGACCCGGGTGGATCTCTCGACCCGCGTCGCACCTAGCGCCGCGTTCAGAATCTTCTCCGCCATCATTGAAGATTTCTTTCCAATCTTGGTTGATTCTGTTTTTGTAAAGCCTTGATTTTATTTTGTAAAGTTTTGATTCGGTAAATTCTGTAAAGAAACACATATATTGTACATCGATTATCGATGAAAATGAATCGGGAAATTTTCATCCACAAAACACAGTTTTAGGGTTTCGAATCTACCTTCGCCGGAATTGTGAAATTCCGGCCACCGTCGCTTTCTCCATCTTGGTGGGGCGAGTTCTTTGCCTTCAAGGATGGGAAGGAGGCGGTGGGAGACGAGGAACGGGAGGAGACGGGTGTGCCAGACGACAAAATTGGAGCCGTCGAAGCGTTCTTGATAGGAGGGGGAGGGAGCGGCGGGCTGGGAGGAGGAGTTGGAGGCCGCCGGCATAATCGGGATTTCGGGAGGAGGCAAGGGGGTTTGGGAATCGGCGGTCGGAGAAGACACAGAGGAGGCCATGGGGAGGGATCGACACAGGGCGTGAGCCGGTGGCTCGTGATACCATGAAAGAAATGGAGAAAGCGACGGTGGCCGGAATTTCACAATTCCGGCGAAGGTAGATTCGAAACCCTAAAACTGTGTTTTGTGGATGAAAATTTCCCGATTCATTTTCATTGATAATCGATGTACAATATATGTGTTTCTTTACAGAATTTACCGAATCAAAACTTTACAAAATAAAATCAAGGCTTTACAAAAACAGAATCAACCAAGATTGGAAAGAAATCTTCAACGATGGCGGAGAAGATTCTGAACGCGGCGCTGGGTGCGACGCGGGTCGAGAGATCCACCCGGGTCGCCCATCGCTACACGGGTCAGGGCTTACGTGGCTGGCTTGCTGAGATGGACGAGCCACGTGGCGCTGACGTGGATGGGTAGGCATCCTTTAACACTTTCAAAGTTATGAGTGTATTTTTTTCTTTACTGTAATCAGAGTGCAGGTCATGGGTTTCTTTACTGCAGTACTTCTGCTCGGGCAAGTTAATTTCTATGTAATTTTGTCAGGCACAACTTAGTCCCACTATATTTCATGATTGACGATAGTCGTTATGCTTTATTTCTTATGATTTTTGTCAAGGAAGATATCCGCTCATCGCATCGACCTGGCGAAAAAAAATTAAAAGGAAGATATCCGCTCATTTGCGTTGCACTCCTATCATATTGCCTTGGCCTCCCCAACAACGAGTTGTAACCGTCCACGAGGCTGACATCACAGGTAAAACAATTCCTGCGCGGGTAGAATTCACCCGAAGTCTTCTTTCTCACACCTCCATCGGATCTCCCAGCCCCGGTCGACATCACAGCGGTCATGGGTTTGATTACTGCTATACTTCCGCCCGGAAAAGTTAATTTCTATGTAATTCCGTCAGCCACAACTTAGTCCCACTATATTTCCTGATAGTTAATATGGCTGACTCATCGAGGCCAACTCAGCCTAAACACAGATTGATTTGTAGGATAGACGCACGTACACACGCAGACTGATCGATCACAAAGTCCGGTAATGGATTTCTTAGACGACGACGTGATGTGTTCGGGAGAGACGATGACGACGACAACGATCCAAGCCATGATGTCCAAAATATTAGTAAACCTTTTCCAAGCCTTTTTCTTTGATGGTTTCGAGATCGGTTTTTTTTTGTCTTTTTCCATAAAAATTTGAAGGGATAAATGTATTAATTAAATTTTCTGAGGAAGTGATGCGTTTTCTTAAGTTTTTGGGAGACTTATTTTCACATTTTTAGGGAAGGGCATGGAGGGTTATGTGCAATTTTTGTGGGTCATGGAAATTGACAGCCCTTTTTTAACCCCAAAAAGAAAAAAAAAATTAAATACTTTAGAATAGGTTTCCTATTTAAAAATGGCATCGAAAATACGCTCGCATATAAGAAAAACATCTATGTAGAAGCTGAGAGAGGAAAACTCGTGCCGTATTCTGTCCATGATTGTGACGGAGAATAGGGGGTAGGTTTATGATGCAGCGAGATGTACACGTACTTTCGTGTACCCTTTTTGTCTGCTCTGATTCCTCCTTTGCTTGTTCTTGCTCGTGGGGATGATAGGACCACGATTGGATCACTCTTTTAGGAAGCCAACATGCGCTGACGTGGGGTCACTGAAAATTATTATAATCCAAAATAAATTATTGATTGGGGGTTTATTTCTTAAGACCATTCTTATGTTTAAAGGATAATATGAGTAATACTTTTAAGTTTTCACCGAAATGAAAAGCGTGACTACAGTGTGTTTGAAAATTATACTGCTTCGTGGAAAGAACCTTTTGTCCAGGAAGATCACTTTTTGTGTGGTGCTGAAGACTTTTCCTTTATCGGTTGACGAAGACTTCTAGCGTGGGTGTTTATCTAAGTCGAGAAAAATGGACACGGCAATAACGATAACTTGCAGGCGACCGGTTACCATATTTTGCCGGCCGCAAATAGTTTCCAAGCAAGTCTAGGCTGTCTGGTTTTGGTTAGAAGTGTAGAAGGTGCGCTGCGTCGTAGATCTGAGGTTCGGAATTCCAGCTCCAATAACTTTCGATCTTAGGCTTAACATCGCCAGACTCCAGGTATTTCTTTGAATATCGAATATGAGTTCTTTTGGATCTATGGAAGGGCTTTATGTAATGGTTTTGTGACACTCCAAGCATCATTATCATCTCCATCGCCCAAGGCCAAGGATTTCTGGTTGTCTTTTTTTTCTTAATCGCTAAATAAGTAACTTTTTTATTACTTCCATATTTTTTTTAATGATCTAGATTTGTAATATATAGTTTTTAGGGGTACAAAAGTCGGCAAGTTTATTATCTAGAACCCATTGAACATTATCAGAAATAAAGATAGCAATCGTGAAAGGAAACGAGATGCAGTTATTATCTGTAATAAATTATACTAAAATCTTTGTTCTTTAACCTTAGTGAGCAAGCGTGTTGCATTTTATATGTGCCTCGATGGTAAAAAAGAACAAACAGATTATAGTATTATAATAACGTTGGTGAAAACGTTAAGCCCAAAGAAGGAAAGGAAAAAACAAAACGGAGAGAAGTCACTGTCAGAGGATGCCCTGGCCAAGAACGGTAAGGCAAACGAGGTCACAGTTCTCACAGTTTGAGAACCGATATTTACTATATATACATAAAGTTTAATACACAGTTGTATTCGTAAGAGCCTTATCGTCAAGGAGAAACGGAGACCCAAAATAGTTGGATTGCGTGGTAGTCTATAAAGCAACCGACGACCAGAAATCCCAAAGAGATGCCTTTACTTTCTCTCATTCTCATTTCTTCCATTTCTTTATATTCTATCAGACTCTTTTGTTAGTGCCTGTGCTTCTATTGCTCTTTGCAAGTCGCCGTCGTTGTTGTTGGACGACGAGAGAGAGCAGACAACGGGAGAGACCCAAGTTTCCGTCCAGTCGAAGGAAATGTGAACACGCTAGCTTTTGCTTTGCTTTTGGTCGAGAAACCACTTCAGTTGGGTCGCTAGTTTAAGTTAAACAGCATAGAGCAGATTTCCCAGCTTTCTCTTCCTCCTCCATTCTATGTCATGGAACCTTACTAACTGATTTTGTTCAGAGGCTAGAACGTTGCGGTGCCGGGTACATACTGGACAGAACAGAACAACACCAGACTGCTCTCTTGCTTGACAGCGGAAAGAAAAGGAAAGTAGGAAGATAGACTTTTCCTGTCCCAGTCGGGTAGGGTCATTTAATAACGTTTGACGGGACCCCAACCTCCAAAACATAAAACCAAAAAAACTGTTGTCCTATGAAATGGCTGTCTGCTAATCATTAACTGCTGGCGGGACAGATCTTTGGTTCTTTTCACCAGAGAATGGGCCACGTGGACCAATCAAACCATTCCCGACTCATCACCGCCAACTGGTCCTCTTATACACGTACATTGATATATATATATGTAGGCGCGTTTACTTGTGTATATGTCTTTGTGAATGCACAGTCTGCCTTACTCTTTTTTTTTAATATATGAAAGAAAGTAAAAAATTTCATTGAAGGTGTATATATATATACACTTACGAAGAGTAAAAAGATAATAGTACATAAGAAAAAGAAAAGATGTATGATTGTCATCTAAAAAGTATTAATAAGAAGAAAGATATAAGTAAGAGCATGAATTTGATATTTGTGTCATTATTTCCATAGCTTTATTTAATATTTTATTTCACTATTTTCCCTTTCTGCATTGATAATTAAGAGCTGCATTGTAGAAATTAAATCTCATGCCTAGAATTTATTTTTCAAGTTTTGAAAAGAAAGCATTCTTCTAAAAGAAGAAGGGGTGTTTGTTATCAATATTAAAACAACAAAAACTTAGAATTTTAAATTAGGCCCTAATTTATATAAAAAATTTCTTATATTGTAACAAAGATTTCTATCACTGTTGGATTTTAGTTTCGACTGAATTTCATTTTTTCTTTAGAAAAAGTTATTTGGTTTCGATCAATGATATTATTTGAAAATCAAGCCTTCCCACTTTGCAAGTATCATCAGAAAAATGGAGATGATGCTATTAGGACAAAAGAAACGCCGAGAAACCCCAATGGAACCCTCCCGGGCAAGGTGTAATCCCATAGGAACTACCATACAATCGAACTCCCACGACCCACACATTGGACAGAGACACTCCACTTCCGCACAAGTCATGTGCAAATTTTCCAAAGCGCTTCACCGATTATCCAGGGCTAACCAACGCTCTTGTGGAAAGAGAACCACGGCCAAAAGCGGAGCCGGGGCTACTCCACAAGGGGTGCCGGGCTTGCTGCCTCTCAGGGACTTATAGCCGAAGTCGGCCTCCACCAAAACACCACCAAGGTAATAGGATCTAACGGTTTTAATACCATTAAAAAAAAATGTAGTCCTATGAGACCTTTAGAAATAAAATAATAATTAAATTCTAATTATAATTACATTTATTAGAATTTATAAACATTCTAAGTAATCTTCTTTTTAAGTTACATATGATTTCTTATTGTGAAAGTTGGATTAAAGTGAGAATTTTTTTCTCTTTTATAAACCTTTTGCATGGTAACTCTTTCGTTTGAATACCAACTCATCCGTATCACCCTAATCCTTCTCTTCCACGCGCATCCCTCTTGCTGCCATCGTGCCCGATGTTGTCTCCACCAACCACCAACCACCAACCACAAACCTTTCTCCTGTAAAATCAGTCTATAAAAACTGAACCCGCGTACAGATTTCTCATCAATCAAGTTTTATTCTTCTCCATATTTTCGTTTGTTATTTGTGGTTCTATTCTTGTTCTTGATTGTTATTTGTTGAAAGAACTAAAACGAGAGAGATTTTGGAGTAAATTCTTGTTTATTGATGAACAAGATAAACCAAGACTACAAGAGAGATGGGAGATATGAATCCCAGATGATAAAGAATGGTTGTATGGCTTCATATTTATATAGAATTCAAAATGTTAAGGAGCGTCTTGAGGAGCATCCCGAGGAGCGTCTTGAGGAGCGTGCTGAGGAGCGTCTTGAGGAGTGTGCTGAGGAGCGTGCTCATCTTTGAACAGCCCCCCTCAAGCTGAAGGTCGATATAAGTTGATAACATTCAGCTTGCCGAGAAGATGAGCATGTTGATTTGCCCCTAAAGCTTTTGTGAAGACATCTGCTGGTTGATCTTTAGTCCCCACATGATGAGTCTTGATTGTGCCTCGTTTAATTTTTTCTCGGATGAAATGACAATCAACGTCAATGTGTTTGGTACGTTGATGCACCATGGGATTTGCTGCGAGTTCCATCGCAGCCTTGTTGTCACAATGTAAAGTTACTGGTCGTGGGACTTTAATTCCCATGTCCCCAAGTAAACCCAGTAACCATATAATCTCACATGAGGTGTAGGCCATAGCTCGGTATTCTGCTTCTGTAGAAGAAAGTGACACCACTGCTTGCTTCTTGCTTTTCCAAGAAATAAGTGAGTCCCCAAGCATGATGCAAAAACCAATGACAGATTTCCTCTCAACCTTGCAAGTTGCATAGTCTGAGTCGCAATATGCCTTCAATTTATATCCTCCAGAAGCAGGAATGAATAAGCCAATACCTGGACAACCTTTTAAGTATCGCACCAATCGAATGGCGGCCTCCCAATGAGATTTTTTCGGGGAATGCATGAACTGAGCCAAGTTATGAACTGTGTAAGAAATGTCAGGCCTGGTGACGATGAGATAGTTTAATTTTCCAATGAGCTGCTGATACTTTAGCAGTTCGCTCATAAGTGGATCATCATCGCGAGGCACGTGTGCTCCTTGATCATGTTTATAAGTGGTCAACGACAAGTTGGTGTCCATGGGGTTGTCAACAGGTTTCCCTCCCCCAAGCCCAAGCTCGTCTATCATCTCGAGAATGTACTTGCGTTGACTTAGATGAATTCCTTTCTCATCACGAAGGACCTCAATCCCAAGGTAATACTTGAGATCTCCCAAGTCCTTGATGTGGAAAACTGAATGGAGGTATGTTTTCAACTCTTGTATGCCCTCAATGTCATTACCTGTAATGAGAATATCATCAACATAAATCATGAGGATGACGATATGATTACCTTTCTGGCGGACGAATAAGGAGGTGTCATGCATAGAGTTCTAATATCCAGTAGCTAACAGGGCCTCAGTGAATTTCTCATACCATTGTCGGGCCGCTTGTTTAAGTCCATAAATAGACTTTTTTAACTTACAAACTTTTCCACTAGCCTCTGTTGGATCTCCTAGTGGGGGTCTCATGTAGACCTCTTCATCGAGATCTCCCTGTAAGAAGGCGTTGTTGACATCCATTTGGTGGATACCCCACTGGTTCTGAGCAGCTAAGGAAAGAGCACACCTAATTGTGATATGTTTGACTACAGGAGCAAAAATTTCATGATAATCAACTCCCTCTTTCTGACTGTATCCTTATGCCACTAATCTTGCTTTGTATCTCTCAATGGATCCATCAGCCCGATACTTGATCTTGTAGACCCACTTGCAGCCGATAGGTTTCCTACCTCAAGGTAAATCCACTACCTCCCATGTGTTGTTTGCCTCCAATGCTTGTATCTCTTGTGCCATAGCCTCTTGCCATCTAGGATTGTTAATTGCCTCATGGTGATGCATTGGCTCAGTTTCAGTGGAGATGGATGCAATAAAATGCTGGCTAGTTTCTGGCAAATGAGCATATGAGATGTAGGTGGAAAGAGGATAAGCTGAAGATTCTGATTCGGCCACATGGATGGTAGGGCATATGTAGTCTTTGGACCATAAAGGGGGCCTGGTTTCCCTAGTAGGACGTCGAGGGGGTATATGTGGCTGCAAGGTAGGGCTCGATGAGGAGTTAGTATCACCGTCATCGGAGAAGATGTCGAGTGGATCAGCTGAGGGTGGTAACATGATAGGTGTTTGAACTGATTCAGGCAATGGTGAGGGAGGTGAAGGGTGGCTATGATCAGAAGCAAGCAATGTGGGTGTAGGGGATGTCAAGTTAGAAGATACCTCAATGTCATGTGTCTCTGGAGCCTCTGGAGTGAGTTCTGTCAAAGGTCCCGGCATGGTAGGTTGTGATTGGGTCTTTATGTCCGAGAAGGGAAACACATTTTCATAAAACTTGACATCCCTACTTACAAAGAATTTGTCATTTTTGGGGTTATACAAGCGATAACCCTTTTGACTTTGAGCATATCCCATGAAAATACTAGGGATCGCTCGGGGGGCAAATTTGTCTTTAGGGCCAACAGTGGTAGCGTGGCATAAACATCCAAAAACACGGAGGTGGGAAAATTTCGGTGATTTTCCAAAAAGTTTTTCAAAAGGTGTGACTCCGTGCAAAATAGTAGAAGGCATCCTATTTATGAGATAGGTTGCAGTAAGGATGTATTCCCCCCAGAATCTGTCAAGCATTGAGCTTTGAAATTTTAAAGCTCGCGCAACGTCCAGAATGTGACGATGTTTGCGCTCAACTACACCGTTTTGTTGCGGTGTGTGGACACATGAACTTTCGTGTCTAATGCCTCGTGATGTGAACAAGTATTTTGTGTGTTGGTTGAAGAAATCAAGTGCATTATCTGTTCTAACACATTTGACCTTCATGTCAAATTGGTTCTTGACCAGTGCAAGGAACTCTTCCAACCGTGAATAAGTTTCACTTTTGACTTTCATGAGAAATGTCCAAGTTCCTCTAGAGAAGTCATCCACAAGAGTGAGAAAATATCGTGACCCGTCATGACTGGGGATTTTGTAAGGTCCCCAAACGTCTATATGAACTAGGTCAAAAATCTTTTGCGCGGTATGATCGCGCGTAGAAAATGAGTTGCGAGTTTGTTTCGCAAGTGGACAAATCATGCAAGGCTCGTGTTGAGAGAATTTTAAAAATTTGAAATCATTGATAAATTGAAATTTTGCATCAGACATATGTCCAAGTCTACAATGCCAAAGTTTAGAATTCAAAACATTACTAGTAGACATTTTGCTAGCAAAAACAAGAACATGCTCTAGAGAATGTGTGACAGTTTTCTTGTCAGAGCATGCGACAAAATAATAAAGACCATTTCTAACGCTACCAAGGCCTTTGACTTCACTCATCCAAAGGTCCTGAAACACACAAAATTCAGCATAAAATATGATGCGGTATTTGTTTTCATGACAGAATTTTGAAGCAGAAATGAGGTTGAATTTAAAATCTGGAGAATATAATACGGTATTTAATTTTAGGGTATCTGAAATGTAAGTTTCTCCAATATGTGTTACCAATGCACCATCACCATTTGGGAATTTAACTTTCTTAGATCTAGAGGCACATGGTATAACTAAATGCAAGCATGGCAAATTTGCAGTAATATGGTCGCTAGCACCGGAATCTATTATCCAACAATTTTTTAAGAGATCAGAAGTACCTGCCAAGTAGACTTAAGTATTCGGATTGTCCTTTTTGTTGCCAAGAAGAGTCATAAATTTTTGATAATCCGTCTTGGTGATGAAGACGTGATCCGAATCCTCTGTTGCCAAATTGGCTTTGGTCTCTTCTCTAAAATTCCGGTGTCCTGGTGGGAAACCATGAAGCTTGTAACATTCCTTCTTTTCGTGGCCATACCCCTTGCAATAGTCACATTGAAGGCCCACTAATCGATAGCATTTTTCCTTTTTGTGGCCTTTTTTTCCGCAAAAGGCACATTTATCATTGCATGGGAAAGTTGTCCCTATAAATGGATTCGCCGTAGCAACTCTCGACCCCCCTTTTGGGGCTATTGCATCGGGGCAATGTTTTGCTGTAACAAACGCAAACTCGCCAGTTGTCTTCCCTGATGAGGTCCGGCGATACTCGGCTTGACAAAGGATCGAGTAGGTCTGAAAGAGGTCGGGGGCGGGCTGCATGACGAGAATTTGCTCTCGTAGCGGTACATAGCATTCATCGAGGCCTCGAACGAACTGAAAGAACTTCATTTCGTCTTCATGCTCTCTCCAATCGTTGAAGGAAGCCATCCGAGGGCGTTTCAACTCAATTAGAGCATTGAGCTCATTCCAGAGCTCTTTCAATCGACCGTAATAGGTTGCGATTGACTCTCCTCCTTGCTGAATCGTGCACAGTTGAGTCATTAGGTCAAAAACCCTAGACCTATCGACTTGTTGGTATCGACTTCTTAATTCGAACCACATCTCAGCTGCAGTTTTGGTATAGAGGAGCCCGTGGTGTAGGTGATTAGCTATGGAGTTCAAGATCCACCCCCTACAAACATTATTGCATCTTTCCCACTGTTTTCTGGTTGGAGAAGCAAGCTCGGGGACGCAGTAGGAACCGTCGACGAATTCAATTTTGTTCTTGATTGATAGTGCAATCATCATGGTTTCGCTCCAAGCTGCGTAGTTAAAGCTTCCTTCGAGCTTGATTGCAACCAGAGGCGTCGAATTGGTGTCACTGGGTTGCAGATAGAGGGGGTCGGATGCATCTAAAGTTTGAACCTTAGAATTTGAGGGTTGTTCAGGTGGTGGAGGAACTGAAGAATTTGGGTTTCCAGGCGACGAAGTAAGCGGAGGAACCTGCTGGTAGGTGCTGAATTGGTTCCGACTTCCTCCGCCACTGCGGTTTGGCGGAATGTACCGTGGAGTCTCGCTTGGTTCCGCCATTCTAGTGATTGGAGTAGTGCTTGGTATTTAGAAGGGTAGAAAATAGGACGGCGTCGTTTTGGGTTCGTTGTAATAACAAGTGATCCCGAAACTACGTCGTTGTTTCCAAGAAGAAGATGAAGATGGGTTTTAAGCGGAAGCGAAGTTGGATCGAAAAGAAAAAATTAGAGAACCTGAGCTTTGATACCATGTTGAAAGAACTAAAACGAGAGAGATTTTGGAGTAAATTCTTGTTTATTAATGAACAAGATAAACCAAGACTACAAGAGAGATGGGAGATATGAATCCCAGATGATGAAGAATGGTTGTATGGCTTCATATTTATATAGAATTCAAAATGTTAAGGAGCGTCTTGAGGAGCGTCCCGAGGAGCGTCTTGAGGAGTGTCCCGAGGAGCGTCTTGAGGAGCGTGCTGAAGAGCGTCTTGAGGAGCGTGCTGAGTAGCGTGCTCATCTTTGAACATTCTTCATAATATCTTTGCGATTTTTTTAATTTGTTTTTCCAATTTGGCATCAATCAAGCCTTCAGCGAAAGCCCATTCGATTCTGTGCTGTTTCCTCGGTGCTTGCTTTTGTTCTAGATGGAAAATCCACCCCACGTTGCTGCTGCTGCACCACTCCCTGTGCCACCTCCGGTGAACCCATCCATCCCTGATGTAGGCGTCCAATTAGAGGGCAATAACTATCTCCCCTGGAAGGCGAGAATCATCCCCTACCTAAGAGCCACCGGTGTTCTGTCAATCCTTTATGGGTCCATTGTTAGAGTTACAAACCCAACATATACCAAATGACAAAAACTGGATCAAACAGTCCCAGGGTGGATCCTGAATACGTGTTCAGATCCCATCGTCACAGCACCCTCCAAACTCTCCAACTCTGCCGACGCCTGGGGAGCTCTTGCATCCAAGGCCTTTAAATGTACTCGCACTGTTCACACGACGCTTCCATCATCCAGGCGCCGTCTTCCTATGGTGCCAACTCTGCCGTCGTCTGGCCAAGGTCGCCCCAATGCCGCTCCGGACCGCAATCGGGCTAATACTAGCCCACTGGTGCTCACCAAGCCTATCACAAGGTTCCTATTTTTCCATAAATGCCAGCTCACTTCCCTGCAATGTCCACCACAACAACCCAACCCAAATCTAACAGGCCTACAAGAAGTTACTGTTGGACAGAGTGTGGGCTTACCAGTATGCCATACAGGTAATACTTTAATCCATGATTCTTACGTCTTTAATATCTAATATTCTTGTTGTTTCAAAAATTATTTTTATTTTAAAATTTACATGCAATAACAACTACGTTTTATGTTTTTTGGATGTTTGTGTTGTACAATAATCTTCAATTTTTTTTTATTATTATTATTAATGAGGGGTTTCAAACCCGACTTGTTAGAAGCTCCTTGATTTTTTGTCATTAAGCTAAAAGGATATCCCACAAGAGTCTTCATAAGGGTAGACAGTTATCCAAAGATCAGTTGATAATGGCTTGTATTGCCTCAAAACAATAAATATGAAGAAATTGCACATTGTACTGTTGACAGCAAACAATACGTGAGGATCTTCCAGTAACGATACAGATAACGAATTAGCCACTTTGTAGGTGGCTTGGTTGACAGATAATGATTAGCACTGGAATTGATTAAAGAAGTTTTTGATGCATCCCCACTTCATCGAGTTTTATTCATTGGGGTACGGAGTGGCTGAGGCTATTCGTAGGATTGCCCTTGTATCATCATATTATGGCACGGCAGTTATCACAAGAGAAAATTTTTGGAGGCCTCGAGTGTATGATAAACACCATCAGAAGAACCAAGTTTCTTTTTCTACTAGTACTTCCCCTGAGGAAACTCTTGTGCGGAGGTTGATCAGTGAACTTTCTTATTCATCTGACTCCCAGTGGCTACAAAAAGGATTTGATTTAGTCCTGAAAGTTTTGAAAGAGACATCTGGCATGCTTCAGCCAGATATCCTTGCCAAGCTGTCCCTTTCCTTGGCAAGATCTCAAATGCCTATCCCTGCTTCAATCATTTTGAGATTGATGCTGGATAGAGAGAGTTTGCCCCCGATGAATGTATTGTGGTTGGTTGTTCTCCATCTGGTGAAGACAGAGGTTGGGACATACATTATGACAAATTTCTTGGTTCAGATTTGTGATTGTTTCCAACAGTTAAGTGCAAACAAAAGTGGTCGTGCAAAGCTAATACAGCCAGATACCATGATCTTTAACCTGGTGCTTGATGCTTGTGTGAGGTTTAAATTATCTTTCAGGGGCCAACAGCTCATTGAGTTGATGCCACAGACTGGGGTTGTGGCAGATGCACACTCAATCAACATCATTGCCTAGATCCATGAGATTAACAGTCAGAGGGATGAGGTGAAGAACTTTAAAGGTCACATTAGTCAAGTTTCAGCTCCATTTGTGTGTCATTATCGGCAGTTCTATGACAGTTTGTTGAGCTTGCACTTCAAGTATAATGACATCGATGTTGCTGCTGAGCTTGTAATGGATATGTATAGATACTCAGAGTCTTCTTCAACCGGGAAAGATATAAAGGAACTACAAAAGCCTTACAATGTACCATTGGGATCTGGCAATCTCAAGAATACATTAAAATTGTATATTGTGCCTGGGATGCTGCAGAAGGATTCTATCCTCAAAGTGGAAGGTAAACAGGAACTTGTCATTTCTAGGAACGGGAAACTTGTTGTCAGTGAGAGAGCCCTGGCCAAGCTCATTTATGAGTACAAGATCAATGGGAAGATTAGTTACCTATCAAAAATTTTACTTTGCCTTCAAAACAAGTCCCTTTCATTTGAAGGATCAAGTATTGTTTCTAATGTAATTGAGGCTTGTATTAGTTTAGGTTGGCTTGAATTGGCACATGACATTTTGGATGACTTGGAGGCAGCTGGAGCTCCCGTGGGCTTTAATGATTATTTGTTACTCATTTCAGCCTACCACAGGGGAAGTATGTTTGGAGAAGCAAAATCACTGCTAAAACAGATGAGAAAATCTGGCTTGATCATGAATTTGTCTGATGAGATGGTTATCTCTCTCTTTCTATCAGAAGCAGTAGATAAGGGTGACACGTATGCAAATGTATCAACCATGATCAAACAAATCAGATCTGGCAAGTTTTTGCTTCGAGAAACAAGAGAGGAGAGCACTATTTGTCCTATAGTTTACGAGCTTAATTCTTCTATTTACTTTTTCTTCAAGGCCAAAATGGTGGCAGATGCTCTGAGGACATACAAAAGAATGCAAGAGATGAAAATCCAACCTACAGAACAAACTTTTTCCAATCTGGTATATGGATATTCTTGTTTGGGAATGTATCGTGATATCACGATATTGTGGGGAGACATTAAAAGGAATATGCAGAGTGGAAATTTGGTGGTAAGCAGAGACCTGTATGAGTTCTTGCTACTGTGCTTTCTTCGAGATGGTTACTTTGAGAGGGTAACAGAGGTTATTGGTTATATGAAAGAATACGGAATGTACACTGACAAGTGGATGTACAAAAGTGAGTTTCTAAAGCTCCATAAGAATCTCTATAGGAGGTTAAAAGCATCAAAAGCTAGAACCGAGGCTCAAAGCAAAAGGCTTGAGTCTGTCCAGGAATTTAGGAAATGGGTTGGCATAAGTTGAATTTCAAGGAGAATTTGTCAAATACATGGGTTACTGTGAAGCACCCAAAAGCGAAAATAGGTTGCTGCAAAGGCACTTTTCCGATCCCTATCATGTCTGGATAGAACACGAGAGTGTTCTTTACCTTCCTCTAGGAGAGGAACAAGCAATAGACTTCAATGAGAATTCAACTAGAAAGGCAGGTTTTATATCAATCTTTTGAAGTTGAAGCATCTTAAATAACAGGAGACGATCAGCAGTATGGAGTATGAAAGAAAGATTGAAGGCGGATAATAGGATCGTCGGAACCCTAACTTTGAATAGAATAGATGAGAACAACCATAAATTTTTATCTTTATTATTGATCAAATCTCTCGTTAATTACATCCATGTACAATTGGGTTCTTTATAGAATTTACAATCAGATGAGAAAGGAAACAAAATCATATCATTTACACAATGGTTTGGTGAAAGATTCCGGCCGAGTTTCTCGGTCGGCGGCAGCTAGGGTTTGTAGAGACTTCGGGTGAGCATCGGGTTGTGTTTGGGTCAAGCTTGGTGTCGGGTCACGATCGCGGGTAGGAACTGCTGACGTGTCCCGCGCATGGATGTGGTCTTCTCTAACAGAGTAGCTAACCTAGGTCAACCTTGTACATATTGAATCACAAACGGTGAAAAGCAGCATGTTGTAGCATTCTACTTAAACCGCATGAGAATGTCAGTGTTGGACATCTTTTAGGCCCTCCTTTCTCAGAGTTGAAGTTGAATGGCTAAGGCAAATGGGGTACGAACATGAAGCAGGAAGCAGGATCAGCCTGGAGCTGAAGCTCTTGACATTCTCGAGGGTAACAGGCATATAGGCATCCGTTTGCCTCTTGTTGGAATGAAAGGGTATAGTTCGACCTTGTTCCTCTTCATTTACTTGCTTCAGATATTCCATTCTTAGGGTCGCAGCAATGTCCTCAAGATTTGAACTCCTGTCTCATGTGATAAAGAAACTCTAGTTCATACTAAATGAATTCCAGGTTCCTGTAGAGTGTTTCATCGAACCTTACAGTTCTGTAATAGAATGGTCAACCATTAATAGGAGCCTTTCATTGTAAGCACTTCTTTATTTTTTATCTTTTATTGTAGCCGTAGAAAATGCATAGTCATGCTGTAAATGTCTTGATTGTTGGTTTATGACATCCTTGATCACAATTTGCTGCTACTCAATCCATATGCCTGGACTACATCTAGACCAGAAGGAATGAGAAGTGGAATTGAGGTCTTCAGTTTGTATAGTTATAGTTTTATATTTATCTCTTCAGTCTGACATAGCTTACTCTTCCAACTGTTTGAAACAATGAGAATAGCACATTTCTCAGCCACATTAGAATACTTCAAGGTGAAGTATGTGTAATTCACCAATTCAAGGATATAGATTAGTTATGAGATCAATTAGCATTTGCAGATTTTTGGTTGTTTCTCCACCAAAATTCGAACAAGAAAGACTTTAAAGGATCTAGTATAAACAAATTATCTCAATTTAAAGGTGGAAATATGTTGAAATTCATAGAACATATAAAAAGAAATCTTAGAATAAGCTATTTGAACCATGTCCTTTTTTTCTTTCTTTTTTTTTCTAATTCCTTTGTTGTTTGGGGGTGTGCAAAGAGATAGATAATCCTTCATTAGTGATGCCCATTCCCAATCACGATGGTTCAATATGGTTTCCTCTTTAATCTGTATAAATTTTTGGGATTCTTCCTTAGTCCTTTTATTGGATTATTATTATTATTATTATTATTATTATTATTATTATTATTATTATTTTTTGTGGGATTAATTTACACCAGGAAAGGGGAAAAACTGCTTGTTATTATATTAAAATTATAAACTCTTAAAAGTTTGACATTAAACACTTATTTATGTCAACTTCTTCTCATGTAGCATTTTTTCTACTGAATTTCAATAATCGGTAAGGAATGTCATTTGGTTTTGATCAATAAGTATTCATTGAAACTTTAGCCCTCCTTACTTTGCATGTATTGTCAGACCCATGGAATTGGCACAAATAATGAGAAATAAGAATAAGCGTTAAGGTGGAAGAAAACATTATAAAAATTTTGGAGGTTTGTTTAACCTTTAATCAAGTAAATCTACAATTTAAAGTAAAAGTTTCATAAAGCTTCAAACCTAATGAAGTCCACAGTTTTTTCTTAAATCAATTTAGATCTCATTGGCTTTAATTACTTTCAGAATTTGAAAAAAAAAAAAAAAGGTTTGTAAAGGCATTTGAAAGAAAGGTCTAAACTCACCTAAAAAGTCGGCTTGTGAAGTGGAGAGAAACAACTATATTTAATGGCATATAAAATCGACTTTTATGATCTTTACTAGGAACTAGCAACTGGGGTTTTACTCAAATATTCAAAATTAGTACTCATTGATCCGTTCCAAACAAGAAATACGTATCCCTGGTAGCCATCAATAATTTCCTTTTATTTTTAATTTCTTTATCAAGATTTATTTATTTATTAATCAATTTTTCATTGAAGCCTCCGCTGATGGAATGCCATCAGGAAGGTTACTATTAAGAGGCCCATTATAAAAATAATGTTTAATAACTCCATTAGCAATTTGAAATTTATTGGCCACATCTTAAAAGTTACCTTTTTATTTAAAATGCATTAAAAATGTATATTAGGAGAATGTGAAAGATATTTTCTCAAGTGAGAAAATGTATATTTCCAGCCATTTTCGAATAAATTTCAAATTGCTAATGAAGTTATTAAAAAAATATATTTCCACGTCATTTTCTCAAGGCATATCGTTTGCCTTGCACCAGTTGATTTTTCGTTTTTTGTAATTATCTATTGGGTGTAACAGGAGAAATGTTAGGGCTATGGTCCCATCCCAAAAAATCAACCCCCCAAATTAACGCTCAACTCTTTTATATGATTAGATCTTTTTACTTATTTTTTCAAAAAAAAAAAAAAATCTATGACATTCTCCTTTTTTTTTTTTTTTTTTTGATAAATATGTGAGTTGATTCATCGAAGAATAAAGAAATACATAAGCTTAGGGGCATACCCCAGCATTACAAATCATCTAGGAGAATATAGAATTTGAAATTCTCCAACTATGACTCAACAAAACATTAGCTTGAGAGAGTTTAATGTTTCTAAATAAAGAAGCTCTTCCACGGACTACTCTCCTGATTTTGGCTAATAACATTGGAATATCAATAGACTTATTCTGAAAACGTCTACGATTTCGTTCTAACCATATACAATAAAGGCAAGCTAAGAAAGAAAGTTGGAGAAGCTTTGCGGCTAAATCTTTTCCCTTAGTTGCTTTAATCATCCATTGCAATTCAGATTCCCAATCATAGATGACCTTACGAATGCCTTGTTGAGCTAGAATAGTTCTCCAAACTTGTTTAGTCCAAATACACTGAAAGAATAAGTGTGATCTATCTTCATATTGAGAGCCACAGAAATTACAATACAAATCAATTGAGGGGAGCCAACGAGAAACCACTACTGCTGTAGGTAGTTTGTCTCTACATATGAGCCAACCAATGAAGTTATGTTTGCTGATTCCTCCTGACCATATCAAGTTGTACCATTCAACCTCAGTGCTCACTTGACGTAATTCCTTGTACGTTTCCTTACAGCAATAAGAAGGTTTGGATATCGTAGAGGTTAAAGTTTGTCGTAACTTTAGAAGACCTCTCCAACTCCATTTATTTTACCTTTGACATAGGTGGGTCCTTGCCTACTCACATTAGGGTTTGCAATTGCAAGCTTCATTAAATTAGGTCTTAATTAGGCTCTTGATTTGACTATGATATTACTCACGAGTTTGAAATTCATTTAAAAGATTCAACACAGTGGGAAGAATGACTAGACTTCCCGCACGTGTGAACGAGAGAAACATCTACGTAAAAGCAGGGAGGGGAAAAAACTACCTTATTTTATCAATTAGCATAGAATGACATACTTGAATTTAGAATTTAATATTATGCAAAAAAAAAAAAAAGTCCAATATGAATCATAAAAAATTTAGCTAAATTTTTTATGGCCCCAGTCGCGTGATCCTAACATGGCATTAAGCTTCGTAGGATCGCGCGACAGGGGCCCACCGGTCCCCAATTCTGCGTAAACTTCCTAGGTTCAAACACGCTTTCACGCGTTTAACATAAAGTTGAGGTTGTCGTACAACATTGGATCCAGCCCCCTGTTCATGCCGGAAGTCCTGTATCTGCCTATCCATTGGATCGCCCAGCCCCCGGTCCACGTCCCTAATTGAAATGGACTGTTCATCTATAAATTTACATGCCTCTTGATTATCAGTTTTCTAATTTTGATTGAGAGCATAGAATGATGCGGTGCGTCATAGCTCTGAGGTACTTGGTTCCACCACTGATCAGCCTTACCCATACCATCCTAGCGTCTCGGGCTCAATATGTTTACCAGTTAACAGAAACCTTTGTTCAGCCTGGTTCTGTGATAGCACATTTGTTTCTCCTTCTTGTCATATTGGTATTCCTCTTCACCTCAATCGAACTGCCCCTCACCCTCACCCTTGATGTGTTGAAACTTTAAAAGTTCCACATCAAGGGAGGAAGCTAACGAAGAGAGATGGTGGGGTCAGCTCCCTCCATTGATGTGTGTTGATACTTTTTATGTGTAGAATAAAAGTTCTAAGTCAAGGGAGGAAGCCGACGAACCCCACCTCCCTTCCTTGAAGTGTTGAAACTTTTTGTGTAGGATAAAAATTCCAGGAAGCAGCTGACTAAGAGAGATGGTGGGGTCAGCTCCCTCCCTTGATGTGGAACTTTTGAAGTTTCAACAAACATCAAGGGCGGGAGCTGACCCCACCACCTCTCTACTCCCACCGTGTTTTGAATAACCTATTGGCACCTCCTTTCTTCCACTCCATTCAAGACTCTAATACGTGGTCCTCTATTACAAGTCTGAGGTGGACCTCCCAGCCTCCCCCTTCCCTCCTCTCCCTCCCTTTCTCCTCAGATCTCCTCCAACTTCACTTAACTCCTTTCATAAATACGCACAACTAGCACAACTAGCACAACTAATTGAGAGCGGAGAATTCCATTTTGATTGAGAGCGTAGAAGGATGAAGTTTGTTGATGGAACTCGATCAGGAAGGTTACCTTTGCCATTTAAGACGGATTAAAAAATGTATATTAAGAGAATGTGAAAGATATTTTCTCAAGTGAGACAATGTTAAAGACAACTTAAGTAATAAGTATTAGAAAATATCACAAGTAACTTAAGATGACATTCTCAAAAGAATAATATATTTAATGATTGGTAAGTTAGATTTTAACTATGCCTTTTTTATTTTGTCTATAATTTTATTTCTTTTATGATTTTGTTCGTCACAGCTTTGCTCTTGTTTTTCATCAACAATATCTTTGAGGTTTTAAAACACCTTTTGAAGTTTAGAGTTGCTTAAATTGCTAAAGCAAATAATTCTTTTTGCGTGATGTTGTTAGAGATTCATTACAAAATTATGACAAATAAGCATAAAAGTACAACAAACTTAATAAAATAGTTTCCTATAGACAAGATTTCCCCTTTAACTTGAACTCATGAGAGGAAAAAAAAAAAAACCTCCAAACATCTTATTAAAAAATAAAGAAGAAAAAGATCCTACTGGTGGCATGTGTCCCATCCAAACCTTTTCTCGGGAAGAGAGTGTAGTTGCTTCCTACACCTTCATCAATGTGAATGGTAATAAGCTGATGAGGTAACCACACGGTATACATTTGTCTATAAATGACACGAGTTTCATGTTAGGAGAATAGAGACATCGAATAGCAAACACATAACAAAAGACTAAAATTTATGTGATTTGAAAAATAGTAATTCGTATATTTATGGAGTATCAATTATTTTTTTATTTTAAGGTTTTGCAGATTTTTTCAGACTTTTCACTTTGACTCTCTAAAATAATTCTAACAACTCACCAAAATACTATATTACTCTTTGCTCCTAATTTTAACTAATTAACATAACCCACCTAAACCTTTACTAGAGAAAAGAGCACGGTTGAGTTACAAGTGATCTCCTTTGTGAATTACAAGGAATAATAGCATGATCATATAACCATCCTTTCCCCTTTTACATGTTGGTAAATAGACGGTGAGTGACCATTCACTCATCTTTTTCTAACTTTTTTTTTTTTCTTGGCCTCTTTTATTTTTGTTAAGGTGTTTAGTGACACTAAACACTTATTTAGTATAGTTTTTTTATTTTATTTTCTGATAGTATTTGACGTGATGTTACACATACATAACACAATTTTTGTTCAAAAACTTTATAATGTTGATTCAGTAAGATATACCTTAAAGAAAGACGAGAGTAATTTTAGATTTTGAGATAATTCAATAAAACATAGATTTAGGAAGCTTTTTACATAAATTTGTTACTAAGTAACTTAATTGTCTATTTTTATAATGACTTTCACAGTTAAAAAAAATATTTGTATCAGTACTCTCATTCATAAGCCAAGCACCAAACTCTTTTCCCTCGCGTTACTTATCAGAACTTTACCCACTTTCGCTGAGAACAATTGTCAGGAGGGATGACTATTCTTGTCCTAATAATAGGCATAAATACGTTGTGTAAATACTGTTACAAGTGCTAAGATCTACTTTAGGCTTTTTCCAAATTAATATAGTATGAATTTTATTATTATTATTAGAAAGGCCAAAGTCTAATCCTGAAGTCAACTTATAAGTTTAAGAGACATTTTTTATATTTAAATACTATTCAAGGATTATATATTTTCAAAGTAAAATTTTTGTCCTCAACACTTCCATATACACTAAATATACCTTGTGATTGGCATTAAATCAATGCTTTTGAATACTAAGCATATTTGTTCAGGTTAAGGTTGAAAGAGAGTTGAATGAGATTAACTTGGTCTTTGAAACCATACTAAAAAACTCAACATTAAATAAAAAAGGCACTTTCTCTGGGCAGGTCACTCAAAAGATCATAAAACTCATAAGGTTGCTTGGCAAGTTGTTTGTTTACCAAAAAAGGAAGGAGGTCTTGGACTACTAAACCTTAAAGTATGGAATAAAGTCTTGTTGGGGCGATCTCTCTGGAATCTCATAAATTGTCCTAATTCATCCTTATGGAGTAAGTGGATTCATAGTACTAAAAGCAGGGGAAATTCAATTATGGAGCTTGACATCAAAGGAAATATGGCATGGAGTTGGAGAGGTCTTCTAAAGTTACGACAAACTTTAACCTCTACACTATCCAAACCTTTTTATTGCTGTAAGGAAACGTACAAGGAATTATGTCAAGAGAGCACTGAGGTTGAATGGTACAACTTGATATGGTCAGGAGGAATCAGCAAACATAACTTCATTGGTTGGCTCATATGTAGAGATAAACTACCTACAGCAGTAGTGGTTTCTCGTTGGCTCCCCTCAATTGATTTGTATTGTAATTTCTGTGGCTCTCAATATGAAGATAGATCACACTTATTCTTTCAGTGCATTTGGACTAACCAGGTTTGGAGAACTATTCTAGCTCAACAAGGTATTCGTAAGGTCATCTACGATTGGGAATCTGAATTGCAATGGATGATTAAAGCAACTAAGGGAAAGGATTTAGCCGCAAAGCTTCTCCAGCTTTCTTTCTTAGCTTGCCTTTATTGTATCTGGTTAGAACGAAATCGTAGACGTTTTCAGAATAAGTCTATTGATATTCCAATGTTATTAGCTAAAATCAGGAGAGTAGTCCGTGGAAGAGCTTCTTTATTTAGAAACATTAAACTCTCTCAAGCTAATGTTTTGTTGAGTCATAGTTGGAGAATTTCAAAGTCTATATTCTCCTAGATGATTGTAATGCTGGGGTATGCCCCTAAGCTTATGTATTTCTTTATTCTTCGATGAATCAACTCACATATTCATCAAAAAAAAAAAAAAAAAAAATTAGCCCATAAGTTAGGGAATCTTTTATAAGTAGACTTTATCAAAGGATTGAATTGTTTCAATGTGAACCTTCATCTCTAACAATTATGAAGGTGAGTGGACTCCACAAACACCTACTAGTTACCTTTTATATAGCTATATACATATGTTAAATTGAGTAATCTTTCATTTAAAAGGATATTATCCTTTGCAAAGAGTGATATATTGTCTAAATGAAAAGACATAAATAGTTACTATTATCCTTAAAAAAATACAAAAGTGAAAAGAAATACTAAAACTAGGACAGGAATTTAAAGAGACAAAATTCAAGAGAATATTCTTTTAACCTAACCTTCCCATTTCCTTTACAACCCCGTGCCATTGCCATCACATACTCGTACAAAATCCTCAACCCAGCTGATATTTACAACCCCTCACGACTGCTGATATTTACAATGCCGTGCCATTGCCATCACATACTCGTCCAAAATCCTCAACAAGCATCCATTTCCTGTTTCCGGGAAAATGAGTTCTTGAAGCTGCAACTCATTTACAAAACGAATGAAAGTTCTCACATGGGTTGCACCGCACAAAGTCGTCGGCACAAACATGTCAGGCGCTGATACAAACAATAAAAAATGCGATGTGCAAGCCTTTCTACACGCTAGACAATGCATCTAGTGCTGGGACCAATGGAGCCGGCCTGTTGTCCCAGAACAGTGAAAGGAGAATTATTTATTTATTTATTAATCAATTTTTCATTGAAGCCTCCGCTGATGGAATGACATCAGGAAGGTTACTATTAAGAGGCCCATTATAAAAATAATGTTTAATAACTTCATTAGCAATTTGAAATATATTGGCCATATCTTAAAAGTTACCTTTTTATTTAAAATGCATTAAAAATGTATATTAGGAGAATGAGAAAGATATTTTCTCAAGTGAGAAAATGTATATTTCCAGCCATTTTCGAATAAATTTCAAATTGCTAATGAAGTTATTAAAAAAATACATTTCCACGTCATTTTCTCAAGGCATATCGTTTGCCTTGCACCAATTGATCTTTCGTTTTTTGTAATTATCTATTGGGTGTAACAGGAGAAATAATAAACGCTCAACTCTTTTATATGATTAGATCTTTTTACTTATTTTTTCAAAAAAATAAAATCTATGACATTCTCCTTTACTTATATTTACTTTACCTTTGACATAGGTGGGGTCCTTGCCTACTCACATTAGGGTTTGCAATTGCAAGCTTCATTAAATTAGGTCTTAGTTAGGCTCTTGATTTGACTATGATATTACTCCTCGTGACTTTGAAATTTATTTAAAAGATTCAACACAGTGGGAAGAATGACTAGACTTCCCGCAAGTGTGAACGAGAGAAACATCTACCTAAAATCAGGGAGGGGAAAAAACTACCTTATTTTATCAATCAGCATAGAATGACGTACTTGAATTTAGAATTTAATATTATGCAAAAAAAGAAAAAGAAGTCCAATATGAATCATAAAAAATTTCGCTAAATTTTTTATGGCCCCAGTCGCGTAATCCTAACATGGCTTCGTAGGACCGCGCGACAGGGGCCCACCGGTCCCCAATTCTGCTTAAACTTCCTAAGTTCAAACACGCTTTCACGCGTTTAACATAAAGTTAAGGTTGTCATGCAACATTGGATCCATCCCCCCTGTTCATGCCGGAAGTCCTGTTTCGGTCAATCCATTGGATCGCCCAGCCCCATCCACGTCCCTGCAATCAAAGAGATAATGGCCATGAAAACAGATATGGAAAAATTCCTATTCCGTCTCATTGATCAATCAGTTCCTTGAGTATCAGTTTTCTAATTTTGATTGAGAGCATAGAATGATGCGGTGTGTCATAGATCTGAGGTACTTGGTTCCACCACTGATCAGCCTTACACATACCATCCTAACGTCCCAGGACAAGTCTTGGGCTCAATATGTTTACCAGTTAATGAAAACTTTGTTCAGCGTGGTTCTCTGATTGCACATTTGTTTCTCCTTCTTGTCATATTGGTATTCCTCTTCACCTCAATCGAGCTGCCCCTCACCCTCACCCCTGATGTGTTGAAACTTTAAAAGTTCCACATCAAGGGAGGAAGCCGACGAACCCCACCCTCTCTCCCTTGAAGTGTTAAACCTTTTATGTGTAGGAGAAAAGTTGGTGGGATCAGCTCCCTCCTTGATGTGTGTTGAAACTTCCAAAATTCCACATCAAGGGAGGAAGCTGACGAAGAGAGATGGTGGGGTCAGCTCCCTCCCTTCAACACATCAAGGGAGGGAGGTTATTTAAGCTTATCAAGAGTTATGAGTATTAGAATATAAGGGTTCATTCCAAAACTTTAAAGTGTTGGACAAAAAATTTTCATCGCTTTTAAGATCACATGCTCATCCTCTCACTTTTAATGTGGGACAATAACTACTTTCAATACTTTTCTTTATTTGTATGTTGACATAAGTATTGCAAAAACGATAAGAAATACTAAAATTAGGAAAGGAATTTAAGGAGATAAAATTCAAGGGAATATTCTTTCAAACTAACCTTCCCATTTCCTTTACGGATTAAAAAAAAAATTAGAATCTATCTGTTTGTAGTTTTACAAAAAAAAATTTACTCTTCTTTGATAATTTGCTACAAATTGATAACGTTCTCAATAAAAAATATTCTCTCCTGTTAATTAAGAGAATAGAAATAATAAATTTCTCAACTCATATAACTCTTCTTCTATAATAAAGATATGCAATTCATAGGCTAAAGCATATACATGGACTTCGAGTTCAATTAAATACGTTAGGTTGCTAACAATTCATAAAAGAGACTCTTTTCCCAATCCTGTTTTCAATGAAGAATTTCTCGACGGGACTCTTGGATACTTCCTTCGGCTCTCTCACACACGGGTTTCCTTGCCTACGAGTAACGTCACTTTCTCCGCTATGCAAATTCAGATTCCCCATAGCTCAATTAAGGGCTAATGGTAGTCTTTTCTGCAGCAGCCATGCATCCATTAGCCTTGTAAAGCTTGTCGTCTTCTCTAATAAAAAATTCTGTCTGCTAATATTTACAACCGTGACATCAGCCCCCCAAAAACAAATATATTTTATATCTGCCAATATTTACAACCGTGCCATGCCCCCTCAAAAACAAATATATTTTATATCTGCCAATATTTACAACCGTGACATCAGCCCCATCCCCCCTTTCTGAGTTTCGGGCAAACAAATACATGTTACATCCGTTTGCTATCCATCCACTCTCAGTTTCGGCTCTAATACCCTCGGTTTGCCATCTCACCCATTATATACAACAGACTCTCTTCCTCAGTTTCGGTGATAAGAGCACAGAAGGATGCAGTGCGTTGTAGATCTGAGGTACGTGGTTCCACCACTGATCATCCTTACCCTTAGCGTCCTAACGTCCCAAGACAAGTCTTGGGCTCAGCATGCTTACCTGGGAACTCAAACGCTTCTTCAGCCTGCTTCTGTGATAGCATATTTGTTTCTCCTCCTTATCATATTCCTCTTCCTCTTCACCTCAGTCGAGCTCCCTCTTAACATGGAGCCAGTTCACTTGGGAGTGAGACGTTTCTCTGGTCCCTTAACTCTTTCAGTGCTAAGCTCAATCTTTCTTCCACCTTCGTCCTTTTGGATCATTTTCCCCATCCTTCTTGTTGTGTCTCCCTGGTATGGAATGCTGCGAGATCTACTAGTTCGCTTCATGGGTTGGGTTTCTCGCACTATTCAAGCCATTCCTCGTCTTGATATCATCTGCGTGATCCAGCGTCAAGAAGAAGCAGAACCACCGCCTCGTCCAGTTGAAATCGAGCTGACTGAAATCGTAATCAACGTGTGAGTCATTTCTGTTGTGATGCATATGTTATGGAAATCAGCTGGCCATGCTGTTCTAGTATCATACAGTACTATGATAGAAGCTTTCAAAGCTATAAGTGTATTTGTTTTTTGCTGTAAGAGTGCAGGTCATGGGTTTCTTTACTTCAGTACTTTGCCCTGGAAAGTTAATTTCCATGTAATTCTGTTAGGGACAACTTAATCCCACTATGTTCGATTTGTCATGATCTATATAATAATCTATGGTTATGTTTTATTCTTCATGATCTACAATAGTCGATGGTTATGTTTTATTTTTCATGATCTATCAAAAGGAACCATTAAAAGAGTTTTCCTTTTTGAAAATGTCATTGGAGCATACACTTGCATATGAGTTTGACTCAGAAAAACTGTTCTTTTGCTTTTCTTAATTTTCTTTTGACGTGTAACAAGACAAATCCCGATTGGGTGCGGTGAGCGTACGTGTGCGAGAAAAACATGTACGTAGAAGCGGAGAGAGAAAACTCTGCCTTAGTCTGTCCGTACTTTTGTATCACAGCAAGATGTACACGTACTTTTGTATACTCTCTTTGTATGCTCTGCCTCCTCTTTTTATATATTCTGGGTGGTGATGAGGATAGGGTTACTGGAAATTATGATTTATTTATTAAAAATGGAAATTATTATTTATTTATTAGAAATATGACTGGGGTTTTTTTCTTAAGACCATTCTTAGCTCTAGAGGATAATATGAAAGATAGTTTTAAATTTTCACAGAAATGAAAAGCGTGACTACAGTGTGTTTGAAAATAATGCTGCTTCGTGGAAAGAAGCTTTTGTTCAGGAAGCTTAATTTTTGTTTGGTGGACGCTTTGACCCTTTGAGGCGGTGTAGATAGCTGAAGACTTTTCCTTTATTGGTTGACGAAGACTTCTAGCTTGGGTATTTATCTAAGTCGTGAAAAATGGATCCGGCATTAGGATAGCTTGCCGGCGACCGGTTACCATATGTTCCCGGCGACCCCCGTTGAGAGCTCCTCCTCTGTTTCCAAGCAAGTCTAGGCTGTCTGGATTTGGTTGGAAGTGGAGAAGATGCGCTGCGTCGTAGATCTGAGATTCGGAGTTCCACCTCCAATAACTTTCGATCTTAGGTTTAACTTCGCAAGACAAGACTTGGCCTCCAGGTATTTCTTTGAATATCGAATCTGAGTTCTTTTGGATCTATGGAAGCGCTTTAATGTAATGGGTTTGTGACACTCCAAGCATTATTATCATCTCCATCGCCCAAGGCCAAGGATTTCTCGTTGTTTCTTTTCTTAATCGCTAAATAAGTAACTTTTTCATTACTTCGATGTTTTCTTTAATGATCTAAATTTGTAATCCAAAGTCTATATATTTTTAAGGGGGTATGAAAGTCGGTGAGTTTATTATCTAGAACCCATCGAACATTATCAAAAATAAAGATGATAATCGTGAATGGAAACGAGAAGCAGTTATTACCTGTAATAAATTATACTGAAAACCTTGTTCCTTAACCGTAGTGGGCAAACATGTTGCATTTTATATGTGCCTCAATAGCAAAAAAGGAAAAAAAAAAAAAAAAAGAATGAACAGAATATAGTATTATCATAACGTTGGGGAAAATCTTAAACCCAAAGAAGGAAAGGAAAAAACAAAACGGAGAGAAGTCACTGTCAGAGGGTGCCCTCACCAAGAACGGTAAGGCAAACGAGGTCGCGGTTCTCACGGTTTGAGAACCGATATTTACTATATATACATAAAGTTTAATACACAGTTGTATTGTTAAGAGCCTTATCGTCAAGGAGAAACGGGGACCCAAATAGTTGGATTGCGTGGCAGTCTATAAAGCAACCGACGATTAGAAATCCCAAAGTCATGCCTTTACTTTCTCTCATTCTCATTTCTTCCATTTCTTTATATTCTATCAGACTTCTCTTGCACTTTGCAACTCGCCATGTTGGACGACGAGAGAGAGCAGACAACGCGAGGGACCCAAGTTTCCGTCCAGTCGAAGGAGATATGAACACACTATCTTTTGCTTTGCTTTTTGTTGAGAAACCACTTCAGTTGGGTCGCTACTTTAAGTTAAACAGCATAGCGCAGATTTCCCAGCTTTCTCTTCCTCTACTTTATGTCAGAGAACCTAACTGATTTTCTTCAGAGGCCAGAACGTTGCGGTGCCGGGTACATACTGGACAGAACAGAACAACACAAGACCGCTATCTTGCATGACAGCGGAAAAGAAAAGGAATGTAGGAAGATAGGCTTTTCCTGTCCCAGTCGGGTAGGGTCATTTAATAGCGTTTGACGGGACCAAACCTCCTAAACGTAAAACCAAAAAAACTGTTGTCCTATGAAATGGCTATCTGCTAATCATTAAGTGCTGCCGGGACAGATTTTTGGGTCTTTTCAACAGAGACTGGGCCACGTGGACAAGTCGATCTATATCTATATATCTATATCTAATTTATAGATTGTATATATATATATATAGATTATATATAAATTATATATAGATATATAGATATAATATTATATATGGATCTATATATTTAGATATAGATATAGATATATCTATATATAAATTCATATATACTATTAGATCATCATAAATGATTAAAGTGTGTTGTTTGCGGTACATAAAATATTTAGGCGGAACAGCTCCTTTATAAGGAGCGAGGTATTGTAATGTAGCCGGAGAATCCGTCGTTTTAGCTACGACAATCATGTATTCTATTGCTCTCATTTCTTGTAAAGTAGTTACCACTTGAGCCACAGAAGATGCTTTTTGAATAGCAACATAAATACATATTAAATTTTGCCCTTGTTGATTGAGAATCGTATCTGTCGCAATTGCTATTTTACCGGTTTGTCTATACCCAATAATTAATTCTTGCTGACCATGTCTCGAATCAATAGCAATAAGTCTATATATATATATATATGTCTTTGTGAATGCACTATCTGCCTGGTAAACATGTTGAGCCCAAGACTTGTCCTGGGACGTTAGGACGGTATGGGTAAGGCTGATCAGTAGTAGAACCAAGAACCTCAAATCTGTGACGAACCTCATCCTTCTATGCTCTCAATCAAAATGAAATTCTCAGCTCTCAATTAGTTCTGCTAGTGGTGCGTATTTATGAAAGGAGTCAAGTGAAGTTAGAGGAGGTCTGAGGAGAAACGGAGGGAGAGGAGGGTTTTTATAAAGAAACTTTCCCAGAAAAGTAAAAGGAGTATTTGTTGAGATTCACAGGGGAGGAAAGGGTATAGATTTATTCCTTGAGAACTACACAACATTTTGTTAATAGGGGGCTTGTCATATGAGAGAGAGAAAGATGGCATTAAATAAAGTAAGTAAGATATGAGGGGAACGTGGGTGCCGTTCCTGTGTCTCCCATTGTCTAAATTCTTCTTTAAACTATTCTTCTCATCGCCTTGGCTGAAGTGCTCTAATGCTAAACTAACTGACCTCTTCTTCAAGGAGCTGCCCAAGCAAATTAATCTTTTTGTTCTTTTTAAGCATTTCGTTCCTTAATTCTCATCTCTTCATTGGTGAAATTGATTAGAGCTGCCAGTTGCATTTGGACTTCAAAATCAACAAAGAAACAACACTCTACCGAACTTATTCGTTTGGTAATTTACAGGCCAAAATAATTCAAAATAAAGAAAAAGAAAAAGAAAAAAAAGCCAAGGTGGATCATTCATTGGTTCTTCTATGCAAGATAACTGCGAGTGGGACGTTTCTCTAGTCCCTTAACCCTTTCACTACTGGCCTCAATTATTTTTCCGCCTTCATCCTTTTGGGTCATATGCCCCATGCTTCTTTCTGTGTCTCCATGGTACCCAATGCTGTTTGAACTACTCATACGCTTCATGGTTTGGTTCTATCACCCTCTCCAAGCCTACACATAAAAGATGGAGGGAGAGGTGGCAATCATTGACGCTGATTGCAATGTTTTTCATAGCGGACAACTTCAGCTTCGACAAAGCTCACTTGGACTTGTTAAGGATCCATGAAAATGCCATTTTTGTATTTTTTAAACATATGTTAAGAGAGACCTAATCCCACATTGGAATGGAGATTCAAATATTTGCGTCTTATAAGGCTTGAACTACCTTATATTACCGTTTATGAATTTTGATAGGCCTGTACTCATTTTAACATGGTATCAGAGCTTTACCACCTTTCGTGTTCCAATTCTCCGACTCCATTTCCTAATTATGGACCAATCATTACATTAATCACAGCTCTATCAACTTCTCCTCCCCCATAATTACACCCCCTCACCTTCCATAGAAATTAGTTAAAAGCTCCGGGTGAACACGCTTGGATCTCGAATCCCCTCCCCCTCCTCTTCCGTGTGTAACGTAAAAAAGAAAAGAAAATAAAATAAAAAAGTGAACACGCTTGGATGGTCGGAATCTGTTTTTCGTTTTTGGTTCTAAGTTTACCAAGATGGATTCATTTTTCCTTCTTTTGCTCCCTATTTAATCATTTAGAATGGGAAAATCAAGTTACTTCTGTAATGTCATCCAATGAGAGAGGGACAGCTTCGAACCCCAAACTAGGTGACTTGTTGGGCAAGAGAAGTCCCCCAACAGGGACGGATTTGGATTTTCGTTTGATGTTCCATTGAGAAAGGGACGGGTTTGGACGGATTTGGAATTTCGTTTGCCGTTTCATTGAGAGAGCGATGGATTTGGATTTTTCCAGGACAATTCAAGTTGCCGGTCTGCCTTTACTGCAAGTTTGGCCAACCCACTTGCCCTTAAAACCCGTCATCCAGTTGGCTAACCCATTAAATAATATAGAAATTATACTACCAAAGTGCTACGGGAATATCAAACCGCTACTAAAATAATCAATAAGATGATTGATCCCTGTCTATACATGATTAGCAAACACAAAACAGAAACAGAAATGGTATTTAGAATAGAAAACTCATTTCTCAACGAGTACATAAAAATCAGTCCTGTCGAATTATTTCTATAAATCAATAGAAAGGTCGATACAAATGTTCGAGAGGGTTGGGCTTACATGTTAATACTAACAATTCAGATTCTTGCATTTTTGGGGTTTTGATTATTACCGTTTCCCTCATTGAAGAACTCACTCTGTTTTTCATTGCTTCAGTGTTTAAACAAGAACTTATGTTCGACTTGCTTAACCTGGTTTAGTTTTCCGATTATTGTTTGTATTAGAAAAAATATTATGTTCCTCATAAGTTCTCTCATATACAACCAAGGATTATAGAGCTCCATTTTTAGGGTAAAAATACAAATTTGTAGATTTTGGTCTTGAACTCTCACTTGGCCAAGGAGCCCTTGTCCTACGTGAGGATCTTCCAGTAACTATACATGTATATTTAGGTACTTTGTAGGTGGCTTGGTTGAATTAGCACTGGCATTGATTAAAGAAGTTTCTGATGCATCCTCGCTTCATCAAGTTCTATTCACTGGGGCACGGAGTGGCTGAGGCTATTCGTAGGACTGCTCTTGCATCATCATATTATGGCACGGCAGTTATCACAAGAGAATTTTTGGGGGCCTCGAGTGTATGATAAACACTATCAGAAGAGCCCCATTTCCCCTGAAAGGATTTGCTGGCAAGGTTCCTCTCATGCAGTTTTGTTGACTAAGCTTGAAAGTGCATTGAAGAATCATCAATTGGATGAAGCATGGGAGTCTTTCAGTGATTTTAGAAGGTTGTACGGTTTACCTGAGGAAGCTCTTGTGCGGAGGTTGATCAGTGTACTTTCTTATTCATCTGACTCTCAATGGCTACAAAAAGGATTTGACTTAGTTCTGATAGTTTTGAAAGAGACGTCTGGCATGCTTCAGCCAGATATCCTTACCAAGCTGTCCCTTTCCTTGGCAAGATCTCAAATGCCTATCCCCGCTTCAGTCATTTTGAGATTGATGCTGGATAGGGAGAGTTTGCCCCCGATGAATGTATTGTGGTTGGTTGTTCTCCATTTGGTGAAGACAGAGGTTGGGACATACATTATGACAAATTTCTTAGTTCAGATTTGTGATTGTTTCCAACAGTTAAGTGCGAACAAAAGTGGTCGTGCAAAGCTGATAAAGCCAGATACCATGATCTTTAACCTGGTGCTTGATGCTTGTGTGAGGTTTAAATTATCTTTCAAGGGCCAACAGCTCATTGAGTTGATGCCGCAGACTGGGGTTGTGGCCGATGCACACTCAATCAACATCATTGCCCAGATCCATGAGATTAACGGTCAGAGGGATGAGGTGAAGAAATTTAAAGACCACATTAGTCAAGTTTCAGCTCCATTTGTTTGTCATTATCGGCAGTTCTATGACAGTTTGTTGAGCTTGCACTTCAAGTATAATGACATCGATGCTGCTGCTGAGCTTGTAATGGATATGTATAGATATTCAGAGTCTTCTTCAATTGGGAAAGATATAAAGGAACTACAGAAGCCTTACAATGTACCATTGGGATCTAGCAATCTCAAGAATACATTAAAATTGCATATTGTGCCTGAGATGCTGCAGAAGGATTCTGTCCTCAAAGTGGAAGGTAAACAGGAACTTGTCATTTCTAGGAACGGGAAACTTGCTGTCAGTGAGAGAGTCCTTGCCAAGCTCATCTATGGGTACAAGATCAATGGGAAGATTAGTTACCTATCAAAAATTATACTTTGCCTTCAAAACAAGTCACTTTCATTTGGAGGATCAAGTATTGTTTCTAATGTAATTGGGGCTTGTATTAGTTTAGGTTGGCTTGAATTGGCACATGACATTTTGGATGACTTGGAGGCAGCTGGAGCTCCCGTGGGCTTTAATGCTTATTTGTTACTCATTTCAGCCTACCACAAGGGAAGTATGTTTAGAGAAGCAAAATCACTGCTAAAACAGATGAGAAAATCTGGCTTGATCATGAATTTGTCTGATGAGATGGTTATCTCTCTCTCTCTATCAGAAGCAGTTGATAAGGGTGACACGTATGCAGGTGTATCAACCATGATCAAGAAATCAGATCTGACCAAGTGTTTGCTTCGAGAAACAAAAAAGGAGAGCACTATTTGTCCTGCAGTTTATGGTGGCAGAAGCTCTGAGGACATACAAAAGAATGCAAGAGATGAAAATCCAACCTACAGAACAAACTTTTTCCAATATGGTATATGGATATTCTTGTCTGGGAATGTATCGTGATATCACGATATTGTGGGGGGACATTAAAAGGAATATGCAGGGTGGAAATTTGGTGGTAAGCAGAGACCTGTATGAGTTCTTGCTACTGTGCTTTCTTCGAGGTGGTTACTTTGAGAGGGTAACGGAGGTTATTGGTTATATGAAAGAATACGGAATGTACACTGACAAGTGGATGTACAAAAGTGAGTTTCTAAAGCTCCATAAGAATCTCTATAGGAGGTTAAAAGCATCAAAAGCTAGAACTGAGGCTCAAAGCAAAAGGCTTGAGTCTGTCCAGGAATTTAGGAAATGGGTTGGCATAAGTTGAAGTTCAAGGATAATTTGTCAAATACATGGGTTACCGTGAAGCACCCAAAAGCGAAAATAGGTTGCTGCAAAGGCACTGTTCCGATCCCTATCATGTCTGGATAGAACACGAGAGTGTTCTTTACCTTCTTCTAGCAGAGGAACAAGCAATAGACGTCAACGAGAATTCAACCAGAAAGGCAGGTTTTATATCAATCTTTTGAAGTTGAAGCACCTTAAATAATAGGAGACGATCAGCAGTATGGAGAAGCCAACCTAGGTCAACCTTGTACATATTGAATAACAAACGGTGAACAGCAGCATGCCGTAGCATTCTACTTAAGCCGCGTGAGAATGTCAGTATTGGACATCTTTTAGGCCCTCCTTTCTCAGAGCTGAAGTTGAATGGTTGAGGCAAACGGGGGACGAACATGAAGCAGGCAGCAAGATTAGTGTTCGGTGAAATTTTAAATGCAAGTGAACATGTCAAACAAGTAATATAATGATAAGAAAGATATCGTCCCATAGAGATTGGTAATTACTAGACCAATTAATTACTAACGGTGAATAACTCCTAGAATTTATCTAACAAATCCAATGATAGATGATAGATTAATTAACTAAATATAAGAAAACTTAATAAAAGAAATATGTTAGAGCATATGACTTCACCATAATTACTAGGTACTAATATTGATTATTTATGCTTGCAAGAGAGACAATATCTATGTGATGGCGGAATTTCTTAATTTATTTACTATCCTATGTCTAGGTATAACAAACCTACTTAGTTCATTAATTCACTATATCTCTATATGTGAATTGAAACAAACCAAATGCATTAGGATCTATGAACATTCCCAGTTTACATCGAAAGCCATACAAACAATATGATATATGTCTATCCATATTTAATTTATGGTTACAAATTACAAGAAGCAACTGCATATCATCTCATGTCGGTCTCAAACATGCAAATCAGATCATTCAAGTGATAGCTAATCACTTAAAAGCATTAAACACAGTAATATGTAACTTCACATAAACAAAATATCTTGCAAAACATAATAATCATAAGATTCATACCATCATAATTAGGTTACATCGTAGCTCTAACAAAAATAAACTAAAACATAAAGAAATAATGAGGAAGAATGGTAATAAGAAATAAATAAGACATCTTGAATCCAAGAACAAGAAGTCTGTCACCCATTTTGTCTTCTTTTGAAGAAAACCTTGAATTCTTGGCCTCTTTCTTGAGTTGTGCTCAATTTCCTCTCACTCTCTTTTTCCTCTTCTCTTATCTTAAATAGGGTTTAGGTTTAGACCTATATCTTATTCTAGTAGAAGTGGATTTTTGGAGACCAAAGACAATTGGGTCTTGAACTCTTATAATAATTAGGCTTTGAACTCCTAATATGATTAGGTTTTCTAATTTAATTAGAAAACCTAATAACAATGGAAAATCTAAAGTCCAAGCCCATCTTGATTTTCTTGATCTTGATATTTTGACCATATTTTGTCATATAATAAACATCAAGTTTTCCATGCTTATTCTTTTTCTTCATGCCTCCTTATGCTACAAAAAAAGACAAATTCAAGTAAATAAAGAGGAATTCAAATATTTTCTCATAAGCATTATATTATTTATTGCCTAGAAATAGTTAAAATAACTCTATAAAAATAGAGTTATCAATCAACCTGGAGCTAAAGCTCTTGACATTCTTGGACTTGGGGGGTAACAGGCATATAGGCATCCGTTTGCCTCTTGTTGGAATGAAATGGTATAGTTCGACCTTGTTCCTCTTCATTTATTTGCTTTACATATTCTATTATGAGGGTCGTAGTGATGTCCTCAAGATTTGAACTCCTGTCTCATGTGATAAAGAAACTCTAGTTCATACTAAATGAATTCTAAGTTCCTGTAGAGGGAGTCTAGAGTATTTCATCAAACCTTGCAGTTCTGTAAGAGAATTGTCAACCATTAATAGGAGCCTTTCATTGTAAACACTTTTTTTATATTTTATTGTAGCCGTAGAAAATGCATAGTCATGCTGTAAATGTCTTGATTGTTCGTTTATGACATCCTTGACCACAATTTGCTGCTACTCAATCCATATGCCTGGACTGCATCTAGACCAGAAGGCATGAGAAGTGGAATTGAGGTCTTCAGTTTGTATAGTTGTAGTTTTATATTTATCTCTTCAGTTTGACATAGCTTATAATTCCAGCTGTTTGAACCAATGAGAATAGCAAATTTCTCAGCCACATTAGAATACTTCAAGGTGAAGTATGTGTAATTCACCAATTCAACGATATAGATTAGTTATGAGATCAATTAGCATTTGCAGATTTTTGGTTGTTTCTCCACTCAAATTCGAACAAGAAAGGCTTTAAAGGATCTATTATAAAAAAATTATCTCAATTTAAAGGTAGAAATATATTGAAATGCATAGAACAGATAAGAAGAGATCTTAGAATAAGCTATTTGAACCATGTCCTTTTTTATTTTTTATTTTATTTTTAATTCCTTTGTTGCTTGGGGGCACAAAGAGATAGATAATCCTTCATTAGTGATGCCCATTCTCGATCCCGATGGTTCAATATGGTTTCCTCTTTAATCTGTATAAATTTTTGGGATTCTTCCTTGGTCCTTTTATTGGATTAATAACTTTAGTCCATTTCCTACTATAGTGTGTTCTATCGAAAATTATGTGGGATTAATTTACACTAGGAAAGGGGAAAAACTGCTTGTTATTATATATAAATTATAAACTCTTAAAAGTTTGACATTAAACACTTATTTATGTCAACTTCTTCTCATGTAGTATTTTTTCTACTGAATTTCAATAATCGGTAAGGAATGTCATTTGGTTTTGATCAATAAGTATTCATTGAAACTTTAGCCCTCCTTACTTTGCATGTATTGTCAGACCCATGGAATTGGTACAAATAATGAGAAATAAGAATAGGCGTTAAGGTGGAAGAAAACATTATAAAAATTTTGGAGGTTTGTTTAACCTTTAATCAAGTAAATCTACAGTTTAAAGTAAAAGTTTCATAAAGCTTCAAACCTAATGAATTCCACAGTTTTTTCTTAAATCAATTTAGATCTCATTGGCTTTAATTACTTTCAGAATTTGAAAAAAAAAAAAAAAACAGGTTTGTAAAGGCATTTGAAAGAAAGGTCTAAACTCACCTAAAAAGTCGGCTTGTGAAGTGGAGAGAAACAACTATATTTAATGGCATATAAAATCGACTTTTATGATCTTTACTAGGAACTAGCAACTGGGGTTTTACTCAAATATTCAAAATTAGTACTCATTGATCCGTTCCAAACAAGAAATACGTATCCCTGGTAGCCATCAATAATTTCCTTTTATTTTTAATTTCTTTATCAAGATTTATTTATTTATTAATCAATTTTTCATTGAAGCCTCCGTTGATGGAATGCCATCAGGAAGGTTACTATTAAGAGGCCCATTATAAAAATAATGTTTAATAACTTCATTAGCAATTTGAAATTTATTGGCCACATCTTAAAAGTTACCTTTTTATTTAAAATGCATTAAAAATGTATATTAGGAGAATGTGAAAGATATTTTCTCAAGTGAGAAAATGTATATTTCCAGCCATTTTCGAATAAATTTCAAATTGCTAATGAAGTTATTAAAAAAAATATATTTCCACGTCATTTTCTCAAGGCATATCGTTTGCCTTGCACCAGTTGATCTTTCGTTTTTTGTAATTATCTATTGGGTGTAACAAGAGAAATGTTAGGGCTATGGTCCCATCCCAAAAAATCAACCCCCCAAATAAACGCTCAACTCTTTTATATAATTAGATCTTTTTACTTATTTTTTCAAAAAAAAAAAAAAATCTATGACATTCTCCTTTACTTATATTTACTTTACCTTTGACATAGGTGGGTCCTTGCCTACTCACATTAGGGTTTGCAATTGCAAGCTTCATTAAATTAGGTCTTAATTAGGCTCTTGATTTGACTATGATATTACTCCTCGTGACTTTGAAATTCATTTAAAAGATTCAACACAGTGGGAAGAATGACTAGACTTCCCGCACGTGTGAACGAGAGAAACATCTACGTAAAAGCAGGGAGGGGAAAAAACTACCTTATTTTATCAATCAGCATAGAATGACGTACTTGAATTTAGAATTTAATATTATACAAAAAAGAAAAAAGAAAAAGAAGTCCAATATGAATCATAAAAAATTTAGCTAAATTTTTTATGGCCCCAGTCGCGTGATCCTAACATGGCATTAAGCTTCGTAGGATCGCGCGACAGGCGCCCACCGGTCCCCAATTCTGCGTAAACTTCCTACGTTCAAACACGCTTTCACGCGTTTAACATAGTTGAAATGGACTGTTTATCTATAAATTTACATGCCTCTTGATTATCAGTTTTCTAATTTTGATTGAGAGCATAGAATGATGCGGTGCGTCATAGATCTGAGGTACTTGGTTCCACCACTGATCAGCCTTACACATACCATCCTAACGTCCCAGGACAAGTCTTGGGCTCAATATGTTTACCAGTTAACAGAAACCTTTGTTCAGCCTGGTTCTGTGATTGCACATTTGTTTCTCCTTCTTGTCATATTGGTATTCCTCTTCACCTCAATCGAATTGCCCCTCACCCTCACCCTTGATGTGTTGAAACTTTAAATGTTCCACATCAAGGGAGGAAGCTAACGAAGAGAGATGGTGGGGTCAGCTCCCTCCATTGATGTGTGTTGATACTTTTTATGTGTAGAATAAAAGTTCTAAGTCAAGGGAGGAAGCCGACGAACCCCACCTCCCTTCCTTGAAGTGTTGAAACTTTTTGTGTAGGATAAAAATTCCAGGAAGCAGCTGACTAAGAGAGATGGTGGGGTCAGCTCCCTCCCTTGATGTGGAACTTTTGAAGTTTCAACAAACATCAAGGGCGGGAGCTGACCCCACCACCTCTCTACTCCCACCGTGTTTTGAATAACCTATTGGCACCTCCTTTCTTCCACTCCCTTCAAGACTCTAATACGTGGTCCTCTATTACAAGTCTGAGGTGGACCTCCCAGCCTCCCCTTCCCTCTCTGTAAAAGCCCTCCCTCCTCTCCCTCTCTTTCTCCTCAGATCTCCTCCAACTTCACTTAACTCCTTTCATAAATACGCACAACTAGCACAACTAATTGAGAGCAGAGAATTCCATTTTGATTGAGAGCGTAGAAGGATGAAGTTTGTTGATGGAACTAGATCAGGAAGGTTACCTTTGCCATTTAAGACAGATTAAAAAATGTATATTAAGAGAATGTGAAAGATATTTTCTCAAGTGAGACAATGTTAAAGACAACTTAAGTAATAAGTATTAGAAAATATCACAAGTAACTTAAGATGACATTCTCAAAAGAATAATATATTTAATGATTGGTAAGTTAGATTTTAACTATGCCCTTTTTTATTTTGTCTATAATTTTATTTCTTTTATGATTTTGTTCGTCACAGCTTTGCTCTTGTTTTTCATCAACAATATCTTTGAGGTTTTAAAACACCTTTTGAAGTTTAGAGTTGCTTAAATTGCTAAAGCAAATAATTCTTTTTGCGTGATGTTGTTAGAGATTCATTACAAAATTATGACAAATAAGCATAAAAGTACAACAAACTTAATAAAATAGTTTCCTATAGACAAGATTTCCCCTTTAACTTGAACTCATGAGAGGAAAAAAAAAAAAAAAAACCTCCAAACATCTTATTAAAAAATAAAGAAGAAAAAGATCCTTCTGGTGGCATGTGTCCCATCCAAACCTTTTCTCGGGAAGAGAGTGTAGTTGCTTCCTACACCTTCATCAATGTGAATGGTAATAAGCTGATGAGGTAACCACACGGTATACATTTGTCTATAAATGACACGAGTTTCATGTTAGGAGAATAGAGACATCGAATAGCAAACACATAACAAAAGACTAAAATTTATGTGATTTGAAAAATAGTAATTCGTATATTTATGGAGTATCAATTATTTTTTTATTTTAAGGTTTTGCAGATTTTTTCAGACTTTTCACTTTGACTCTCTAAAATAATTCTAACAACTCACCAAAATACTATATTACTCTTTGCTCCTAATTTTAACTAATTAACATAACCCACCTAAACCTTTACTAGAGAAAAGAGCACGGTTGAGTTACAAGTGATCTCCTTTGTGAATTACAAGGAATAATAGCATGATCATATAACCATCCTTTCCCCTTTTACATGTTGGTAAATAGACGGTGAGTGACCATTCACTCATCTTTTTCTAACTTTTTTTTTTCTTGGCCTCTTTTATTTTTGTTAAGGTGTTTAGTGACACTAAACACTTATTTAGTATAGTTTTTTTATTTTATTTTCTGATAGTATTTGACGTGATGTTACACATACATAACACATTTTTTGTTCAAAAACTTTATAATGTTGATTCAGTAAGATATACCTTAAAGAAAGACGAGAGTAATTTTAGATTTTGAGATAATTCAATAAAACATAGATTTAGGAAGCTTTTTACATAAATTTGTTACTAAGTAACTTAATTGTCTATTTTTATAATGACTTTCACAGTTAAAAAAAATATTTGTATCAGTACTCTCATTCATAAGCCAAGCACCAAACTCTTTTCCCTCGCGTTACTTATCAGAACTTTACCCACTTTCGCTGAGAACAATTGTCAGGAGGGATGACTATTCTTGTCCTAATAATAGGCATAAATACGTTGTGTAAATACTGTTACAAGTGCTAAGATCTATTTTAGGCTTTTTCCAAATTAATATAGTATGAATTTTATTATTATTATTAGAAAGCCCAAAGTCTAATCCTGAAGTCAACTTATAAGTTTAAGAGACATTTTTTATATTTAAATACTATTCAAGGATTATATATTTTCAAAGTAAAATTTTTGTCCTCAACACTTCCATATACACTAAATATACCTTGTGATTGGCATTAAATAAATGCTTTTGAATACTAAGCATATTTGATCAACTTAAGGTTGAAAGAAAGTTGAATGAGATTAACTTGGTCTTTGACACCATACTAAAAAACTCAAAGTTAAATAAAAAATTAGCCCATAAGTTAGGGAATCTTTTATAAGTAGACTTTATCAAAGGGTTGAATTGTTTCAATGTAGAACCTTCATCTCTAACAATTATGAAGTTGAGTGGATTCCACAAACACCTGTTAGTTACCTTTTATATAACTATATACATATGTTAAATTGAGTAATCTTTCATTTAAAAGGATATTATCCTTTGCAAAGAGTGATATATTGTCTAAATGAAAAGACATAAATAGTTACTATTATCCTTAAAAAAATACAAAAGTGAAAAGAAATACTAAAACTAGGACAGGAATTTAAAGAGACAAAATTCAAGAGAATATTCTTTTAACCTAACCTTCCCATTTCCTTTACAACCCCGTGCCATTGCCATCACATACTCGTACAAAATCCTCAACCCAGCTGATATTTACAACCCCTCACGACTGCTGATATTTACAATGCCGTGCCATTGCCATCACATACTCGTCCAAAATCCTCAACAAGCATCCATTTCCTGTTTCCGGGAAAATGAGTTCTTGAAGCTGCAACTCATTTACAAAACGAATGAAAGTTCTCACATGGGTTGCACCGCACAAAGTCGTCGGCACAAACATGTCAGGCGCTGATACAAACAATAAAAAATGCGATGTGCAAGCCTTTCTACACGCTAGAAAATGCATCTAGTGCTGGGACCAATGGAGCCGGCCTGTTGTCCCAGAACAGTGAAAGGAGAATTATTTATTTATTTATTAATCAATTTTTCATTGAAGCCTCCGCTGATGGAATGACATCAGGAAGGTTACTATTAAGAGGCCCATTATAAAAATAATGTTTAATAACTTCATTAGCAATTTGAAATATATTGGCCATATCTTAAAAGTTACCTTTTTATTTAAAATGCATTAAAAATGTATATTAGGAGAATGAGAAAGATATTTTCTCAAGTGAGAAAATGTATATTTCCAGCCATTTTCGAATAAATTTCAAATTGCTAATGAAGTTATTAAAAAAATACATTTCCACGTCATTTTCTCAAGGCATATCGTTTGCCTTGCACCAATTGATCTTTCGTTTTTTGTAATTATCTATTGGGTGTAACAGGAGAAATAATAAACGCTCAACTCTTTTATATGATTAGATCTTTTTACTTATTTTTTCAAAAAAATAAAATCTATGACATTCTCCTTTACTTATATTTACTTTACCTTTGACATAGGTGGGGTCCTTGCCTACTCACATTAGGGTTTGCAATTGCAAGCTTCATTAAATTAGGTCTTAGTTAGGCTCTTGATTTGACTATGATATTACTCCTCGTGACTTTGAAATTTATTTAAAAGATTCAACACAGTGGGAAGAATGACTAGACTTCCCGCACGTGTGAACGAGAGAAACATTACCTAAAAGCAGGGAGGGGAAAAAACTACCTTATTTTATCAATCAGCATAGAATGACGTACTTGAATTTAGAATTTAATATTATGCAAAAAAAAAAAAAAAGTCCAATATGAATCATAAAAAATTTCGCTAAATTTTTTATGGCCCCAGTCGCGTAATCCTAACATGGCTTCGTAGGACCGCGCGACAGGGGCCCACCGGTCCCCAATTCTGCTTAAACTTCCTAGGTTCAAACACGCTTTCACGCGTTTAACATAAAGTTAAGGTTGTCATGCAACATTGGATCCATCCCCCCTGTTCATGCCGGAAGTCCTGTTTCGGTCAATCCATTGGATCGCCCAGCCCCATCCACGTCCCTGCAATCAAAGAGATATTGGCCATGAAAAAAGATATGGAAAAATTCCTATTCCGTCTCATTGATCAATCAGTTCCTTGAGTATCAGTTTTCTAATTTTGATTGAGAGCATAGAATGATGCGGTGTGTCATAGATCTGAGGTACTTGGTTCCACCACTGATCAGCCTTACACATACCATCCTAACGTCCCAGGACAAGTCTTGGGCTCAATATGTTTACCAGTTAATGAAAACTTTGTTCAGCGTGGTTCTCTGATTGCACATTTGTTTCTCCTTCTTGTCATATTGGTATTCCTCTTCACCTCAATCGAGCTGCCCCTCACCCTCACCCCTGATGTGTTGAAACTTTAAAAGTTCCACATCAAGGGAGGAAGCCGACGAACCCCACCCTCTCTCCCTTGAAGTGTTAAACCTTTTATGTGTAGGAGAAAAGTTGGTGGGATCAGCTCCCTCCTTGATGTGTGTTGAAACTTCCAAAATTCCACATCAAGGGAGGAAGCTGACGAAGAGAGATGGTTGGGTCAGCTCCCTCCCTTCAACACATCAAGGGAGGGAGGTTATTTAAGCTTATCAAGAGTTATGAGTATTAGAATATAAGGGTTCATTCCAAAACTTTAAAGTGTTGGACAAAAAATTTTCATCGCTTTTAAGATCACATGTTCATCCTCTCACTTTTAATGTGGGACAATAACTACTTTCAATACTTTTCTTTATTTGTATGTTGACATAAGTATTGCAAAAACGATAAGAAATACTAAAATTAGGAAAGGAATTTAAGGAGATAAAATTCAAGGGAATATTCTTTCAAACTAACCTTCCCATTTCCTTTACGGATTAAAAAAAAAATTAGAATCTATCTGTTTGTAGTTTTACAAAAAACAATTTACTCTTCTTCGATAATTTGCTACAAATTGATAACGTTCTCAATAAAAAATATTCTCTCCTGTTAATTAAGAGAATAGAGATAATAAATTTCTCAACTCATATAACTCTTCTTCTATAATAAAGATATGCAATTCATAGGCTAAAGCATATACATGGACTTCGAGTTCAATTAAATACGTTAGGTTGCTAACAATTCATAAAAGAGACTCTTTTCCCAATCCTGTTTTCAATGAAGAATTTCTCGACGGGACTCTTGGATACTTCCTTCGGCTCTCTCACACACGGGTTTCCTTGCCTACGAGTAACGTCACTTTCTCCGCTATGCAAATTCAGATTCCCCATAGCTCAATTAAGGGCTAATGGTAGTCTTTTCTGCAGCAGCCATGCATCCATTAGCCTTGTAAAGCTTGTCGTCTTCTCTAATAAAAAATTCTGTCTGCTAATATTTACAACCGTGACATCAGCCCCCCAAAAACAAATATATTTTATATCTGCCAATATTTACAACCGTGACATCAGCCCCCTCAAAAACAAATATATTTTATATCTGCCAATATTTACAACCGTGACATCAGCCCCCCAAAAACAAATATATTTTATATCTGCCAATATTTACAACCGTGCCATGCCCCCTCAAAAACAAATATATTTTATATCTGCCAATATTTACAACCGTGCCATGCCCCCTCAAAAACAAATATATTTTATATCTGCCAATATTTACAACCGTGACATCAGCCCCATCCCCCCTTTCTGAGTTTCGGGCAAACAAATACATGTTACATCCGTTTGCTATCCATCCACTCTCAGTTTCGGCTCTAATACCCTCGGTTTGCCATCTCACCCATTATATACAACAGACTCTCTTCCTCAGTTTCGGTGATAAGAGCACAGAAGGATGCAGTGCGTTGTAGATCTGAGGTACGTGGTTCCACCACTGATCATCCTTACCCTTACCGTCCTAACGTCCCAAGACAAGTCTTGGGCTCAGCATGCTTACCTGGGAACTCAAACGCTTCTTCAGCCTGCTTCTGTGATAGCATATTTGTTTCTCCTTCTTATCATATTCCTCTTCCTCTTCACCTCAGTCGAGCTCCCTCTTAACATGGAGCCAGTTCACTTGGGAGTGAGACGTTTCTCTGGTCCCTTAACTCTTTCAGTGCTAAGCTCAATCTTTCTTCCACCTTCGTCCTTTTGGATCATTTTCCCAATCCTTCTTGTTGTGTCTCCCTGGTATGGAATGCTGCGAGATCTACTAGTTCGCTTCATGGGTTGGGTTTCTCGCACCATTCAAGCCATTCCTCGTCTTGATATCATCTGCGTGATCCAGCGTCAAGAAGAAGCAGAACCACCGCCTCGTCCAGTTGAAATCGAGCTGACTGAAATCGTAATCAACGTGTGAGTCATTTCTGTTGTGATGCATATGTTATGGAAATCAGCTGGCCATGCTGTTCTAGTATCATACAGTACTATGATAGAAGCTTTCAAAGCTATAAGTGTATTTGTTTTTTGCTGTAAGAGTGCAGGTCATGGGTTTCTTTACTTCAGTACTTTGCCCTGGAAAGTTAATTTCCATGTAATTCTGTTAGGGACAACTTAATCCCACTATGTTCGATTTGTCATGATCTATATAATAATCTATGGTTATGTTTTATTCTTCATGATCTACAATAGTCGATGGTTATGTTTTATTTTTCATGATCTATCAAAAGGAACCATTAAAAGAGTTTTCCTTTTTGAAAATGTCATTGGAGCATACACTTGCATATGAGTTTGACTCAGAAAAACTGTTCTTTTGCTTTTCTTAATTTTCTTTTGACGTGTAACAAGACAAATCCCGTTTGGGTGCGGTGAGCGTACGTGTGCGAGAAAAACATGTACGTAGAAGCGGAGAGAGAAAACTCTGCCTTAGTCTGTCCGTACTTTTGTATCACAGCAAGATGTACACGTACTTTTGTATACACTCTTTGTATGCTCTGCCTCCTCTTTTTATATATTCTGGGTGGTGATGAGGATAGGGTTACTGGAAATTATGATTTATTTATTAAAAATGGAAATTATTATTTATTTATTAGAAATATGACTGGGGTTTTTTTCTTAAGACCATTCTTAGCTCTAGAGGATAATATGAAAGATAGTTTTAAATTTTCACAGAAATGAAAAGCGTGACTACAGTGTGTTTGAAAATAATGCTGCTTCGTGGAAAGAAGCTTTTGTTCAGGAAGCTTAATTTTTGTTTGGTGGACGCTTTGACCCTTTGAGGCGGTGTAGATAGCTGAAGACTTTTCCTTTATTGGTTGACGAAGACTTCTAGCTTGGGTATTTATCTAAGTCGTGAAAAATGGATCCGGCATTAGGATAGCTTGCCGGCGACCGGTTACCATATGTTGCCGGCGACCCCCGTTGAGAGCTCCTCCTCTGTTTCCAAGCAAGTCTAGGCTGTCTGGATTTGGTTGGAAGTGGAGAAGATGCGCTGCGTCGTAGATCTGAGATTCGGAGTTCCACCTCCAATAACTTTCGATCTTAGGTTTAACTTCGCAAGACAAGACTTGGCCTCCAGGTATTTCTTTGAATATCGAATCTGAGTTCTTTTGGATCTATGGAAGCGCTTTAATGTAATGGGTTTGTGACACTCCAAGCATTATTATCATCTCCATCGCCCAAGGCCAAGGATTTCTCGTTGTTTCTTTTCTTAATCGCTAAATAAGTAACTTTTTCATTACTTCGATGTTTTCTTTAATGATCTAAATTTGTAATCCAAAGTCTATATATTTTTAAGGGGGTATGAAAGTCGGTGAGTTTATTATCTAGAACCCATCGAACATTATCAAAAATAAAGATGATAATCGTGAATGGAAACGAGAAGCAGTTATTACCTGTAATAAATTATACTGAAAACCTTGTTCCTTAACCGTAGTGGGCAAACATGTTGCATTTTATATGTGCCTCAATAGCAAAAAAGGAAAAAAAAAAAAAAAAAGAATGAACAGAATATAGTATTATCATAACGTTGGGGAAAATCTTAAACCCAAAGAAGGAAAGGAAAAAACAAAACGGAGAGAAGTCACTGTCAGAGGGTGCCCTCACCAAGAACGGTAAGGCAAACGAGGTCGCGGTTCTCACGGTTTGAGAACCGATATTTACTATATATACATAAAGTTTAATACACAGTTGTATTGTTAAGAGCCTTATCGTCAAGGAGAAACGGGGACCCAAATAGTTGGATTGCGTGGCAGTCTATAAAGCAACCGACGATTAGAAATCCCAAAGTCATGCCTTTACTTTCTCTCATTCTCATTTCTTCCATTTCTTTATATTCTATCAGACTTCTCTTGCACTTTGCAACTCGCCATGTTGGACGACGAGAGAGAGCAGACAACGCGAGGGACCCAAGTTTCCGTCCAGTCGAAGGAGATATGAACACACTATCTTTTGCTTTGCTTTTTGTTGAGAAACCACTTCAGTTGGGTCGCTACTTTAAGTTAAACAGCATAGCGCAGATTTCCCAGCTTTCTCTTCCTCTACTTTATGTCAGAGAACCTAACTGATTTTCTTCAGAGGCCAGAACGTTGCGGTGCCGGGTACATACTGGACAGAACAGAACAACACAAGACCGCTATCTTGCATGACAGCGGAAAAGAAAAGGAATGTAGGAAGATAGGCTTTTCCTGTCCCAGTCGGGTAGGGTCATTTAATAGCGTTTGACGGGACCAAACCTCCTAAACGTAAAACCAAAAAAACTGTTGTCCTATGAAATGGCTATCTGCTAATCATTAAGTGCTGCCGGGACAGATTTTTGGGTCTTTTCAACAGAGACTGGGCCACGTGGACAAGTCGATCTATATCTATATATCTATATCTAATTTATAGATTGTATATATATATATATAGATTATATATAAATTATATATAGATATATAGATATAATATTATATATGGATCTATATATTTAGATATAGATATAGATATATCTATATATAAATTCATATATACTATTAGATCATCATAAATGATTAAAGTGTGTTGTTCGCAGTACATAAAATATTCAGCCAGAGCAGCTCCTGTATACGGAGCGAGGTATTGTAATGTAGCCGGAGAATCCGCCGTTTCAGCTACCACAATCGTGTATTCCATTGCTCCCCTTTCTTGTAAAGTAGTTACTACCTGAGCCACAGAAGATGCTTTTTGACCAATAGCAACATAAACACATATTAAATTTTGCCCTTGTTGATTGAGAATCGTATCTGTGGCTACTGCTGTTTTACCGGTTTGTCTGTCCCCAATAATTAATTCTTGCTGACCATGTCTCGAATCAATAGCAATAAGTCTATATATATATATATATGTCTTTGTGAATGCACTATCTGCCTGGTAAACATGTTGAGCCCAAGACTTGTCCTGGGACGTTAGGACGGTATGGGTAAGGCTGATCAGTAGTAGAACCAAGAACCTCAAATCTGTGACGAACCTCATCCTTCTATGCTCTCAATCAAAATGAAATTCTCAGCTCTCAATTAGTTCTGCTAGTGGTGCGTATTTATGAAAGGAGTCAAGTGAAGTTAGAGGAGGTCTGAGGAGAAACGGAGGGAGAGGAGGGTTTTTATAAAGAAACTTTCCCCGAAAAGTAAAAGGAGTATTTGTTGAGATTCACAGGGGAGGAAAGGGTATAGATTTATTCCTTGAGAACTACACAACATTTTGTTAATAGGGGGCTTGTCATATGAGAGAGAGAAAGATGGCATTAAATAAAGTAAATAAAATATGAGGGAACGTGGGTGCTGTTCCTGTGTCTCCGGTTGTCTAAATTCTTCTTTAAACTATTCTTCTCATCTCCTTGGCTGAAGTGCTCTAATGCTAAACTGACTGACCTCTTCTTCGAGGAGCTGCCCAAGCAAATTAATCTTTTTGTTTTTTTTTTAAGCATTTCGTTCCTTGATTTTCATCTCTTCATTGATGAAATTGATTAGAGCTAGCCACTTGCATTTGGACTTCGAAATCAACAAAGAAACAACACTGTGCTGAACTTATTCGTTTGGTAACTTACAAGCCAAAATAGTTCAAAATAAAGAAAAAGAAAAAAAGCCAAGGTGGATCAATTCAAAGATGAACTCTTTCTTTTTCAAAAAAAAAAAAAAAAAAAACGACCATTCTACTCAAGTCTGCAAGGGCCGCCGTTAATTGCTTCCACATAACACACCCTCACCTTCCACAGAAATTAGTTAAAAGCTCCGGGTGAACACGCTTGGATCTCAAATCCGCTCCCCCCCCTCCTCCTCCTCCTCCCTGTGTGTGAGTTGTAACATTAAAAAAAAAAAAAAAACAATAAAACAAAAAAACAAAAAAACAAAGTGAACACGCTTGGATGGTCGGAATCTGGTTTTCGTTTTTTGATCTAAGTTTACAAGATGGATTCATTTTTCCTTCTTTTGCTCCCTATTTAATCATTTAACTCTGATATTTGGTTTGACCAAATCGAATACTCATAACATTTTAGTATTGCATTCAATTCTTTATTTTATAAATGAGAAACACAAAAGCACACTACTCTGACTGTTGATTATGAACAGGTGCAGTAAAACCAGAAAATAGAATGATAATACATTGCCTACTTGTATCTGACATGGAAGATTATAAGGTCCTAATTGAACAATGATCAATACAACTTATAGGCATGGCTTTGCATTTTGTTTATAGCTAAAGTCTGGTTATGATTAGTCCTTTGTGTGCTTTATAAGATTGGCACACATTGCTAAGGAGGCTACTTCAGAAGATAACCAGGTTTGTACTTTGTACGGGGATGCCAGAACGCTCACCCACCTTATTGTTACACGCTCGCTGACAGATCTCTTCGGTTCAATGGGTCTTCTTCCAGTCACCCGTTCTACAAGCAAGACGCCAAAGGAGTAAACATCATCCAAATATCCTGCTGTTCCTTTGACTTGAGTTAAAACATGAGTTGCTTCAACATCTCTAGTGGCTAATCGTGCAAACCCAAAGTCTGCCACTTTGGCTCGCATTTTGGCTGTTATGAGGATGTTTGATGCTTTTACACCTCTGTGAATCACTGGTTGATCTGTTATATCAAAAAATTTCAAGTCTCCATTTTTTACATTAAAATTTTTTTCAGAAAAGGAAAAGGAATTTCAACTTTTTATAAGTCTTTACCGAGACTGATTCTTAAAACTAGTATCAAGTTTAGATTTCTTCTTTGACAAGAGAAAATTCCATTATAGAAAAAAAGAAAAAAAGAAAGAAAGATGATAATCAACAAGCTTGGGAAGTTATGCGGTTCCTTTTCTTTATTGTAACCAAAGTGAAGTTCATGGCTTTTTTTACTGCAATACTTTTGCCACCGGGTACAACTTATTCCTACTGTACTTTATGATTGATAATATTCAACGGTTACGTTTTAATATTTCGTGAATTTTGTCATGAAAGATATCTACTTATCGAATCAAACTGAGTAACACAGCTAACTCATCGCCGCCAACTCAGTCTAAACACAGATTGATTTGTAGGATAGACACGTACAGAGACCGATCGGTAATGGATTTCTCAGACGACGACGTGATGTGTTCAGGAGAGACGATGACGAAGACAACGATCCAAGCCATGATGTCCAAAATCTTGGTAAACCTTTTTCCAAAGTCTTTTCTTTGATGGTTTCACGATTGGTGTTTCTGTTTCTTTTTCCATAAAAATTTGAGGGGATAAATGCATTAATTAAATTTTCTTGGGGAAGTGATGCGTTTTCTTAAGTTTGTGGGAGACTTATTTTCATATTTTTAGGGAAGGGCATGGAGGGTTGTGTGTAATTTTTGTGGTTCATGGAAGTTGACAGCCCTTTTTTAACCCCAAAAAGAAAAAAAATTAAATACTGTAGAATAGGTTTCCTATTTGAAAAATGGCATCGAAATTACACTCGCATATAAGAAAAACATCTACGCAGAAGCTGTACACGTACATTAAAGAACTCGTGCCGTATTCTGTCCATGATTGTGACGGAGAATAGGGGGTACTTTTATGTCGCGGCGAGATGTACACGTACTTTTCATGTACCCTTTTTGTCTGCTCTGATTCCTCCTTTTGCTTGATCTTGCTGGTGAGGAGGATAGCACCACGATTGGATCACTCTTTTAGGAAGAGAACATGCGCCGACGCGGGGTCACCGAAAATTATTATAATCCAAAAGAATTTATTAATTGGGGGTTTATTTCTTAAGACCAAATAATATGAACAATAGTTTTAAATTTTCACCTAAATAAAAAGCGTGACTACGGTGTGTTTGCAAACTATGCTGCTTCGTGGAAAGAAGCTTTTGTTCAGGAAGATCACTTTTTGTGTGGCGCTGAAGAGTCTTCCCTTATCGGTTGACGAAGACTTCTAGCTTGGGTTTCTACCTAAGTCGAGAAAAATGGACACGGCATTGGGATAGCTTGCCGGCGACCGGTTACCGTATGTTGCCGGCGAACCCCGAAAAGAGCTCCGCCTCTGTTTCCAAGCAAGTCTAGGCTGTCCGGATTTGGTTGGAAGTGTAGAAGATGCGCTGCGTCGTAGATCTGAGACTCGTAATTCCAGCTCCAGTAACTTTCGATCTTAGGCTTAACATCGCCAGACATGACTTGGCCTCCAGGTATTTTATTCAATACCGAATCGAGTTCTTTTGGATCTATGGAAGCGCTTTGTGTAATGGTTTTGTGACACTCCCAAGCATCATTATCATCTCCATCGCCCAAGGCCAAGGATTTCTGGTTGTTTCTTTTCTTAATGGCTAACAATAGAAAACTCTTGAAAAGGTAATTTGAGCAAAGGAAGTGTTTGGTTTGAATCACTTGTCCATATAAAACCCAACTCAAGCGATGCAATTTCTTTTGGTAATTAAATTAGTGACTACTTTGTCATTCAAACATGCGTTCCCTCCTTATAATTTGGCCCGGCAGACTGTTCCCAACATATGGATTAGCTTGTTAAGAACTCATCATCTTAAATTACTCATAGTTTTTTTTTCTTTCTTTTGAGCATTGTGATTTGAGTAATTTATAGCATAGTTGGATTCTGATTTCCACTTAATTTCATTTATTCTTGAATGAATTTCTTTTGGTTTAGATCAAAGAGTAGTAGTTGAAACTTTAACCCTGCCCACTTTACATTTATCATCAGATCCATGAAATTGGTATTGATAAGACAAAAGAAAACATGTAAAGTTGGAACAAAAAATTTTGAAATTTTTTTGAGGTTTGTCTAACCTTTTATCAAATAACTCTAGTATAAAGTCATAAAGCTTTGAACTTCATTAATTTAGCAGTATTTTTTCTTAAATTGATTTAGATCTTATTGTCTACCATTACTTTCAGCATTCGAAAGAAGTCTTGCAAAGGTATTGTTGTCCAAACTTATCAAAGAAACATTCAATCAAGCTAAGTAGTAGAACTTAGCTAACTTTTGTTGAGATCGATTAGCTTATGATTGTTGAGTTATGAGTAGTGATCAATTACAGTAATCATCTGATGGTCAATAGTGGGAGTATGGGTGGGATGAGTTTACTAGAGCATATCTTTCTCTTCTTCGTCTCCATGAGACTTGTTTTCTTCGTCTTAATCATTCTCTTCTACTTTGTTTCTCCTTAGTCAAAACTAAGTTTTGATACTAAGTTAGAAATTATAAATAAAAGGTATATCCAACTTAAAATCTTAAATAGAAAACTTATTTCCTTACTAACTACCTTTCAAGTTTTTATATTTTTCATATAAGACATAATCTTTAAGTTCAATAAAATATATTTGGTTTCTGAATAACATAGAAAAAGGTGTTTAGAATTGGATCCTTTGTTTTGTCAAATAAATTTTCCTTGGATTATGATGTTCTTTCTTTCCGTGAGTTTCAAGTAGGCTGGTCTGAACTTGTTTAATGTATTCTTATATATAAATTGATGATATGTTTGAACATTCATTCTGATAAATGAATGGACAACTAAAGCATCCATTAAGGTCCCCAAACATACAAGAACACAAAATAATTCAAAAAAAATTCAAAGCTTTCGAAGTATAAGAAAGCTGCTCGAGAAATAAAGACTTCCTAAAAATATCATTATTTTTAATAATATAAAGATACTATTAACAACCTTTCAAAGCCTTCTGGGAAATAAAGCTGGCTGACATTTTTCAAGAAAGTTAAAAAAAAAAAAAAAAAAAGGAACGATAGCTCAGAATGTAATTTAATAAAATGAGACTAAATAATGATAATGTCATAAAATTATTGGACTTGTTTCGTGGTTGTATTCTCATCCAAAAAATTCGGCATGGTTTCTTTCGTCGCCTGCGAGAGCAAATTCTTCCTTGTTCTGTATTTGTGTTTTGAGTCTATATGCGTTTGTGCTTGTACGTGTGTTTGTCGTCACGCGCTCCGGCTTGTACTTGTGCTTGCACGGTTGTGCGTGGTTATGCGCGTCTGCGTGGTTGTGTCCCCGGACTGGGAAATTACACCAAACACGAGTCCAACTTGCGTGTTGAGCCCATACAGTTCCTAGTCTTATTATAACCTTTTCTTTCTAGATGGGACCCATACGTAGTCATACGCCGCTAGCAGCGAAGGAGTGGAAGGGATAGGTGGAGAGGGAGAGACACCTGTGGACTTTTTCCGGGGACGAAGTGAAGAAGGATCTTTGGGGATTCGACAGCCCATGGACTACAGCAATTCACCAACTATCAGTCCTGCTTATATTTTAATATTATATTAAAATATTTAAGGGGGTAAATCTAGGGTTTATCTTGCAAGTGTGATTTTTGTAATTTTGTGTTGTAAAGTTGTAGATTTGTGATTGGCAAGTGTAATTCCTGTAAAAGAACTCTTGGTTGAGAAATCAATTTGTCTAGGTTTGGGAAATTGGGAAGAAGATTGAGAAATGGGGAATCTTGAAATACATTAGGGAGATTGGTAGAAAATAGCTCTAACCAGTTTGATTAGGAAATGATGAATATAGACTTTGGTTGATTAAGCTAGACCACCTTAACTACCATGTCTTGCACATATAGTCATATATTTTCTGACTTTCACTTTCGTTTGATAAACTTGCAAAAGTTTCAAATCTCTTACAAACACATCATTATTACCTTGAATTTTCGTTTAAATTAATGGCTATAAAGAACTTTACATTTTATACTGCAATTGGTTACTTTGAATCACTAGTTGTTCAAGCTACTTGCCTAAACCTTTGATATTATTTTGATAATGTGTGACTTGTTTGAATGTGAGCTGCTAAATACACTGTTGACCATGAATTACAACCAAAAATTCACAGTAGAGAAATAAAAAAAAAATTGACAAAAACTTAGAAACATATCTCAAGTAAGAAATAAATGCTATACAACTTTATAAATTGCTCTTTATATATTCTATCATAGTTAATGTAAACTACAACTCTCCTATCAAGATATATACCTTCTCACAAAAAAAAAAAAATCTCAAAGTTGACTAAAAAATATAAAATATTTTTTCTCCTTATAAAGATAGATTTTTAAATAGAATTTAGACAATAAAGACTTTAAATTATTTAAAAAATAATTGCAAAGCTCAAAAATATGAAGAAAAAAAAAACGCCATTTCATCTCTTCTTTAAGAAAACAAAAAAAACGTCCCCCACCGAACCCACCAAACAAAGGAGTTTCAGAAAATGTTCATAATATTCAGTATGTAAAGACATATTAAAGACAAAAGTCATATGCTAAAAATATATTTTTATAATAAAATAAAAATAAAAATATATTCATTTAATTTTTTAACTAACTTTTATATTTAACTTTGAACCTTTTGAAGAGGAAAATTGGAGGCACCTCGCTCTACCATGATAGGTAAAATTCTTGAAATGTTAACCGGTGGCCATTCCATATATTTGCGTGCATTCCTCGGACAACACTGGACATATATTTGCACGCATACCTTTGGACAGGCACATGCTTTTGTCTTGCATCCATAGCCATTCTTACGGGCAGACCCTCGGACGCCCTTTCCCCATCTTTGTGTCATCGGCCATTCTTGCAGGAATACCCTGCAGGAATACCCCTGGCTGGTCGGTCCCATCTCGGCGCCATCCGCCGCACTCTTGCAGGAATAAAATTATTTTATTTCTTATGCTTCGTTTTTGTACTTATACACCGCAATTTTTGTTAAAAATACTAATAAAAATATTGATTAAAGATTAAAGAGTAATTTGACTAATTTTAAATGTTAAGAAATCATCCGATAAACAATAGATTCAAGAAGCTGCTTCTTATAACTTTTAAAAATTGACTTAGACGTGAATTATTAGCATTACTTTAAAGATTTCCTGTAATGATGGTCTTTATTCACAAGTCAATTACAAAAAGTCTATCCTCTTAGCTTATTGTCAAAACTTATCCCACTTTTCACTCGAAAAAAAATTATTACTAATTCTACATTATAAGGAATGATTATAAAAGATGACTTTTCTCCACCATATAAACAAGGTGTGAAAACTATCAAAATGTATCCTTACAATAGCTAAACATGTATGTAATATAATTGTATTGTTAAAGTGAACAAATTCCACAAGAGTTGACTTTTTACTTAAAAGGAAGTGTCCTTTTTAAGAAGAGTGGTTTTGACATTGTAAATAAAAGAACAAGCATATTATTATCTAAAAAAAAATTGGTTACAAAACTAAAAATCACATTAAAAAGAAAAAATACAACAAAAAGAAAAGAAGCGGACTAATAAAATTATGGGAAACTATTCTTTCGAGTTTCCTTTCTATATTTAATAAATAAAAAATCCTTATCCTTGTAGTCTTACACATCTTTGCCACATACTGTTTCAAAATTAGTCACAATTTGATGAATTTCTCACATAGAAGTTATTTGCCTATTGTTTTGTATGTAATAGTTACATTTTCATTTTTGTGTTGCATATTGTCTTGTATATAATTAGATAAGATAATAAAATACCTTATAAAATGTTAAAATCACATGTATAAGTGCATTATATATACATATTACTTTGGGAAGCATTTTCATTCATTGAAAAAATTTCAAAAAGGGAAAAGGAATTTTAAATTTTTGTAAATCTTAACAAAAAGTGATACAAAACGAGTATCAAATTTAGATTTCTTATTTGACAAGAGAAACTTTCACTATAGAAAAAGAGAGAGATTATAATCAACAAAGTAAAAGAATCTAAGTATAATAAATGATAAAGACAAAGTCAACCTAACCAATCCTGGTGAAGACCCCGTTCTTTTAGGAAAATATGCTGCCAGATATGTCAGGGGTTTAGATAGGAGAGTACTAATAGGAACTGAGCCCTGCCCAATTTGAACGTATCATGAGATCCATGAAATTGGTATTGATAAGACAAAAGAATACATGTAAATTTGGAAGAAGAAAACATTTTGGAAGTTTTTTGAGGTTTGTTTAACCTTTTATCAAATAACTCTAGTTTAAAGTCATAAAGCTTCAAACTTCATTAATTTTGCAATATTTTTTCTTAAAGTGATTTTGAACTCAATGGTTATCAGTATTTTCAGCATAAGAGAAGTATTACAAAGATATTGTTGTCCAAGCTTTATTAGAGAAACGTTCTTCCAGTTACTTAGGAGAACTTAGCTCACTTTTGTTGAGATCAGTTAACTTACGATCTATTAAAGCATTCAAGCCATGTCAGCACTCCACATCAGACCAGTATCCCAGCAGCACGTTTGCCACGTTGATTAAATCTGTACACGTGGAAGATGCAGTCAGCCCTAAACCTTCTCTTCCACGTGCCCGATGTTGTCTGCACCAACCACAAACCTTTTTCTTGTAAAATCGTTCTTTAAAATCTGAACCTGCCGTTCAGATTTCTCCGTAGTTTCGTTTGTTATTTGTGGTTCTATTCTTGTTCTTGATTGTTCTTTATAATATCCTTGCGGTTTTTTGAATTAGTTTTTCCAATTTGGCATTAATGAAGCCTTCGGCGAAAGCCCTCTCGATTCTGTGTTGTTTCCTCGATTTTTGTTTTTGTTCTAGATGGAAAATCCACCCCACGTTGCTGCTGCTGTACCACTCCCTGTGCCACCTCCGGTGAGCCCATCCATCCCTGCTGTCGGCGTCCAACTAGAGGGCAATAATTATCTCCCCTGGAAGGCAAGAATCATCCCCTACCTGAGAGCCACTGGTCTTCTGTCAATCCTTGCCTTGTCCGCAATAATACGCTATTGATATCAACAAGGGAGGCTCCATTGTTAGAGTTAGCAACTCAACGTATTCCGAATGACAAATACGGGATCAAACTGCCCTAGGGTGGATTCTGAAAACATGTTCAGATCCCATCGTCACAGCACCCTCCAAACTCTCCAACTCTGCCGACGCCTGGAAAGCTCTTGCATCCAAGGCCAAAATGTACTCGCACTGTTCACACGACGCTCCCATCATCCAGGCAGCGTCTTCCTATGGTGCCAATTCTGTCGTCGTCTGGCCACAGGGCGCCCCAACCAGCCACATCAGTCTGATCTACTGGGTCTACAAGAAGTTACTGTTGACACGGTGTGGGCTTACCCATAAGCCATACAGGTAATATTTCAACCCTCACAATCTTTAATATCTAATATTCATGTTGTTTCAACAATTACTAAAAAATTACTTTCTATTTCAAAATTTACATGCGACAACAACTAAACTATGTGTTCTAAGAGCCTTCGTTTTTTTTTTTTTTTTTAACGGGAGAGAGCTTCGATCTCCTAACGTGGACTATTGACAGCAAACAATATACTTGAAAAATGGCATCTTAGGTTAGGGCATGCCAACAATACGTGAGGATCTTCCAATAACGATAAATGTCTATTTAGATATTTTGTAGGTGGCTTGATTGGCAGATCATGAATTAGCTACTTTGTACCTGGCTTGGTTGACAGATATTGAATTAGCACTGGCATTGATTAAGGAAGTTTCTGAAGCATCCCCGCTTCATCAAGTTCTATTTATTGTTACGAAGTGGCTGAAGCTATTCGTAGGACTGCCCTTATATCATCATATTATGGCACGGCAGTTATTACAAGAGAAAATTTTTGGAGGCCTCCAGTGTAGATAAACACTATCAGAAGAACCAAGTTTCTTTTTCTAGTAGCACTTCCCCTGGAAGGATTTGTTGGGAAGGTACCTCTCATGCAGTTTTGTTGAGGAAGCTTGAAACTGCCTTGAAGGATCATCAATTGGATGAAACATGGGAGTCATTCAATGATTTTAGAAGGTTGTATGGTTTACCTAAGGAAACTCTTGTGTGGAGGTTGATCAGTGAACTTTCTTATTCATCTGACTCCCAGTGGCTACAAAAAGGATTTGATTTATTCCTGATAGTTTTGAAAGAGACATCCGGCATGCTTCAGCCAGATATCCTTGCCAAGCTGTCCCTTTTCTTGGCAAGATCTCAAATGCCTATCCCTGCTTCAATCATTTTGAGATTGATGCTGGATAGAGAGAGTTTGCCCCCGATGGATGTATTGCGGTTGGTTGTTCTCCATTTGGTGAAGACAGAGGTTGGGATATACATTATGAGAAATTTCTTAGTTCAGAGTTGTGATTGTTTCCAACAGTTAAGTGCAAACAAAAGCGATCGTGCAAAGCCGATACAGCCAGATACCATGATCTTTAAATGCTTGTGTGAGGTTTAAATTATCTTTCAAGGGCCAACAGCTCATTGAGTTGATGCCACAGACTGGGGTTGTGGCTGATGCACACGCAATCAACATCATTGCCCAGATCCATGAGATTAATGGTCAGAGGGATGAGGTGAAGAAATTTAAAGGTCACATTAGTCAAGTTTCAGCTCCATTTGTTTGTCATTATCGGCAGTTCTATGACAGTTTGTTGAGCGTGCACTTCAAGTATAATGACATCGATGTTGCTGCTGAGCTTGTAATGGAGATGTATAGATACTCAGAGTCTTCTTCAATTGGGAAAGATATAAAGGAACTACAGAAGCCTTACAATGTATCATTGGAATCTGGCAATCTCAAGAATACATTAAAATTGCATATTGTGCCTGGGATGCTGCAGAAGGATTCTGTCCTCAAAGTGGAAGATAAACAGGAACTTGTCATTTCTAGGAACGGGAAACTTGTTGTCAGTGAGAGAGCCCTGGCCAAGCTCATGTATGGGTACAAGATCAATGGGAAGATTAGTTTCCTATCAAAAATTTTACTTTGCCTTCAAAACAAGTCACTTTCATTTAGAGGATCAAGTATTGTTTCTAATGTAATTGGGGCTTGTACTAGTTTAGGTTGGCTTGAATTGGCACATGACATTTTGGATGACTTGGAGGCAGCTGGAGCTCCCGTGGGCTTTAATGATTATTTGTTACTCATTTCAGCCTACCACAAGGGAAGTATGTTTGGAGAAGCAAAATCACTGCTAAAACAGATGAGAAAATCTGGCTTGATCAAGAATTTGTCTGATGAGATGGTTCTCTCTCTCTCTATCAGAAGCAGTAGATAAGGGTGACACGTATGCAAATGTATCAACCATGATCAAACAAATCAGATCTGACCAAGTTTTTGCTCCGAGAAACAAGAGAGGAGAGCACTGTTTGTCCTGCAGTTTACGAGCTTAATTCTTCTATTTACTTTTTCTTCAAGGCCAAAATGGTGGCAGATGCTCTGAGGACATACAAAAGAATGCAAGAGATGAAAATCCAACCTACAGAACAAACTTTTTCCAATCTGGTATATGGATATTCTTGTCTGGGAATGTATCGTGATATCACGATATTGTAAGGGGACATTAAAAGGAATATGCAGAGTGGAAAACTGGTGGTAAGCAGAGACCTGTATGAGTTCTTGCTACTGTGCTTTCTTCGAGGTGGTTACTTTGAGAGAGTAATGGAGCTCATTGGTTATATGAAAGAACACGGAATGTACACGGACAAGTGGATGTACAAAAGTGAGTTTCTTAAGCTCCATAAGAATCTCTATAGAAGGTTAAAAGCATCAAAAGCTAGAATTGAGGCTCAAAGCAAAAGGCTTGAGTCTGTCCAGGAGTTTAGGAAATGGGTTGGCATAAGTTGAAGTTCAAGGAGAATTTTTCAAATACATGGGATTCTGTGAAGCACCCAAAAAAACAAAAATAGGTTGCTGCAAAGGCAACCTATATGGAGATCCCTATCATGTCTGCATAGAACACGAGAGTGTTCTGTACATTCCCTTACCAGGGAACAAGTAATAGGCTTGAATGAGAGTTCAACCAAAGGCAGGTTTTATATCAATCTTTTGAAGTGGAAGCACCTTAAATAACAGGAGACGACCAGCAGTATGGAGACTCCAACCTAGGTCGACCTTATACATATTGAATCACAAACGGTGAACAGAAGCATGCCGAAGCATTCTACTTAAGCCGCGGGAGAATGTCAGTATATGACATTTTTTTAGGGCCTCCTTTCTCAGAACTGAAGTTGAATGGCTGAGGCAAAGGGGGGACGAATATGAAGGAGGCAGCTGGATCAGCCTGGAGCTGAAGCTCTTGAAATTCTGGGACTGGAGGTTAACAGGCATATAGGTATCCGTTTGCCTCTTGTTGAGAGGGTATAGCTGGACCTTGTTCCTCTTCATTTAGTTGCTTTAGATATTCTATTCTGAGGATCGCAGCGATGTCCTCGAGATTTGAACTCCTGTCTTAAAGAAACTCTAGTTCATACTAAATGAATTGTAGGTTCTTGTAGAGGGAGGCTGGAGTATTTCATCGAACGAGTTTTGTAATAGAATAGAATGAAAGGCTAGAGTCTTTCATTGTAAACACTTTTATTCGTGGAAAATGCATAGTCATGCTGTAAATGTCTTGATTGTTGGTTTATGACATCCTTGATCACAATTTGCTGCCGGACAATCCGTATGGCTGGACCACATCTGGACCAGAAGGAATGAGTAGTGGAATTGAGGTCTTCAGTTTGCATAGTTGTTGTTTTATATTTATCTTTTCAGTTTAACATAGCTTATTCTTCCAGCTGTCTCTACCAATGAGAATAGCACATTTCTCAGCCACATTAGAATGCTTCAATGTAAAGTACGTGTAATTCACCAATTCGAGGATATAGATTATTGTGAGATCGATTAGCATTTTCAAATTTTTGGTTGTTTCTCCATTCAAATTCGAAAAAGAAAGAGTTTAAAGGATCTAGTTTAAACAAATTATCTCAATTTAAAAGTAGAAACATGTTGAAATGCATAGAAAAGAAAAGAAAAGAAATCTTAGAATAAGCCATTTGGACAATGTCCTTGCTTTCTTTTTCTTTTTCTTTTTCTTTGTTGTTTTGGGAGGAATACATAATCCTTCATTAGTGATGTTCTATTGCTTCGGTCTTATGATGCCAATTTTTGATCCGATGTTTTGATATGGGTTCCTCTTTAATCTGTATAAATTTGGGATTCTTCCTTGGTCCTTTTATTGGATCAATAACTTTAGTTCATTTCCTATTATTGCGAGTTCTGTTGGTACTTTCTATTTTATTCTTATGTTAGATTAATTTGTACTAGGAAAGGGGGAAAAATGCTTGTTATTATATTAAAATCATAAACTCTTACTTAAAATTTTGACATTAAACACTTATTTATGTCAACTTGTTCTCATGTTGTAATAAAGATTTCTATCATGGCCTCTAGTTTCTACTGAATTTCATTATTCGGTAAAGAATGTCATTTATTTTCGATCAATAAGTACTCATTGAAACTTTGGCCCTCCCTACTTTGCATGTATTATCGAACCCATTTAATTGGTACTGACACTGAGAAATAAGAATACACATAAAGGTGGAAGAAAATATTATAAAAATTTTGGAGTTTAGTTTAACCTTTAATCAAGAAAATTCACAATTTAAAGTAACAAAATTTCATAAAGCTTCAAACTTAATAAATTCATCTCAAAAACTAGCTTATAAAATTTGAGAGGGGGGATAATTATATTTAACCAAGCATACAACTCTGCATATAATTTTATACTATGAGATTGGACATATATACTGCAACAATATTCTTGTCCAAAGTTACTAAAGAAACGTTTTTATCAAGCTAGGTGTGAGAACTGAGCTCACTTTTAGTGAGATCGATTAGCATATGATCGTTGAGTTATGAGTAATGATCAGTTAACATCATCATGGTCTTTACATCCAACGGCCGGTAGCGGGAGCCCGGGTGGAGTGGGTGTCACTCGGCATATCTTTCTCCTTTTGATACCCATTAGAAGACTAGTTTTCTTCGTCTCCACGATTCTCTTCCACCTTTTTCTCCTTTGTCTTTTTCTCTTCTCCATTTCAGTCACAAGCATTTAGACTTTTGTGATCTCTTCTATGGACTAACAATAGGGATTTTATGTTAAAATTTAAAAATAGTTGAACCAATCATGTCAATAAGTTTAGGCCTTTTAGTTTAGTGGTGGAATTAATTATGGTTAATATCAAAGACAAATTTTATATTTTAGGTTCAAATTATGAATGTGGTGCCTTTCAGCTTAGTACTTGAATTTGTTTTTTTTTTTTTTACTTTTTTCATCAAGATTTATTTATTTTTTAAATCAATTTGTCATCTAAGTCTCTATTGATGGAATGTAATAAGGAGGGTTACAATTACCATTCAAAAAGTATTAAGAATGTATATTAGGAGTATGTGAAAGATATTTTTTTCATGTGAGAGTGTTAAAAACGACTCAAGTAATATACTAAAAAATACCACTAGCTATATTTTGATGTCAAATCAGTTTCTCCTTGTGATGTTAAGGATTCATTACAAATTTAGGACAAATAGGCATGAAGACGCAACAGACTTATTAAAATAGTTTTCTATAGACATGTTTTTCCTTTAATTTAATGGATAAAAAGAAACCTTCAAAAAACTTAAAGGAAAAAGTATAATTTTGAGCGTGCCCCCGCTTGGAGAAACCTGGCCCATGCAAAAGAGCGCATTCTTTCTACGTGCCCACACGTGGCCCTCCCAGGGACATTTTCACATTATAATGGGTATTTTGTTGAACTCATCAAATTATAATGGGAAAATGTCCCCGGGAGGTTGATCAGTGGTGCAACCAAGAGCCTCAAATATGTGACGAACCTCATCCTTCTAAGCTCTCAATCAAAATGGAATTCTCTGCTCTCAATTAGTTGTGCTAGTTGTGCGTATTTATGAAAGGAGTTAAGTGAAGTTGGAGGAGATCTAAGGAGAAAGGAAGAAGTGTTTTTATATAGAGGGAGGAGGACGCTGGGAGGTCCACCTCAGACTTGTAACAGAAGACCACGGATTAGAGTTGTGAAAGGAGTGGAAGAAAGGAGGTGCCAAAAGGTGATTCAAAACGCGGTGGGAGAAGAGAGGTGGTAGGGTCAGCTCCCGACCCTTGATGTGTTGAAACTTTAAAAGTTCCACATCAAGGGAGGAAGCTGACGAAGAGGGGTGGTGGGGTCAGCTTCCCTAATGTGTTGAAACTTTAAAAGTTCCACACCAAGGGAGGAAGCTGACAAAGAGGGGTGGTGGGGTCAGCTTCCCTAATGTGTCGAAACTTTAGAAGTTCCACATCAAGGGAGGAAGTTGAAACTTTAAAATTTCCACATCAAGTGAGGAAGCCGACGAAGAGAGGTGGTGGGTTCAGCTCCCTCCCTTTTTATGTGTAGGATAAAAATTTCTACTTCAAGGGAGGAAGCCGACGAACCCCACCTCCCTCCCTTGATGTGTTGAAACTTTTTATGTGTAGAGTAAAAGTTTCACGTCAAGGGAGGAAGCCGACGAACAGAGATGGTGGGGTCAGCTCCCTCCCCACCTGAATGAAATATGGTCAGACTCATTGGCAAAAGTTATTATGCTTTTGGTATCTGGCTTTGGCACTGGAAAAATATGCTTCCCAAAAAGGGAATCACATACTCATCAAATTTCGTAGCTACCAAGCAAATGCACAAAGATGGTGAAACCACCATCCAACAAAATAAAGGGTCCTGTTTTTTAAGCAGTAAAATCCTTCAAACTACATCACCTAAACTTTGATAACTGAGAAAAAAATGGATAAAATCCTTCAAACTACATCACCTGAACTTTGATAACTGAGAAACCATTTTTGAAATGGTGATATTACATTAATGGGAACTTGTCTAAAAACCTACAGTCTTCATGAAATTGCTACCTGAGATGCAGTTCTCTATGCATCAAAGGAGGGAGGTGGGGTTGAAGGGAGGGAGCTGACCCCACCATCTCTGTTCGTCGGCTTCCTCCCTTGACGTGAAACTTTTACTCTACACATAAAAAGTTTCAACACATCAAGGGAGGGAGGTGGGGTTCGTCGGCTTCCTCCCTTGAAGTAGAAATTTTTATCCTACACATAAAAAGGGAGGGAGCTGAACCCACCACCTCTCTTCGTCAGCTTCCTCACTTGATGTGGAAATTTTAAAGTTTCAACTTCCTCCCTTGATGTGGAACTTCTAAAGTTTCAACACATTAGGGAAGCTGACCCCACCACCCCTCTTTGTCAGCTTCCTCCCTTGGTGTGGAACTTTTAAAGTTTCAACACATTAGGGAAGCTGACCCCACCACCCCTCTTCGTCAGCTTCCTCCCTTGGTGTGGAACTTTTAAAGTTTCATGGGTCGGGAGCTGACCCTACCACCACTCTTCTCCCATCGCGTTTTGAATCACCTATTGGCACCTCCTTTCTTCCACTCATTTCACAACTCTAACACGTGGTCCTCTATCACAAGTCTGAGGTGGACCTCCCAGCCTCCCCCTCCCTCTCTATAAAAACACCCCTCCCTTTCTCCTCAGATCTCCTCCAACTTCGCTTAACTCCTTTCATAAATACGCACAACTAGCACAACTAATTGAGAGCAAAGAATTCCATTTTGATTGAGGGCTTAGAAATATGAGATTCGTCACAGATTTGAGGTTCTTGGTTCCACCGCTGATCAGCCTTACCCATACCGTCCTAACGTTCCAGGACAAGTCTTGGGCTCAACATGTTTACCAGGTAACTGAAACCTTTGTTCAGCCTGCTTCTGTGACTGCATATTTGTTTCTCCTCCTTGTCATATTGGTATTCCTCTTCACCTCACTCGAGCTCCCCCTCACCATGGACCCAATTTGCGTGCGAGTGGGACGTTTCTCTACTCCCTTAACCCTTTCATTACTGGCCTCAATTCTTTTCCCGCCTTCATCCTTTTGGATCATATTCCCCCTGCTTCTTGCTGTGTCTCCCTGCTACCCAATGCTGTTTGAACAACTCATGCGCTTCATGGGTTGGTTCTATCGCACTCTTCAAGCCATTCCTGCTCTTATTATCACCTGCGTGACCCAGGGTCAAGAAGAAGCAGAACCACTGCCTCGTCCACTTGAAATCGAAAACAACGTGTGAATCATTTCTGTTGTGATGCAAATGTAATGGAACTCAGTTGGCCATGCTGATGTAGGATCGTGTAGGAGTACTACTATACAAGCTTGCGAAGTTATAAGGGTCCTTTTCTTTTCTTTTATTTTTTTTCAATTTTCAAGATAAGTAGTTCATAATCATTGGCCAGGGTCCTTTTCTTTATTGTAACCAAAGTGAAGTTCATGGGTTTTTTTTACTGCAATACTTTTGTAGCCGGGCACAACTTATTCCTACTGTACTTTATAATTGATAATATTCAACGGTTACGTTTTAATATTTTGTGATTTTTGTTGTGAAAGATATCCACATATCGAACCATAACACGGCTGACTCATAGCCGCCAACTCAGCCTAAATACAGATTGATTTGTAGGGTAGACACACGTACACACACAGAGACCCATCGATCACAAAGTCTGGTAATGGATTTCTCAGACGACGACAACGATCCAAGCCATGATGTACACGTACTTTCATGTACCCTTTTTGTCAGCTCTGACTCCTTTTGCTTGTTCTTGCTGCTGAGGAGGATAGGACCACGGTTGGATCACTCTCTTAAAAAGCCAACACGCGCCGACGTGGGGTCACTGAAAATTAATATAATCCAAAATAATTTATTGATTGGGGGTTTATTTCTTAAGACCATTCTTATGTTTAGAGGATACTATGAGCAATAGTTTTAAATTTTCACCGAAATGAAAAAGCGTGACTACAGTGTGTTTGAAAATTATACTGCTTCATGGAAAGAACCTTTTGTCCAGGAAGATCACTTTTTGTGTGGTGCTGAAGACTTTTCCTTTATCGGTTGACGAAGACTTCTAGCGTGGGTGTTTATCTAAGTCGAGAAAAATGGACACGGCAACGATAACTTGCGGGCGACCCGTTACCATATGTTGCCTACCGTAAAGAGCTCCTCCCCTGTTTCCAAGCAAGTCTAGGCTGTCTGGTTTTGGTTGGAAGTGTAGAAGGTGCGCTGCGTTGTAGATCTGAGGTTCGGAATTCCACCTCTAATAACTTTCGATCTTAGGTTTAACATGGCAAGACAAAACTTGGCCGAGAAACCACAAACGTTGGTGAAAATCTTAAACCCAAAGAAGGAAGGGAAAAACAAAACGGAGAGAAGTCAATGTCAGAGGATGCCCTCACCAAGAACGGTAAGGCAAACGAGGTCACAGTTCTCACAGTTAGAGAACCAATATTTACTTTATATACATATATCTATAATATAGTTAATACATAGTTGTATTGTTAAAAGCCTTATCGTCAAGGAGAAACGGAGTCTATAAAGCAATCGACGACCAGAAATCCCAAAGTCATGCCTTTACTCTCTCATTCTCATTTCTTCCATTTCTTTATATTCTATCAGACTCTTTTGTTAGTGACTGTACTTCTCTTGCTCTTTGCAACTCGCCATCTTTGTTGTTGGACGACGAGAGAGAGCAGACAACGAGAGAGACCCAAGTTTACGTCCAGTCGAAGGAAATGTGAACACGCTAGCTTTTGCTGTGGTTTTTGTCGAGAAACCACTTCAGCTGGGTCGCTAGTTTAAGTTAAACTGCATAGCGCAGGGTACATACTGGACAGAACAGAACAACTAAAGACTGCTCTCTTGCTTGCCAGAGGAAAAGAAAATGAGTATAGGAAGTTGTTGTCAGCTCATCATCTTTAAGTTACTTACGGCTTTATGGTCGAGGAGAAAGGGAGACCCAAAAACTGCTTTTGCATGACGGCTGAAAAGAAGAGGAAGATAGGTTTCTACTACCTGGGTCAGGTCGGTTCGGGTCACTTCACAACTTTGAGGTGGCCCAACATCCAAAAGATAACCAACAAAACTGGCCTATGAATTGGCAAAATACTGATCATTGACTGCTAGGAGTCACAGATCCCAGGGCCCAATCACTAGAGATATGGGCCATGTGGACCAGTCAAACCAAGTCCCGACTCATCACCGCCAACCGGGTCCTTTTAAACACGTGCATAGATATATAGGCGCCTTTATTTGTATTATATTATATATATATATGTCTTTGTGAATGCACTGTCTGCGTTACTTTTTTTTCTTTGTTTTTAAGTATATAAAGTTAAAGTAAAAAATTTCATGGAAGGTATATATATATATTTACAAAGAGTCAAAAAAATAGTAAATAAGAAAAAGAAAAGATGTATGACTGCCATCTTAAAGACATTGAAGAGAAAAAAGAAACAAATAAGAGCATGAATGTGATATTTATGTCATTGTTTCTATAGTTTTCTTCAATGTTTCATTTCACTATTTATCCTTCCTAGATTTGTAATTAAGAACTGTGTTGTAGAAATTAAATGCCATGCTGAAATTTATTTTTCAAGTTATTGGTTATATGAAAGAATACGGAATGTATACTGACAAGTGGATGCACAAAAGTGAGTTTCTAAAGCTCCATAAGAATCTCTATAGGAGGTTAAAAGCATCAAAAGCTAGAACTGAGGCTCAAAGCAAAAGGCTTGAGTCTGTCCAGGAATTTAGGAAATGAGTTGGCCTAAGTTGAAGTTCAAGGAGAATTTGTCAAATACATGGTTTACTGTGAAGCACCCAAAAGCGAAAATAGGTTGCTGCAAAGGCACTGTTCCGATCCCTATAGACATGTTTTCCGTTTAACTTAAACTGATAACATGAAAAAAAAAAGAAACCTTCAAAAATCTTACTTAAAGAAAAATAGAGAAAAAGACCCTATAGCGGCCCCTTCTAGTGGCGTCTGTGTCCCATGACAATGAATTTTGTACGGCTACAATAACAAACAAGTGTTTACAATGATTTTACAGGTGGCACACCCCAGAGAAAAGTAGGTAAACGTGTTTAGTCCAATGAGTTCCTGTCTTGACTTGGAGATAAAGATCATGGAAAAAATTGATAGTTTTGGATCACCCAGAGACTTAAGAAACTTAGTCTGAACTCCGCCTTGGGTCGGCCCTCTCTTTTAACTTATGTGTTTACTTTCTATGGATTTTTGTTTGTTGATTGCATTGTATAGATCCCCTGATCGTGAATGAATGAAGTAAGCTGAATTTGAAACAAGCCCACCCTGCTCCGACGGTGTCTCACCGGGATCACCATTATCGTTTTTTGTTCAAATACCGTAGGGAAGAAGAGACATTCCCACATATCAAGTAATGAATTACATATCAAGAATATAATCATATTTAAACTTAACCTAATGTAAAATAAACTTCATGTTGATACGTAGTGATGATGCAAAAATTGTTATCAATTGTTCATTTTTAAAAAAAAATAACTTTTAAGTGTATAGAATTATTTTATTACTCATGCTTCGTTTTTATACTTCTACACCGTACTTTTCGTTAAAAATACTAATAGAAATATTGATTTAAGATTAAAGAGTAATTTGACTAATTTTATATGTCGGCGGGTGACCGCGTTATCGATGTTGTTGACACGCGGACCATACATGGCAATTTGATATGAAGCGTTGACGCGGTATTTGGATGGTGTTAATAAAAGCCTCCTAAGAAAGAAAGCCTGTAGACACTTTTCAAGAATGTAAATGAAAAAAAAAAGAACGATAATTCAAAATGTGATTTGAGAAAATAAGACTAAATAATGATGACGTTAAAAAGTTATTGGACTTGTTTCGTGGTTAAATTCTCGTCCAATAAATTTAGGAACTAAGATGTTGCGTGCGACTGTTTCATCCTTTCTTCATAAATTACATGCCTCTTAATTCTCATACATGCGATCAAGTGACAGTGAAATTCGGTGAGAAAGAATGTGTTCTTTTTGCATGGTGACAAAGTTTCACTTCTTATTCCTTCTTCTAAATGCAGTCCAGGCATATGGATTGTCATTCTTTTTCTACAATTAGATGTGTACTGGTTTCAGGTTCTAGAGAGGACACTTGAAAGGGGAGATGTAAAAGGTGACCGGTTAATTATCTCACGGCCCCTTGGCTGTGTCAGTCCTATTTTGTAACCTATTTGGTGCTGTAAGAGATGCGTGGTTGGTCAGGAAATCGAACCTTGACGATTGGACGTCATGGCTTGGATCGTCGTCGTCGTCTAAGAAATCATCCAATTAATCTGTGTTTAGGGTGAGTTGGCGGCAATGAGTCAGCCATATTATTAAAACCCACATTACCGTGCCACGTACACCTGGCCATGGCAGCGCCTCTCACTCCCAGAATACAACATGTGACTGCACTAACCACGTCAGCCCTGCATCGCAAACATCGCGACCATCGCGATTCCTCAGCGCCGCGCCATCTCCCTCACCGAAAAGTTCGAGAAGCTCCAAATGCATCTGGCCGAAATTCAGTCACCAGAAAAGTTTCCTTTTCAAGCACAGAGACAATCAATCATCACCAAAATGCAAGATCAGGAAATCAGATCAAGTCATCAATCATAGCAATACCGAGTTTGGGAAAAATCCCAAAATTGTCCAAGATCTCCTTCAATCCGAATTCATTTCGCAGATATGTAACTTGAATCAAATTGTCTTACGATTTCTCTTTCCTATTTTTTGCTTGTCTATAAATTAGAATTCCTTGTACAGTTTAATCTATCAAAATCATATCAACCATTTTGAAAGATTACATTTCATGTTCTTGTGATATTCTTGAGAAAAACAAGAATTATTCCGATTCTTGTTTTTTAATTTGGTATCCAAAGCATTCGGCCACTACCAAATCGATCCTAACTCTTTTTTTTTTTTTTTCCAATGGCCTCTACACAGACTGATTTCGTTCCCACCCAAACCGCTATCCTTGCTCAATCCGGAAATATCACCATTCCGACCTCCTCTGTCAAACTCAAAGGTCCCAATTATTTGGTGTGGAAAGCCCGCATTCTCCCATATCTCTGCACCACTGAATTGCTGCCAATCGTGGATGGGTCTCTTCTCCAACCAGCCCAATTCACTACCACTGCCGATGATGAAGGCTCCATCATTTAGGTTGCTAACCCGGCTTATCTTGAGTGGCTGAAACGAGATCAAACCGCACTCAGTTTGCTTCTCAGCACTTGCTCCGATGCCATCGTTAGCCAACTGATGAAACAAACTACATCCGCTGATGTTTAGAAGGCTCTTATGGTGGAATGTGCCGCTCAGAGTACTGCAAGGGCTTCTAGCCTCTGCCTGGGGCTTCAGGCAATAACGAAGGGTCACCGCTCGGTCTCTGAGTTTCTTCAGGAAATCAACTCCCTGGTTGATGAACTCGGTGGTGTGGGTGAGGTCATTTCCGACAATGAATACCTCACCCACCTATTCCGTGGACTCGGCGCCCCCTATGCACCGCTCACAACCGCCATCTCTGTCTATACTCGGACTTTAGGCCTCACCAGAGAAGATCTTCGGGGTCTTCTTCTTACCCAGGAGGCTCAATTGTAGCTCGCGGAGCAATCCCGTGCTCCGCCGGTGGCTTTCTCCATGGTTCACAATCCGCTGGCTCGCCCTCGGGTCATGGTTCAAACCCATACCCGTACCCAGGTTTAGCGAAGAACTGCCCCTACCAGAGACAATCCCTCTTTTCTGCCACCTACTGGAGGTCGCTTCACCACTGACGGCAATAATCGCCATCGTCCCCGATGCCAGATCTATCGACGGACTGGTCATTGGGCCACCACCTGTTGGGCCCGCTACAATCAGCCCACACAGAATGCTGGCCCGACTCACCAGGCCCTCAGTCTAGGCCAATCCGTTCACAACAGATCCAATGGAGCCCATTCTGCCCTCAATTCAGAGGCTCAATCTGAAGTGGACTGGTACCCTGATTCTGGGGCCACCAACCATGTGACGCTCGAGCCCATGGGCCTGGACCATCTGCTGCCCTACCAAGGTGAAAATGAAGTCACCATAGGTGATGGAATGGGCCATCCAATCACCCACACAGGTAATTTTCCCAATCCTATGAATTTAAATATTTCTAACGTTTTAGTTGTACCAAAAATTTCAAAAAATTTACTTTCTGTCTCACAATTTACCAGGGATAATAATTGTGCCTTTATTTTTTACCCTAACTTTTGTATGGTACAACATCTCTCTACGGGGCGGACTCTACTCCAAGGTCCACTTAGAGATGGACTCTACCGCCTTCAACCCAATAAAATGGTGCACGGGCCCTTTGCATTTAATATTAATTTAAATATGTTTGAAAAATGGCATCAACGTTTAGGGCATGCCTTTCTCCCTATTGTATCCAAAGTGCTCCAAAACAATAAAATAAAGTTTGAAGGCTCTTTTTCTCAATTTTATGATGCTTGCCAAATTAGCAACAGCAAGAAACATCCACATCCCCCAACACATAATCTATCTCGGGGCCCACTTGAATTAATTCATTTTGATATTTGGGGACCTGCCCCATTACTATCCACTTCAAGTAATAAATATTATATTTCCTTTATTGACGATTATTCCAAATTCACGTGGATCTACACCTTTCAATCGCGCACTCAATTCTTATCCATTTTTGAAAAATTTCGTTTTCTTATGGAAAATCAATGCAATTCCAAAATAAAATCAATACAATGTGATGGGGCCTCTGAGTTCACATCTCGAGAGTTTACAACTCTCCTATCCAACTTGGGCATTTCCCAATGCTTATCAAGTCCTTATGCCCCGTTCCAAAATGGATCGGCTGAGCATAAACATAGACACATAGTTGAAACGGGCCTTTCTCTCCTTAATCAGGCCCATGTTCCTCTTCGTTATTGGGATCTTGCCTTTGAAACTGCGGTCCACATCATTAATAGGCTTCCAAGCCCTGTCATTCAAAACAAATCTCCTTGGGATTTAATTTTCCATGAACCCCCTTCTATCCTTCACTTACAGGTTTTTGGCTGTCTTGTAATCCCTATTTACGACCTTATAATAAACATAAATTACAGCCTTGATCTAGACCATGTGTCTTTATGGGTTATCCTCCAGACTACAAAGGTTATCGATGTCTCTGCCTTCAAACAAATAAATATTTTATTGTAGCTGATGCAAATTTTGATGAATCTCAATTTCCATTCATGAATTTTATTGAATCAAGGTGCCCTTCAAATGCCTCATATATCCCGTTACAAATATCATTACCTAATCACTCTAGGCCCCAGGTTCCATGCATAGAACCTCATACATTGCTCCCTACGGTCTCCTTTAGTTCTCTCTCTTTTGATAATAATTCTCTTTCGGTCACATCCCTCATACCATCTCATTCTCCTCCTCCTCCTATTACTCATCCTATGACAACTAGGTTAAAAGGAGGAACTATTGCCAGGAGAACTTTAACTAGGCAACACACATATGCCTTAACTGCCACCACCAAGGTTCCTAAGGAACCCTCATGCTTTATAGAGGCTTCTTCCTCTCCTGAATGGCGAAAAGCAATGGTAGAAGAATATACTGCTTTAATCAAAAATCAAACATGGGAACTCGTACCCCCTCTTGCGAAGATTATCCCCATTAGTTGCAAATGGGTCTATAAAATTAAACTTCGCTCTGATGGCACCCTTGAACAATACAAAGCTGGCTTAGTAGTGAAAGGTTTTCATCAACGTCCAAGTATAGACTATACTGAGACGTTTAGTCCCGTTGCCAAACCCGTTACTATTCAAACTTTTCTTTCAATTGCATTTAGCAACGGATGGAACATTCGTCAACTTGATGTCAAGAATGCTTTCTTACACGGTCATCTTGATGAACAAGTATTTATGCATCAACCTCAGGGTTTTAAAGAACCCAATCACCCTTATTATGTTTGTCGCTTAAAGCGCTCCCTTTATGGATTAAAACAGGCTCCCCGTGTGTGGAATCAATGCCTTACACAATTTTTATTAAAAATCGGTTTCTCTCTTTCTAAAGCCGACTCTTCCTTATTTTTTCTACATACTGCCACCTATAGTGTCTTTATTCTCGTCTATGTTGACGATAAATTATTTACTGGCAGTCCCAATGCTCATCTCCACCATATTTTGGAGCAACTTCAACGGGAATTCAATATCAAAGATCTTGGTGATCTTCACTACTTCCTTGGCATCGAGGCTTTACCAACAAAAAATGGCCTTATTCTTCATCAAGCCAAATTTGCTCAAGATATTCTTCAACGAGCAAGCATGGGAAATGCCCGTTCTATATCTACTCCCTGCACCACTAGTTCTCCCCCATCTATTAATGATGGGGAACCCTTTCCTGACCCTACTCACTATCGTAGTATTGTCGGTGCCCTTCAATACCTCACACTCACACGTCCAGACATTGCTTATGCTATCAATACTGCATGTCAATACATGCATGCTCCTACGACTACTCATTGGACCTTTGTCAAATGCATTCTCCGTTTTCTTACAGACACCACTCAATATGGCATCCATATTACAAAATCTTCTACCAAGCAACTCCATGCTTATTCTGATGCCGGCTGGGCTGGGGATTGTGATGATCGAAAATCTACTGGTGGATTTTGCAGTTATTTAGGTTTCAATCTTATTTCCTGGTGTTCTCGTAAACAGAAAACAGTTGCTCGATCAAGGACTGAAGCAGAATTCAAAAGTCTTGCTGATACTACTGCCGAGCTCATCTAGATTGAGGCTCTTCTTCGTGATTTTGGCCAAACCACACCTACATCCCCTACCTTATGGTGTGATAACTTATCGGCTTTATACCTCTCCACTAATCTTGTTTTTCATGCTCGCACTAAACATGTAGAAATTGATTTTCATTTTATCCGTGAGCGTATCAAAAATCGTCAATTACATGTTCAATTTATTTCTTCAGTGGATCAACCTGCTGATATTTTTACAAAAGGCCTTTCTTCATCACGTTTTGCTACTCTCCAAACCAAGCTGACGGTTCAATGTGACCCATCTGCTTGCGGGGGGAAACCCCCATTACCGTGCCACGTACATCTGGCCATGGCAGTGCCTCTCACTCCCAGAATACAACATGTGGCTGCACTAACCACGTCAGCCCTGCATCGCAAACATTGCGACCATCACGATTCCTCAGCGCCACGCCGTCTCCCTCACCGAAAAGTTTGAGAAGCTCCAAATGCATCTGGTCGGAATTTAGTCATCGAAAAAGTTTCCTTTTCAAGCACTGAGACAATCGATCATCACCAAAATGCAAGATTAGGAAATCAGATCAAGTCATCAATCACGGCAATACCGAGTTTGGGAAAAATCCCAAAATTGTCCAAGATCTCTTTCAATTTGAATTCATTTCGCAGATATGTAACTTGAATCAAATTGTCTTACGATTTCTCTTTCCTATTTTTTGCTAGTCTATAAATTAGAATTCCTTGTACAGTTTAATCTATCGAAATCATATCAACCATTTTGAAAGATTACGTTTCGTGTTCTTGTGATATTCTTGAGAAAAACAAGAATTATTCCGATTCTTGTTTTTCAATTCATATTACTCAGTTTGATTCGATATAAATCTCCTTCCTCACAAAATCATGAAAACTAAAACATAACCATGAATACAGTGGTACTAAGTTTTTTGGAACAGAATTAGGTAGAAATAGAGACGGCCATGAGAACGCGGTGATGACAATTTGATGTTTGCCAGGTTGGCGTGAGAATGACGACGCTGGGCGAGATTACGTGAGCAAATATATTTGCGTTTGGCAACATTGACGGAAAGCATAAGCGCGAACACTCGCGCTATTGAGAGATCTGGGTGTGGTATTAGGTTAGTTAATACTCTTAAATTGCCTGAATCTCTTCCTTAGCGTTATGAATTGACCTACCACACCCTGGTTTAGGTAACTTAAGAGTATTAATTGTCGTCACACCAGTGAGATCGTGCCTAAACCAGGGTGTGGTAGGTCACTGGTGTGACCTCACCCAGCGTCGTCGTTCTCACGCCAACCCGGTAGACATCAAATTGTCATCACCGCGTTGTCGGGGCCGTCTCTATATATAACAGATTCTTCTCCTTCGTTGCGCAAATGAGAGGAGAACTTGATTTAGTGGAGGGTAGAAAAGGATGCGGTGTGTCGTCGATCTGAGGTATGTGGTTCCACCACTGATCAGCCTTGCCCATACGGTCCTAATAAGTCTTGGGCTGAACATGCTTACCTCAGAACTGAAACGTTTGTTCAGCCTGCTTCTGTGATAGCTTATTTGTTTCTCATTGTCATACTATTATTCCTTCTCACCTTAGTCAATCTCCCCATCACCATGGGCCCAATTTGCTTGTGAATGACACATTTATCTGGTCCTTTAGCTCTTTCGTTAGTGACCTCTATCGTTTTTCCACCCTCATCCTTTTGGATCATCTTCCCCTCACTTCTTACTGTCTCTCCCTACTACCCAATGCTGCTAGATCTACTCGTGCACTTCATGGGTTGGCTTTACCATACTTTCCAAGCAATCCCTGAAGTTATTATCACCTGCGTGACCCAACGTCATGAAGAAGCAGAACCACCGCCTTTTGGAGTTGAAATCGAGCTGAGTGAAATCATAATAAACGGGTTAGTCACTTGTTCGGTGAAATTCTAAATGCAAGTGAACATGTCAAACAAGTAATATAATAATAAGAAAGATATCGTCCCACAGAGATTGGTGATTACTAGACCAACTAATTACTAACGGTGAACAACTCCTAGAATTTATCTAGCCAACCGAAATGGTAAATTGTGAATTTAATAAATAAATTTAATCTAAACTTGACAAACGAAATATGTTAGAGCATCCGATTTCACCTAATTACTAGGTACAAATGTCGATCATCCATGTTAGCAAGATTAATTCTACTTATGTGATGGCAGAATTTCCTAATTTATTTACTATCCTATGTCTAGGTATAGTAAACCTATTTAGTTCATTAATTCACTATATCTCTATATGTGAATTGAAACAAACCAAATGCATTAGGTTCTGTGAATATTCCTGATTTACAATAAATCTTTCGATCATTTTATCATCAAAAGCTACACAAATAACATGGTATATGTCTATTCATATTAATCTATGGTTGCATATTACAAGAAGCAACTGCATGTTATTTCCTGTCGGTCTTTAACATGCAAATCAAGTCATCTAAGTGGTAGCTAATCACCTAAAAACATTAAACTCCGTAACATGCAACTTCACATTCATAAAATATCTCACAACACGTAAATAATCATAACATTCATACATTATAATTAAGTTCCATCGTAGCTCTAACACACTAAACTAAAACAACATATTTAAATAAACTAAATCAGTGCAAAAATGTGAAAGTATTCTGGAATTTAAAAACATTAAAGCTGTCACCAAATGTCTTCAAATCACAAAATAAATTGCACAAATCTGCACATCAGGAGGAGGAAGAGGTTCTGTCTGAAAAACGGGATGAACTGCCACAACACTGTATAAATTTGACTCAAGGATGATTGGGGGCTGCTGGAAGTATGCCGGAAATTGGAAAAACGGGACTTGGACGGCGTTCGCACGTTCCAAAGTCCCTTTTCAGCCAATTATACCGACAAACTCCAAACAGAAGAGACCGGTTGGCGTTCGCACGGCCGGCCTCTCTCTTCTCCCTCTTTCTAGCCGAAAAAACACACTTAGATGGATTTTCTCTTTCCTGGGTCGGTCGGCTTTCGCATGACCGCCCCTTCTCGCGACCTCCTCTATCTTTCGGTTTCTCTCCTTTTTTTTTTTTTTTCTGGTCTTCTCCCCTCTATTGTTCGCCGCCTTCTCCCCCAAACAAAAGCTGCTTCTTCACTCTTCACGCGTTTCTCCTTGGTCCCACGTTTCTCCACTCACGCGACAAAGAACTCTTTTACATAATAGACTGGGTCCCACGTGTTTCCTTCTTTTTCGCAATTTACCCATTCACCCGTTTCTTTTGTCTCTTTTTTTTTTTCTTCACGTGGGTCTCTCTTTTGACTTTGCTCCTTCTTTCTATGCTTCGTATTTATTACTTCTTTTTCTTATTTTTCTTCTATTTTGAGTGTGCGGCATAAAATAACAAAAACATACATAAATATAATTAAATATAAATATAATTTAATAAAAACTATATTAAACGTTACTTAAAATAATCAAAATAACTCTATATAAAATAGAGTTATCATCACTTCTGTTGTGATGCAAATGAAATGGAACTAAGTTGGCCACGCTATTTTAGTATCATATAGTTGTACAGTGATAGAAGCTTGCAAAGTTTTTTTTTTTAATGAACATGTGAGTTTATTCATAAAATAATAATAAAGTATAAAAACTTAAAAGGATATACCCCAATTTTACAATTCATTTAAGAAAATATCAAATTTGAAATATGCCGATTATGACACAATAAAGCTTGTAAAGTTATGAGTGTATTTTTGTGTTTACTGTAATCAGAGTAGGTCATGGGTTTTCTTTACTGCAATAATTCTAGCTGGGAAAGTTAATTTCTGTGTCCGGGAAAACTTAGTACCACTGTATTTCATGATGAATGATATTCGATGATTATGTTTTAGTTTTCATGATTTTTGTCAGGAAGGATATTTACATCGAATCAAACTGAGTAATATGGCTGAATCATCGTTGCCAACTCTGCCTAAACTCAGATTAATTGTAGGATTTCGTAGACGACGTGATGTGATTGGTGATTGGTGATTGGGAGAGACGACGACGATAATCCAAGCCATGATGTCCAATGAGATGGGGTCCTCTCGTCATCATCGTCGTCACCGTCGTCCATTGTGAATTTTTGTATGCATTCATAACTTTTAAAGGATATTGTTTCCTATTAGCGCTAACGTAGTACTGAACTAAGACATGGGAATTCGTGTTTGATAGTGTATTTAGTAGGTCACATTCAAACAAGTCACACACTATCAAAATAATATCAAAGGTTTAGGCAAGTAGTTTAAACAACTAGTGATTCAAAGTAACCAATTGTAGTATAAAGTTTGGAGTTCTTTACAACCGTTAATTTAAATGAAAATTCAAGGTAATAATAATGCATCTGTGAGAAATTTAAAACTTTTGCAAGTTTATCAAATGAAAGTGAAAGTAAGCATATATATGAATATATGTTCAAGACATGGTATTTAAGGTGGTTTGGCTAAATCAACAAAAGTCCATGTTCATCATTTCCTAACGAAACTGGTTAGAGCTTTTTTTTTACTCATCTCATCAGTGTATTGCAAGATTCCCATTTTTCAATCTTCTTCCAATTTCTCAAACCTAGACAAATTGATTTCTCATTGAAGAGTTCTTTTATAGGAATTACACTTCCCAATCACAAATCTATAGCTTTACAACGTGAAATTACGAAAATTGTACTTGCAAGATAAACCCTAGATTTCCCCCTTTGAAATCTCTCTAAGAATTACAAAAATAATACAATAGCCTTTTTCACAATCACCCAAAGTACAATAATTGAGTTTTCAAGTTATGTTAGTCTATTTCAATATAAATGCTGTGCAATTCGCAATCATTGGTTCCGAGTTCAATTAAATATTTTACTAGACTGTTGCTTGTTTATCTACTCAAACATCAATAAGAAAGACATTCTTAAAAGGCTACTATAAACAAAATTTATTTCCATGTTGAAGATAAAAGCCAAACTAATAAAAGTACAAATAAAAGCTTATTTAAAGAATATCTTAAACAATAAGTGTTGTGAGCATGTTGGTTGATGCACTATATCTGAGAGCAAATTCTCCAAATAAGTCATCATAATTCGTCGCCATGGAGAAAGTAAACAAGTTGACTAAATTCAATTATGTTAAATCTGTGGTATCTTGTTATTTTCAGGGCACACGGCAACGGCCTTAGATCTAGGGATGTCCCAATTCTCGCGTAGAAAATTATGCGTGTCTGTAGTCTTTTCTAAAATTCATCTCCAGTCGATACAAAGGAGAGGAGAAACAACAAAATTAAAATATTTTGGTATATTATATTTTCAGAAAAGACAAAAGAGGCAATCTCCTCGTAATTTGACTGTCAATTTTTTTTTGGTTTTTAATGTAATTTACATTAATAGAAATTAATATACAAAAGCACAGGGGCATACCCCAGTATTACAACAATTTCAAAAGTAAACTAAGAGTAAGAAAAAATAGAGGTTGGGAGCTTCCATATCTCACTCAAACATACATTTCCTTGTGAGGGTTTGATATTGTGAAGTAAAGAAGTTCTCCATCACATAATTTTCCTTACTTTAGCCAATAAGATTGGAATGTCAACTAATTTATTTTGAAATCTTCTTCTATTCATTTCTGCCCAAATGCAATAAATACAAGCTAGAAAAGGTATTTTAAGAAGTTTTGCAGCTAGATCTTTACCTTTAGATGCTTTAATCATCCAATTTAATTCTTCATTCCATCCTCTGATGTGTCGTCGAATTCTATTTTGAGCAAGGATATTTCTCCAAATCAACATTGTGTAAGGGCATTCAAAAAAGAGATGACTCCTATTTTCTACTTGAGCCTGACAAAAATCGCAGTATTGGTTAATTGTAGGAAGCCATTGTATCATTTGCTCTGCTGTAGAAAGTTGATCATGACAGACTAGCCATCCAATAAAGTTATGCTTGCTAATCCCACTAGTCCAAATTAGATCATACCAATCTACTTTTTCATTTACAGGTTGCAGGTCTTGATAGGTAGTTTTGCAACAATAAGCAAGGTTGGAGAGAACTGATGTGAGCATGGGCCTTAACTTGATAAGACCTCTCCAACTCCAAACCATTGAACCTTTGATTTGAATCTGCATTATTGAAATTCTTTTACATTTAGTACTATGTATCCACTTACTCCATAATGATTCATCTGGATGATTTATGAGAGTCCAAAGCATACGTCCTAAGAGGACTTTATTCCAAAGTTTAAGGTTTGGCAATCCCTATCCCCCTTCTTTCTTTGGTGAGCACACTATTTGCCAAGTAATTTTGTGGGAACGTTGTATATCAGTACTTCCTGCCCATAAAAAATTCCTAATCTTTTTCTCTATTTAATAAATTGTTTGCTTTGGTAGTAAGAAAACTTGCATCCAAAATGTACATGTAGAAATTAGAACTGATTTAGATAACTGCAATCTTCCTGCAAAGCTTAGATGCTTCATTCCCCAACCTTTTATTCTACTAAATATTTTATCTGTCAAACCTTTACAATCAGCATGAGTAAGCCTTTTTGTAATCAACGAAACTCCAAGATATCGAATAGGAAGTGCACCCATGGGGAAAGGTGTGTGATCTAATATGAAAAGTTGTTCTTGTTCTGATAATCCTGAGAAGAATATTTGACATTTACTTGGATTGTAATGAAGACCTGTAAGTTCACCAAACTCCTCCAAAGCTTCTATAAGACAAAGCACTGAATTTATATCTCCATGAGAAAAAAGAAATAGATCATCAACAAAGCACAAATGGGTGATTTTCTCAGTTTTGCATCGCCAATGGAACTTAAAAGCTATTGTGGAGGTTCTAGCAATAATAATTCTGTTTAGTATTTCCATAACCAGTACAAATAGATAAGGGGATAATGGGTCACCTTGTCTCAATCCATTGGTACCTTCAAAGTAGCCTGCATGCTCTCCATTGAAATTTACTGAGAACCTTGTTGTAGAAATGCATTCTCCTATCAGATCAACTACATACTGAGGAGTATTAATAGCTTCCAGAACCCCTAATATAGCTTCTCACTTAACCATATCATAAGCTTTCATAAGATCAATTTTTATGGCCACACGCTTGCCTTTATCATCTTTATGATAATTGTGAAGTAATTCCTGACATAGCATAATATTCTTAAAAATCTGGCGTCCTTTAATGAATGTAGTTTGATTTTGGCTTACTACTGATGGGATAATCATATTCAGCTTCCCAACTAACATCTTGGATATAATCTTGTAGAGAACATTGCAACATGCTATTGGTCTATAATCTTTATTGCCACAAGGATTAGGAACCTTTGGAACTAAGGATAATAATGTAGAGTTGATAACCTTTAACATCTTCCTAGATGAGAAGAACTCTAGTATAGCTCTTCTATGTCTATACCAATGATAGGCCAAGCTTTCTTATAGAAGAAACTATTATATTCATCTGGTCCAGGAGCTTTAAAATCATGAATACCCTAAATAGCTTTAATAACATCTGAACGTTCAAATCTTATTGTACTAAAAAATTTACTTACATCATCACCACGAAATAAAGATGTGTACCTTTCACATTTGGTGAGGTTCCTTCTGGCATTACCAAGAATAGACTTATAATATGCAATAATAGCAGTTTTCAAGTCCTCTTCTTCTCTGATAATTGATCCATCTTTTAGAACTAGTCTGCAGATTCTATTCTGTGCTCTCCTTCTCATTAATGACGCAAAGAAAATTTTGCTATTATTATCCCCTTCTTTTAACCATAAGTTTCTTGATTTCTGTTTAAGAAGGATTTCTTCATGTTTACTCATTGCAAGTAGCTTCTCTATGTGACTTTTCTTCATCTCGAGTTTCAAGACAATAGGGATTAAGCTCTAATCTGTGTTGCAATAGCTGTAAGTTTGCTCTAGCATTCTTTATTTTCTTATTCAAATCACCAAATTGTGTTGCATTCAACTTCTTGAGAGGGATCTTCAACGCTTTTAGTTTCTGTACCACCTGAAACATTTTTGAGCCTACTATTTTACGTTGCCATATTGATCCAATATATCCATGAAATCTGGGCAAGTAGTCCAGAAATTAAAGAATCTGAATGAAGAATTCTTCCTGTGTGTAGTGTTGCCAAATTTAATTAGACATGGAGAATGATCTGAAACTCCCGGGAGCAAAAATTCAATAGTAAAGTTTCCAAATTTGCGAATCCATTCCCCATTAGTAAGAGCTCTATCAATTTTACTAGCTCTAAGACTAGCTCCTAATCCTTTATTCATCCATGTGAATAGTGAACCTGAATAAGGGGGTTCAATCAATGCCATATTCTCAATTATTTCATTCAATTCTGTCATTCCTTGTGTCCATCTAACATTAGGCCCAATACGCTCACTTGTATTCCTTATTTCATTGAAATCAACCATAATTAACCAAGGATCATCATGCACATGAAGATTATAAAAGTTTGTAAGATTAGCCAATAAGTTCCTACGTTCAGTCTCCAGATTATTTGCATAAATAGCTGACAAGAAGTATGGGTGCATACCAGATCTTTCAATATAGCACTGGATGACTTGAGATGAAGAATCTCTAACTGTAAGTTGGAGATTAGAAGCTTTCCAAAGGATCCAAATTCTACCAAGACTGCTAAACCTGTAATTATGAACATAATTCCAATCAACAAATCCTTCATTTATAATTATATCAGCATTTTCTTCTTTGACTCTATGTTCAATCAAGATAATAATTTGGGAGCAGTGGAACTTAACAAAATCAACAACCCCCTTTAATCTAGGGCTTTTGTTTAAGCCCCTAACATTCCATGATAGTACTTTCATTTATAGGACGCTTATCCTTTCCCTCAATCCCCACATGCTCTATAATAGAATCAGTCATTGTATCCTCTTCCAGTAATGCAAATTTATTATAAGATATGACATTTTGTACCTTATCCTTTTTTCCCCCAGAAGTTTCAATTTTTTTGGTGCTTGTTGTAGATTTTGCAACTATATCCTTTCGTGAAACTTTGACATTCTCTATCTCATTCGTAATTGAATTTGGCTCAATAGTAATGATCTGGACAGGATGTTCTTTAGCCAAGAGCTGACTATCTAGAGAATTATCAATTTGAGGGTTTTGGGTTAAAGGAGCTACATTTTTTTTAGGAACCCAAACTTCTTTCTTTGTTACAGTACATTCTTTATGTCCAAAGCTATTACATACCTTGCATTTCTTAGGAATCCAACAATATTCAACATGTACTTCATAAGGTTCATCTCCTCCCATATCAATATCAAACTTTTCAGGAAATTCACTATTGATATCCATCATAATACATACTTTAGCATATGATAATCGAAGTTTTTGTTCAGTGGCCTTATCCATGTATAAAGGTTTACCCAACACGCTACTCACATAGCTCATACCTTTATTAGTCCATAGTACATGAGGCACATTATATAAACGCACCCAAATAGGAACTGTAGAGATTTTTGCCTTCTCCAATCTAATAAAGGGATGCCATTTTTGAATAAAAAGTGGCCTACCTACAATATCCCATATTCCAACTTCCATAACCTCCTCCATTTTCTTCATATTCAAAAAATGAAAGAATGACCATATCCCATATCCCATATGCCATTTTTGACTGTCAATTTCTGATGCATGACCAAGTCTTTTTCGGTTTCACAAGGAAGAATTTGATCAGAGAAATCAGAATACACCCCTAGGGATCCATGAAAACCCCAACTTAAGCTTCTCTCCCAAAACTCCCTTCCAAGGCTTGGCATTGCTAAAGAGTGCAAAATGAAAATTTTACCAAAAAAGTACAATATTTTATAATAAAACTTAAATTAAAAAAATGCTTCTTTAACTATTGGATTGACTTTTGAATTGAATTTTAAGTCTTTTAATTTGATATTATAATACAAGTTAAATCTATTTTACTTTGTATAAATTTAAATTTAATGATATTTGATATATAGATGCATATATTCAAGACAAAAATCTCATGTTAAAAATATGATCTCTTGTACTAAAGTTTAAATAAAAATGTACTCATTTACTTTTTAAACTAACTTTTATATTTAACCCCAAAACTTTTAACTTAAAAGAGAAAGGGAAAATTGGAAGAGGCATCTTGCTTTACCATGATAGGTAAAATTCTTGAAATCATTAACCGGTAGCCATTCCATATATTTGTGTGCATTCCTTGGACAACACTGGACATGTATTTGCACTCATAATTTTGGACAGTCACATGCTTTTGCCTCATCAGCTAGTCTTGCAGCAACACCCTCGGATGCCCTTTCCCATCTTTGGCACATCAGCCACTCTTGCAGCAATAACCTCAAACACCCTTTTCCCATCTTTGCCACATCAGCCACTCTTGCAACAATACCCTCCACCGTCACCTTGCAACAATACCCTTGGATGCCACTCTTGTAACAATACCCTTGGATGCCCTCTCCCATCTTGGCCACATCAGCCACTCTTGCAAAAATACCCTCGGACGCCTTTTTCCCATCTTTGCCACATCAGCCAATCTTGCAATAATACCCTCCACCGCCACTTTGTAGCAATACCTTCTGGACGCCACTCTTGCAGGAATACCCTCGGATGCCCTTTTCTGTCTTTGCCACATCGGCCACTCTTGCAATAATACCCTTGGAAACCCTTTTTCCATCTTTGCCTCATCAACCATTCCTGCAACAATACCCTCAGATGCCCATTTGCCATCAGCCACACTACAGGAATACCCTCAGACACTGCTCGGGCGATTAGCCAAGGTTTGCACGTGTACCCTCGGGCGGTAATCAGACCATCAGCCAACATTTTCATGCATACCCTCAACTCTCTCTATATGTAACAAATTTCCCTTCCTCAGTTTCGTAGACGAGAGCACAAAAAAATGCAGTGCGTTGTAGATATGAGGTACGTGGTTCCACTGCTGATCATCCTTACCCTTACTGTCCTAATGTCCCAAGACAAGTCTTGGGCTCAGCATGCTTACCTGAGAACTCAAATGCTTCTTCAGCCTGCTTCTGTGATACCATATTTGTTTCTCCTTATCATATTCCTATTCCTCTTCACCTCAATCGAGCTCCCCCTTAACATGGAGCCAATTTACTTGTGAATGAGACGTTTCTCTGGTCCCTTAACTCTTTCACTAGTAAGCTCGATCTTTCTTTCACCTTCATCCTTTTGGATCATTTTTCCCATACTTCTTGTTGTGTCTCCTTGGCATTGAATGCTGGTAGACCTACTCGTGCACTTCATGGGTTGGGGTTCTCACTGTTACACTTTCACGGGCAGCAATGCAGTGGGAGTTTTTCACAAACCGAAACAAAGAAAGAGGCTTGCTGAACATTTGATTCTATTCAATTTCAAGAGGAACACAAGTTCAAGAGAAGGTTTCCTACTAAATGACCAAGACAAGGTTTCAAACAGCACATATAACAAGCAACTGTGCTGCACTTAAGTAAAACATAAAGCTAATACAACACGCCATTAACTGGAACGAAAATACAGCAAACAAATACTCAAAAGGTTCAGTAAAGACTGAAAAAAGACATGATTAACTACAGTTACAGCACGCTTCTCTACATAGATAGCTTGCTGTCTACGTTACTTGACTATTCCCACTGCTCTGCCCCAGAAAGGAAACATAACACTTAAGTACACTTGTTGGAAATTTCTCTTTAACCAACCCGTGACCCCATTACGTGTTAGTTTCAACACTGCTCCTTAATGGGGATCACGGTTACTCTTGCAAAAGAATTCTAATATTGTAGCTTGATATGAAAGGTTTTATGATGCTAAACTCACTTAAAGTCAAGGTTCTTTTGTGAGAAACACTATAGATTTTAATTCTTAATTTGAGTGTATAATCACACTTCAAATAATCAATAACAATTGACACTAATAGTAAGAGCAACATGGAATTACAATGCTCATCAATAATGGCAGCTTGAGCATACTTTGTACAAAAATCACAACTTAGAATAATTTTTGATGATCTTGTACCTTTCTATTCTTGTTTTATCTATTTAAATCAATAGACTTGGAGCCATTAAGTTGCCCGTTAAAAAACCCTAATTCAAATTGACCACGTACATTTCCTAGTTTCCAGCAATCGCATCATTGCCTAGGGCTAGCCTTTCATCCTTCTTTTGGTTGCACAACGCACAAAATAGGTTCAACATTGTCAACCCTTGATTTGTCTTTTGCTGGTAAAAAACATGTGAATCTTCCAAGTTTTTATTTTTCTCTATTGTGAATTTTTGTTTGCATTCATAATTTTTAAAGGATATCGTTTCCTATTAGTGCCAGGTAGTATTGAACTAAGACATGGGAATTCGTGTTCAATAGTGTATTTAGTAGCTCACATTCAAACAAGTCACACACTATCAAAATAATATCAAAGGTTTGGGCAAGTAGTTAAAACAACTAGGGATTCAAAATAACCAATTGCAGTATACAGTTTGGAGTTCTTTACAATCGTTAATTGAAATGAAAATTCAAGGTAATAAGAATGTGTTTGTGAGAAATTTAAAACTTTCACAAGTTTATCAAATGAAAGTGAAAGTAAGCATATAAATGAATATATGTTCAAGACATGGTATTTAAGCTGGTTTGGCTAAATCAACAAAAGCCTATGTTCAACATTTCCTAACGAAATTGGTTAGAGCTATTTTTTACTTATCTCGTCAGTGTATTACAAGATTCCCCATTTTTCAATCTTCTTCCCAATTTCTCAGACCTAGACAAATTGATTTCTCAATCAAGACTTCTTTTATAGGAATTACACTTCCCAATCACAAATCTACAGCTTTACAACGTGAAATTACGAAAATTGTACTTGCAAGATAAACCTTAGATTTCCCCCTTTGAAATCGCTCAAGGAATTACAAAAATAATACATTAGTCTTTTTCACAATCACCCAAAGTACACTAATGAGTTCTGAAGTTATGTTAGTCTACCTCAATATAAATGCTATGCAATTCACAATTCAAGTATACATTGGTTCCGAGTTCAATTAAATATTTTACTAGCTTGTTGCTTGTTTATCTACTCAAATATTAATAAGAAAGACATTCTTAAGAGGCTACTATAAACAAAATCTATATCCATGTTGAAGATAAAAACCAAAGCGAATCAAAGTACAAATAAAAGCTTATTTAAAGAATGTTTTCAACAATACGTGTTATGAACCTGTTGGTTCGTGCACTGTAGGTGTAAGAAAATTCTCCAAATGCGTCCTCATAATTCGTCGACATGGAGAAAGTCATTAATTTGACTAAATTCAATAATGTTAAACTTGTTGTATACCGTTATTTTTGGGGCACACGGCAGAGCCTTAAGTCTAGGGAAGTCCCAATTCACGTGCAGAAGTCCCAATTTGGAGGCACATACCCTCTCATCGAACCAGTGCACTCCCGCCAACTGTGCCCACGGCCATGCACAGTCAATATTTGCAGGAACACCTAGCGCCAATGGAGCCCACAACAAATCACAGCCCATATTTGCCGGAACGCCGGAACGCCAATGGAGCCCACAGCCAATATTTGCAGAAATTCCCTCGGACAAGTGAGTGCGCTAATGGTGCCACAGCCAATATTTGCGGGCATGCCCTGGCACCAGTGCGCCCCATTGCTCCCTTGCTCTCTTCTATGAACAGATATCTCTTCCTCAGTTTCTTACATGAGAGCACGGAAGGATGCGGTGCGTTGTAGAACTAAGGTACGTGGTTCCACCACTGATCATCCTTGCCCTGACCGTCCTAACGTCTGAAGACAAGTCTTGGGCTCAACATGCTTACCTGGGAGCTCAAACGCTTGCTCGGCCTGCTTCTGTCATAGTGTATTTGTTTCTGCTCCTTGTCATTTTGGTATTTCTCTTCACCTCAGTTGAGCTCCCCCTTACCATGGAACCGATTTACTTGCGAGTAAGACGTTTCTCTGGTCCCTTAACTCTTTCACTGGTAAGCTCAATCTTTCTTCCACCTTCTTCCTTTTGGATCATCTTTCCCATCCTTCTTGTAGCGTTTCCTTGGCATCGATTGCTGCTAGATCTACTCGTGAGCTTCATAGGTTGGTTTTATCACACTCTCCAAGCCATTCCTGCTCTTAAAATCATCTACGTGACCCTGCGTCAAGAAGAAGCAGAACCACCAACCCGTCCAGTTGAGCTGACTGAAATCGGAATCAACGTGTGAGTCATTTCTGTTGTGATGCAAATGTAATGGAACTCAGGTGACCATGCTGTAGTATAATATAGTAGTACTATGATAGAAGCTTTCAAAGTTATGAGTGTATCTGTTCTTTACTGTAATCAGAGTGCTGGTCATGGTTTTCTTTACTGTGATATTTCTGCCCCGGAGAGTTAATTTCTATGTAATTCTTTCAGGGACAACTTAGTGCCACTATGTTTTACTTTTCATGATCTATAATACTCAATGGTTATGTTTTATTTTTCATGATCTATAATACTCGATGGTTATGTTTTATTTTTCATGATCTTTGTCAGGGAACATATTCACTTGTGGAATGAAACTGAGTGATATGGCTGACTCATCGCGGCCAAACCAGTCTAAACACAGAATAATTTGTAGGATAGACGCAAGTACGCCCAGGGAGCAATCGATCATAAAAGTCCGGTGTCTTAAATTTTTTAAGGGATTAAATATATTTATTAGATTTTCTGGGGGAAGTGATCGTTTATCTTAAACTTTTGGAAAACTTATTTGCAAATTTTCAGGGAAGGGCATGGAATTTCACGTAACCCTCTCGTAGTCATGGAAGTAAACAGTCCCTTTTTTTTGTTCCCTTACGTGTAACAAGATGATTCCTGGTTGGGTGGGACGAGTTTATGTGTGCGAGAAAAACATGTACGGAGAATCAGAGAGAGAAAACTCCGCCTTAGTCTGTCCGTACTTTTGTATCATAGCGAGATGCACACGTACTTTTGTATAGACTTTTTGTATGCTCTGCTTCCTCTTTTTTATATGTTCTGGCTGGTGAAGAGGAAAGGGTCACCGAAAATAGTTATTTATTTATTAGAAATATGACCCGGGGTTTATTTCTTAAGACCATTCAAGGTTTAGAGGATAATATGAACGATGGTTCCAAGTTTTCACCGGAATGAAAAACGTGACTACCGTGTGTGTGAAAATTATTCTGCTTTGTGGAAGGAAGATCACTTTTTGTGTGGCGGACGCTTTGATCCTTTGAGGCGGAGTAGGTGGCTGAAGACTTTTCCTTTATCGGTTGGCGAAGACTTCTAGCTTGGGTTTTTATCAAGTCGAGAAAAATGGACACGGCATAATGATAACTTGTGTAGAAACATGCTACTTTCTTAATATATACACATAAATGGGGCAAGCTTAACAGGTGATGGCAGATCATGACTATTTCGAAGGGGTCTAATTTCAGGATTTCCTCTTAATCACAGGACTGTTAGTACCGACTAAAACACCATTATAGACACGGGAATACGAGAACACCTGTTTCCCACTTTCTTAGTTAAGAATGAAATCTAGACCAATATCGTTGAAAAGGCTCGTTCTTGTTTAGAAACATGTAAATGACAAGAACTACGCATGCCCAGAGAAACTAAGGAACTCTGTTAAGGAATAAACATAACTCAAAACAGCTATTGGGAGAGGCTCATGGCGATTATTACCCACCGAAACAATAAAGTTCGACCAAAATGCTCGTCCGTGCAATCAAACAAGAGACGCTGTCACAATCAATAGCTTTCAGCACAAGAAAAATAAGATTGTTTTTTGATGCATTTACATTAATAGAAATATTGAATGCATTTTAATCTGAAACCAATAAGCCAGAATAGCTAAAATGCTTGCTGGAAAAAAACACGGTTCTTGTCTTTTTCCAAAATGACTATCAATATTGATGCGCACACTAGCATTCCAAACTTAGAAGTAAACATTCGAATCTAATGATGTCACGTGGAAGAACGCGTTGTTTTTTATTTGATTGCATGAGTGTCTTGTTGTTTAATATACAGTTGTATTGTTAGGAGCCTCATAGTCGAGAAGGAAGGGACAACCCAAATAGTTGGACACCGTGGCCGAGAATGTCCAAAGTCATTCATTTGCTTTCTCTCATTCTCATTTCCTTCATTTCTTAATTTTCTATCAGACTCCTTTCGCTAGTGCCTGTGCTTCTCTTGCGCTTTGCAACTTGCCATGTTTATTGTTGGACAACAAGAGATAGCAGACAACGAGAGAGACCCAAGTGTCCATCCAGTCGTAGGAGATGAACACTAGCTTTTGCTTTGCTTTTGGTAAAGAACCGCTTTAGTTGGGTCGCTTGTTTAAGTTAAACATCAGCACCTATATTCCCATCTCTTTCCTTATGATCTTTGAGTCATAAAACCTTCTAGTTGATTTTTTTTTCGTAGACTACAAGGATGTGACGTGTAGTTATGTTAGGAGAAAATTAATGGAGGATAAAATCGTCTTTTAGACCTTATTTGAGAATGGAAAAAATAGAAAACGAATACTGTAAAAGACTATAGTGAATAGCGTAGGTCTTCTTCAATGTGTTTATAATTTCTTGTAACTTTTTTATCTATAGTGAAGAAGTTATTCTCCAGGCTATGGATATAAGAAAATTCTATCAAATTATGTAATTTTTAGTGTTTTTTATTGAGAGTGCCAATCCTATATTAGAATGAAGACCCAATACTTTACATCTTAAAAGATGTGAACTTACTTTTATTACTGCTCCTGAGTTTTGGTACACAAGAAATTCATTCTTACATGATATCATAGCTAAGTTCTTTTATTACTGATGGTGGACTGGTCCCCTCCTCTATACTAGAAACCCAAAACTGAGTTTTTGTAGACAAGAAACCCATTCTTACATTCTTGATTTGCTTGCTTTCTCTTGGTGTATGCATGGGTATTTTACTCCACATTTACTCTAATACTTCCTGCCTCCGATCCATCAATAGTAAATACTACAAACAATCAGAAACTGCTCTTTTGCGTGACGGCTCAAAAGAAGAAGATAGGTTTTTTCCTACCTGGGTTGGTTTGGGTCATTTATTAACTTTGACGTGACCCAACATCCAAAATATAACCAACAAAGCTGGTCTTGGAAGTCAACAGCCTTTTTATTTTTTATTTTTTATGTGTAACAAGATAATTCCGGTTGGGTGGGGCGGGTGTACGTGTGCGAGAAAAACATGTACGTAAAAGCAGAGAGAGAAAACACTGCCTTAGTCTGTCCGTATTTTTGTATCACAGCGAGATGTACACGTACTTTCGTATACACTTTTTGTATGCTCTGCTTCCTCTTTTTCATATGTTCTGGCTGGTGAGCAGGATAGGGTCACCGAAAATTATTGTTTATTTACTAGAAATTAGACTGGGGGTTTATTTCTTAAGACCATTTTTAGGTTTAGAGGATAATATGAACGATAGTTTTAAATTTCCACCGAAATGAAAAGCGTGACTACAGTGTGTTTTAAAATAATGCTGCTTCGTGGAAAGAAGCGTTTGTTCAGGAAGGTTACCTTTTGTGTGGTGGAAGCTTTTTGATCCTTTGAGGCGGAGTAGATAGCTGAAGACTTTTCCTTTATCGGTTGACGAAGACTTCTAGTTTGGGTTTTTATCTAAGTCGAGAAAAATGGACGCGGCATTAGGATAGCTTGCCGGCGACCGGTTACCGTATGTTGCCGGCGACCCCCCTAAAGAGCTCCTCCTCCGTTTCCGAGCAAGTGTAGGCTGTCTGGATTTGGTTGGAAGTGGAGAAGATGCGCTGCGTCGTAGATCTGAGACTCGGAATTCCAGCTCCAATAACGTTCGATCTTAGGTTTAACATCGCCGGACAAGACTTGGCCTCCAGGTATTTCTTTCAATATCGAATGGATTTCTTTTGGATCTATGGAAGCGCTTTATGTAATGATTTTGTGACACTCCAAGCATTATTATCATCTCCATCGCCCAAGGCCAAGGTTTTTTGGTTGTTTCTTTTCTTAATCGCTAACAAGAGAAAACTCTTGAGAATCTAATTTCAACAAAAAGTGAGAGCAAACCGATGCAGGAACCTATATCCGTTGACTCCAAGTTGTGTTTGGTTTTGAATCACTTGTCCACGTACAAACCAACTCAAGCGACGCAGTTTTTTTTGGTAACCAGTTTGGCATTTAACACGCGTTCCCAGCATATAGTTTGGCTTGGCAGGCTGTTCCCAACATATGGATTAGCTTGTTAAGAACTCACATCTTAAATTACTTACAGTTTTTTTTTTTTTTTTTAAGAATTGTGATATGAGTAATTTATAGCGTAACTGGACATCAATTTCTACTGAATTTCATCTATTCTTTAATAATGTCTTTCGGTTTAGATCAGAGAGTATTAATTGAAGCTTTAGCCCTGTCCACTTTGCATGTAATCATCAAATCCATGAATTTGGTATTGATAAGACAAAAGCATACATGTAAGTTGGAAGAAAACACTTTGAAAATTTAGTTTATTCTCCACTCTCTTTTAGCTCTAAATAGCTTTTGGTAATCTAGTCATTAGTTGTGATAGTTCACTTGTTTCTTATAAAATGTTTCTCCAACTCCAAGTTAGTAATCCTTTCATCTTCACTTCTAAAATACTTTTTCCCTTGCAATTTTATGATATCATCTATCTTGCCTTTAAAGAGTTTGAGTTATTGTGTACAAGAGACCATAAGAGTTTTATAGTTACCGCCTTATTCTAAGTGTGAATATTTGTCAATCTCAATCCTCCAAAAACTTCATTTCATGCCACTTTTGCCACACTTTCATTGAGAACAATTGTCAGCATGATTGGGTGACATTTTAACAAAGGCAACATATGCCAAGGTGGGGTCACCGAAAATTATTATAATCCAAAATAATTTATTTTTTCTAAATATTATTGAGTTTATTTCTTAATAAGATTATAAGTTTAAAGGATAATATGAATGATAGTTTTATCTTTAAACCAAAATAAGAAGCGTTATAGTAATGTGGGATACTAATTCTACATCAATTATTGAACATGCCTCCACATTACGTGAGTTTTGGACTTGGTCATAATCATATGTGGTGCCATATAAATATGGGGAACTTGAGTACACTTGTAGGAAATTCTCCAAATGAGTCATCATAATTTGTCGCCATGGAGAAAGTCAATAAGTTGACTAAATTCAATTATGTTAAATTTCTTGTGTCCTGTAATTTTTCGGGCACAAGGCAGCGGCCTTAAATCTGGGGAAGTCCCAATTCACGCGCAGAAAGATTTGCGCGTGCGTAGACTACGCGAATTTTCCAGAACCACATCCTCAGTCGGTACAAAGGTGAGGAGAAATAACAACATTAAAAAATTTTGGTGTTATATTTTCAAACAAGATAAAAGAGGCAATTTCCACGTAATTTGACTGTCAATTTCACATGCATGACCAAGTCTTTTCGGTTTTTTACAAGGAAGAATTTGATCAATATTTGCACGCGCAGGGGCTGCCAATAGGGTGCCAAAATATGCCCTCGCAGTGGTGCCAAAATACGATTATGTTAAATTTCTTGTATTCGTATAGTTATATCTTTGTGAATGCACTGTCTGCCTTACTTTTTTTTTTCTTTTTATATACGAAAGGAAAGTAAAAAAGCTCATTGAAGGTGTTATTTATACACTTGAGAAGAGTTAAAAAAAATTAGTAAATAAAAAAAGAAAAGATATATGATTGTCATCTAAAAAGTATTAAAAAGAAAAAAAGATAAGTAAGAGCATAAATGTGGTATTTATGTCATCATTTCCATAGCTTTCTTCAATATTTCATTTCACTATTTACCCTTCCTACATTTATAATTAAGAGCTGCGTTGTAGAGATGAAATCTCATGCCTGAAATTTATTTTTCGAGTTCTAAAAGGAAATCTTTTGTCTAAAAGAAAAAGAGGTGTTTGTTATCAATGTTAAAAAATCAAAAGCTCATGATATTGTGGGACTATGCAGAGTGAAAAACTAGTGGTAAGCAAAGACCTATATGAGTTCTTGCTACTATGCTTTCTTTGAGGTAGTTACTTTGAGAGAGTAATGGAGGTCATTGGTTTTATGCAAGAACACAAAATGTACACTGACGAGTGGATATACAAAAGTGAGTTTCTAAAGCTTCATAAGAATCTCTATAGGAGGTTGAAAGCATCAAAAGCTAGAATTGAGGCTCAAAGCAAAAGGCTTTAGTTTGTCCAGGAATTTACGATATGGGTTGGCATAAGTTAAAGTTCAAGGAGAATTTGTCAAATACATGGGATGCTGCGAAGCACCCAAAAGCAAAAATAGGTCGCTGCAAAGGCACCATTATGATCCCTATCATGTCTGCATAAAACACAAGAGTGTTCTCTACATATCCCTAGCAAAGGAACAAGTAATAGAATTTAATGAGAATTCGACCAGAAAGGCAAGTTTTATAGCAATCTTTTAAAGTTGAAGCAACTTATATAACAGGAGACGACTAGTAATATGAAGCAGCCAACCTAGGTTAACCTTGTACATTTTGAATCACAAATGGTGAATAGTAGCATGTCGTAGCAGTCTACTTAAGCTGCGTAAGAATATTAGTATTGGACATCTATTAGGCCCTTTTTTGTGGTAAAAAATGTATAGAGTTTCCCACTTTGATTGACCCTATGAAGAAATACTAAAACACCAATAATGTATTTTGAATCATAGGTAAAAGATGCAAACACCACAATCAACATGAGAGAATTTTTATGTGAAAAATGTTTCCAATGTGAAGGATAAAAACCACAGGATCAATCACGGAGTCTACCCAAATCTCCACTATATAAATCGTTAGGTTTACAACCCAATCAAGTCCTTAACAATAGCAATAAGAAAAAAATTTATTGATTTAATACCAATAGAATCATCTATTGATAGTAAAGAACAAGTTGTAAACATAAACTTAACCAAGAAATGTTGAAGAAAAATCACCTAGATTTTTTACCATGATTTGCTTATTTAAAGAGCTCCAAATTATGATCCAACTGTTCACAATGAATAATACCCAATTCTGAACCTACTGACAAAATTAGCTTAATTGGACCACAGATTAACGTTAATCAAGCATTTGATCTATTGTTATGCAAGACTTCTAATTCCTGCGAAATTCTGCTATTTTTCTTCTCTCTCTCTTTTCTTTTAATGGCCACACAGTTAGAAAAAAGGAACTCTTGTTTTTAAACCTTAAGGCCATATTACAGACATTAAAGTCTTGAATATAGGTTAGACTAATCTAAGAGTTTTCTAATAGAATGGTCAACCATTAATAGCACCCTTTCATCGTAAACATTTTATTTTGTTTTATTGTAGCTATAGAAAATGCATAGTCATGCTATAAATGTCTTGATTGTTGGTTTGTGACATCCTTGATCATAATTTGGTGCTATTCAATCCATATGCCTGGACTGCATCTAAACGAGAGGGAATGAGAAATGGAATTGAGGTCTTCAATTTCTATAGTTGTAGTTTTATATTTATCCCATCTTTAGCTAGAAGACTAGGGAGTCCCTTAATTTAATGCAATAACCAATTACACATTTTGTAGACATGGGACAAGTTGCATAATTTAAGCCACAATAAGTAGTAACCTCTAACTTCAAAGATAGGGAAAGGAAAAGTCCAAGACTAGGTATCCCCTTAATGTACTTTAACAATCTCAAAGCTACACCCATATGTGATTGTTTCAGTGCATAAGTGAATTGGCTAAGATGTTTCACTACAAAACAAATGTTTGGTTTGGTATGACTTAAGTATAGGAGCCTACCAATCAATCTTTTAAAATGTCCATAATCCTTCAAAAGAGGATCATCATGTCTCTTAAGATTTCTTTCGTCATACTCTACAACAGTCAATTTCACATTCTGCTCCAAAAAGGTAATGACTAGCTTTGACCTTGCAAGTCCAGCCTCTAATACTAACTCCAATGCATATTTATGCTGACTGACGTAAATGCCCTTCAGAGAATGAGCTATCTTTATCCCTAAAAAATATTTGCATTCTCTGAGGGCCTTCATATGAAATAATGAATGTAGATATCTCTTAACCTTTGAAATTGCAATAAGGTTATTCCTTGTTACTAAGATATCATCAACATAGAACAAAAAGATAATGAATGAATCCTTAGTTCATCTATTAAACAAAACGTAATCATGTTGTGATTGACGAAAACCCCCTGTAAGGAGTGCCTTTGTAAATTTGGCATACCATTGCCTTGAGACTTGCTATAACCCATATAGTGACTTCCTTAAGCGACATATTGATCACTCTTCTTGAGGTGGAAAACCAAGTGGAAGCCATATATAAACCTCTTATAACAAATCCCTATCTTGGAAAGCATTTTGCACATCTAACTAATGAAGGCACTAATTTTTGACAAATGCAATGCTCATAACTGATCTCACAGTCATAGACTTTACCCCTGGTGAGAAGGTTTTCATCATAGTCTATACCTTCCTGTTATGTGTACCCCTTGGCCACCAAGCAGGCCTTATATCTCTCAATAGTACCATATGCTCAATACTTCCCCTTATACACCCATTTACATCCTATGGCTCAATGACTAAGAGGAAGTGTCATAACATCCCATGTACGATTGACCTCTAAGGTTGACAGTTCTCTATCCATAACATCAACCCAATGATTGTCCTTAAATGACTAATGATATGTTTTTGGTTTAACTATGGTGGAGATTGAAGCAACAAAATTCTTGTAATGTGGGTAAAGATGATTAAGTGAAACATGGTCAAATATAAGGTAGCAATTGTTTGACCTTATGGAGGTGGCTGAACATATGTAATAAGTGGTTCAAATGTGAAGATGTGTAGGCCGTGATGACTATCGAACTGCAAGTGGTGATTAAATGGGAGAAGATTCTGGGGATGCCCTAAAGGGTTGACTAGAATGTAAAGGTTGGTCAGTATTAGTGGGTTGAAGAGTCATACCTAAAGAAGAAACATGTGCTTTTAGAGGTGAATCCTCAAGTGGTATTTGTAATGTGGCCAAAGATGGCTCCAACGAAACAAGTAGTGGATCGCATACATGAGTGGTGTGTTAAGTTGTCAAAGTTTGATTCGAGGCCAGATCATGAGCTAGGGCAAAAGGGAAATCATACTTATAAAAAATGACATCACAACTCATATATATTTCTTTCCAATTAGGTTATAAACTTTGTATCCTTTTTGCAATGAAGGATAACTAAGAAATATGCATGCCATGGCCCTAGGAGAGAATTTATCTCTAGGCTGTAAATCAATGGCATAACATCTACACCCAAAAACACATAAGTGATCTAGTGAAGTTGGTTTTCCATGCTATATTTTAAAAGGTGACTAATTCCTAAGTCAATAAATGATGGTGCTTGTGGTTTACTACCCCATTCTACTGAGGAGTATACATGTAAAAGCTTTCGTGGTATATGCCACAATAGGCTAAAAATGATGAACATGTGATAACTCTATATTTTATAAAGTTATTATTATTATTTTAGGTAATATTTAATATAGTTTTTATTAAATTATTGTATTTAATTGTATTTATGTAATTGTATTTATGTAAAAATGAAGAAAAGAAGCACAAAACCACAATAAAATGAGAAAAGAGAAGGAGAGTTAAAAAGAGGGGCTTTTATCAAGTGCGGGCTTGTAAAGGAGAGGAATGGGCTTTGGATCGTGCGAAAAAGGAAAAGAGTTTTATTGATAGCACAAATTGTGACCTATCAGGTTTTGGAGGCAGAAGAACAAAACAAAAGAAAGTTGTGCATTGTCGGTGGTGGATAATCGAGCTAACCAGAGAGAAAGAGAGTGAGAAGAGTCACTAGGTGAGTGAGAAGTGGCGGGGAAATGAGTACTAGCGCGGGACGGTTGGGCAAAAGCCAACTGGAACACCGTCTACATTCACTTTCTCCAGCAATCGAGACCTAGTTAAGAAGGGGTGTTAACGCAACAACAAGACCCATCTCCAATCGATTTTGGCCAATTTTTGGTTGATCTGAGCTCTTTTTAAGTGATATACAAGCATCTCCAGCCAATCTATGTTATGTCCAGCGTTTTTGGAGCAGTTTTGTGGCGATTTCATGGTGGATTCTAGTGAAGAATGGCAAACACCGTTTGAGCCTTTCCTGTCAAATCTACGCTGTTTGGTGGTGATTTAGCACAAGATTTTTACAGATCGGCACTCTAGAGGTTATTCCCGAGAGTTTTTGGTAGTTTCTGTGTAGAATGGCGACAACACGAGGCCTCTCACAATGGCGCATGGCATCGGTGCGTGATGGCGACAGCAGCTAGTGATGATGGTGTGTGAAAGCGCATGTGTTGCTCGTTTCGTCCCACTTTTCAGACAGAACCTCCTCTACCCCTGATGTGCAGATTTGTGCAACCTATTTTATGATTTGAAAACACTTGGTGACAACTTTAATGTTTTTAAATTCCAAAATGTTTTGTTCATGTTTTTGCATTGATTTAGTTTGTGTAAATATGTTATTTTAGTTCAGTTTGTTAGAGCTATGATAGGACTTGATTATGATGTAAGAATGTTATGATTATTTATGTTTGTGAGACATTTTATGAATGTGAACTTGCTTGTTACCGATCTTAATGCATTTAAGTGATTAGTTACCACTTAAATGATATGATTTGCATGTTAGAGACCGATATGAGATAGCATGTAGTTGCTTAATGTAATATGCAATCATAGATTAATATAGATAGACATATACCTTACGATTTGTATGGCTTTAGGTGTAAACTGGAATATTCACAAATCTTAATGCACTTAGTTCATTTAATTCATAGTTAAAAATACAGTGAGTTAGTGAGCTAAGTAGGTTCACTATATCTAGACATAGAATAGTGAATAAGTTAGGAAACTCTACCATTACATGAGTAGAATTAATCTTGCTAGTATGAATGATCAACAGTTGTATCTAGTAAGCAAAATCGGATGCGCTAACATGTTTGGTTAATCAAATTTAGGTTAAATTCAATTGTTTACTTAACATTCTATTATTTTGGTTGGCTAGATAAACTTTAGGAGGTGTTCACCGTTCAAACTTAATTAGTTTAATAATCTTCGTGGGACAATATCTGTACTTATCATTATATTACTTGTTCGACATGTACACTTGCATGTAGAATTTCATCAAATAAGTTTTTGGCACTATTGCCGGGGATTAGTTGTTTTTACTACTGATTAATATTAATGGCGAATAGCTTTTGAGTTTAATCTAGCTTTGTTGTTTTTATTTTATTTCTACTTTTAATCTTGTGTTTTGTTGTAGTAAAAAGACTAAGATGGAGGAAAATGATGTACACGTAGACTCCTTAAAGATTATGCACCACCATTTTGGAATGCCACAACAAGCTTTCAAAGGCTTGCAAGTCAGGCAAACAATTTTAAGATCAAGCCTATGCTCATCAAGATGCTTTAAAAATCTATGCAATATAGTGGGGTACCAAACGAGGATCCAAATGCTCACATTGAAGCATTCCTTGAATTCTGTGACATGATTGGAGATCATAGAGTTACAGAAGATGTTATCATGTTGAGACTATTTCCATTTTCTCTTAGAGATACTGCTAAAAATTGGTTCTCTTCACTTCCTGCAAGATTAATTATTATGTGGGATGATTTAGCTTAGAAATTTCTTAGTAAGGTCTTTCCTTTCGCAAGATCCATAAAAATGCGTAATGATATTTTCACTTTTGAGCAAATTAATAATGAATTATTATATAAAGCTTAGGAAAGATTCAAAGAACTTTTGAGGAGATGTCCAAATCATGGACTACCCAAATGGCTACAGGTACAAACTTTTTATGATGGGTGTAGTATAAATCTCCATTTTGTGATTGATACAACTGTAGGAGGGGACTTACATAGCAAAACACTAGAAAAGGCATTTAACTTCCTGGAGGAAATGGCATTTGATAACTATCAATGGTCTACTGAGAGACTAACAATGCATCAAGTAAGTGGAGTCCATGAAGTAGATATCTTCACTACAATGTGTGCACAATTGGAAGTGCTCGATAAGAAAATAGACAACCTAAGTATTCCAATTGTGAGAAATCAAAGTAGAGCATGTGAATTTTGTGGTGAAGCACATAAGAGCATAGAATGTCAAGTAGGTAACTCTTATGGTCAATATAATGATTATGCTAATTTTGTTGGGATTCTTAGCAGGTCATAAAATGATTTTTACTCCAACATGTACAATCTAGAATGGCACAACCATTAAAACCTTTCATGGAGTAACCTAAATGAGATGAGACCGCAACCAACATTTTGGCAAATAGAAGAGGTGAAACCTAACTTCGAGGATATGATCAGTGAGTTGGCCATCACCACACAAAACTTTACGGGGGGGATTGAAGTAAAATTTCATAATCAAGAAGCATGTTTTCAAAGACAAGAAGCTTCAATTCGATGATTAGAGGTGTAGATGAGTCAGTTGATCAACATGATCTTAGAGAGTTAGAAGGGTCCTTTACCTAGTGATGTAGAGAAAAGTCTTGAAGATACTGCAGTGGCAATAATCCTAACATATGGCAACCAAATGGGAGACAATGATGTTGACAATGAGATTATCATAGAAACATATAAGAATGTCAGCATGCAATTTGAGGAGGCACCTAGGAGCAAACTAAGTCTAGAAAATCCTAAGCGTTTTTATGACTCTAGCTCCATCTCCCCAGAGATTCTAGCAACATGAAAAAAATAAGCAATTTTTGAAATTCCTTGATATATCTTTAAAATTGCACATTAACATTCCTTTTGCAAAGGCTCTAGTCCAAATGTCCAATTGTGTAGAATTGTTGGAAGAGATATTGGAGAACAAAAGGAAGCTGGAAATATATGAGATAGTAGTGTTGATTGCAGAATGCTCAACCATCATACAACACAAGCTATCTCCTAAATTATTGGAGTTCCATCCTCCTTAAGTAACAACGTGGAGGATAGTTTGGTTGCAAACTATAAAGCAAGTGCTTCTTGGCAGTTAACTCAAGCATCATTTTGTTGGCAATTTGGTTAGAAGTTTGTCACCATATGCTTATCACAGCACCATGTTGGCTACCTACAATCAGGGGAGTTTTTTTTGTTTCTTCTTTACTATTGCTTTATTTTCTTTTATCATTGAGGAGAGTGCTTCATTTAAGTTTGGGGGTGCTGCTGTTATTGTTGGAAATGTGTTGTTTTGTTGGATTTTATTGGAGGTTACGAGTTATGGTTGTGTTGGAAGTGTATTGGAAGTGTTTTATGTTTTGTTGGAAGTGTTGTGCTAAAACTTTTTTGTTTTGTGTTAAAAGTTGTGTTAGAAAGTCTATTTTTTTGGTGAAAAATCTTTTTCTTGTGTAGGACCATGATTTTTATGATTGAATCCTTTATTGTGAATTCTTGGCAGTTCTTAGGGAGATGTAGATTTTGTTTAAACTTGCAATTGTGGTATGATGTAAGTGTGATTTTAATTATGTTGATTCACTTATTGAGCACTTAAAATCTGTATTCTCTTGAAATTGTATGTCTCTCTAGAGAACATTCAATTGAAGTGTGTGATTTCTTGGATCTCACCTGGATTCTAGAATTTGCTTGATTTCCTCTTGAGGTGAAATCCTAGGTTGCATCTTACTAAGAAAATGATTTAGGCCATCTTTGGATCAATTCAACCTTTTAAGCTAACCTTGTTTGCTTATCCCCAGTCACCCCACCGAGCCTTATTCTTATCTTGATTTTGTTGAATGACACCTACATATATATCTCTTAGCCTTTTGATCAATTTTTCTCATTGTCCTATTCCCATGAACATATTAACTTCTGGTGTATACAAGTTTATTTGAACATAAGAGAAGTCGAGAGAAGGATGTAGTATGACTGATTGCAATGATGTTGGGTGGTACAATTTGTAAATGCAAATGCAATTGAAAAAAAAAAAAGCATTTGCTTTAAGATGAAATAATCTTATTATCTTTTGTTAAATCCAAGCCATATAGTTTTCTAAAGGAGATCTTTGAGCATTATTATTGAATATCATTGATAAGAGAGGATTGAGGTGGCTATATGTGTAAATGTTTTTGTTTTTACTTTGTTGTTGCACATATGATTATGGCTTTTATTAGTGTCAAAGCATTGTTGGACAAGAAAGAATGAGAATAAATGGTGGTAGAAAGATCATCTTCATGGAGTAAAAAGGTAGAGAGGGGCTAGAGTTTTGATGAGATCCTAGAAAGTAATGTGTTCATGGGTTATTTGAACTTAAATGACTTCCATCTTACCCTTAGCCTAGCCTTACATTACAAGCTTATGAAAGTCCTATTGATTCTTAGTTAGATGATTGGCTTACATTAGTGAAGAGAGGAATGAAAAGCAAACCTATGAGGTTTGGTTAAAGATTTTGAGAGGTTGCATATTATTGTGGATCTATTTGGAGTACATGCAATTGAGAAAAAATGCGGGTTTACACATACACACGTGGTTGATATAGTTAAGAATTTATCTTGCCTTATAAACCAATTGCAATGTTTGAATGAAAGTTATATTTTTCTTTGAATTTTTAAGTTGAGCAATCATGGGAGAATATCATGGAAGGATTGGTTATATGTGTTGTTTTGTTCTTTTGCTCGAGGACGAGCAAAATTTTAAGTTTAGGGGTATATTTGGGAATATCATGGAATGATTGGTGGTAGTGTTAGAATCTATTGTTTAGTGCTGTTTGTGTGTAACTTCTTGTGCTTTTTATACGTAAAATTTGTTTATGCAGCAGAAATTTATTTTGTTCCATTATCAAAGTGAATGTGCTTCACCAAGATGCCATGTTGATTTTAGATCATGGAAATGAAAAACTGAATAATAGGAAAAACTTAATCCAAGCCTAAGTCACTTGTGAAAAATCATCAACAAGAGTTAAAAAATAATGTGACGTGTTATGATTGGGTTCCCAATGAGATCCCTATAAATCCATGTGCACAAGATAAAAAATGGCATTAGTGAAATTTTGACATTGAGGAAAAATAGAATGAGTCTACTTTGCCAAAGGGAAAATAGAACAAAAACAATTCAAGGCATTCCACACGTTTTTCATAAGTAAAATAACATTTTTGGGAGCTATGTCCCAAACGTTTATGCCATAAAATATAACTAGAACTAGGATCGTTATTACATGAATTGTTCACATTCACATAAGATAAAAAAGAATGGACATTGTTTAAAATGTGTGTAATACAATGAGGTAATTCTTTAAAAGTGGGTTGCAAAAAATAAAGGCCTCGCATTGCTTTACCCAGCCCGATCACTTGCCCAATTATACAGTCCTAAAAAAGGTAGAAATTGTCAAAAGAAAATGACAATGCAATTGCAATCAAAGGTAAGTTTTTTAATTGAAAGCATATTAAATGAGGTATGAAAAGGACACAAGTCAAATGAATAAATTTGGAGTTATGCATGTCCAATATGGGTGGCATAAACATATAAGCTATCAAGCAACTTAATAGGTAATGATTATGGTGCCCATGAATAATAAGAATATAAAGATCTTAAATCACACATGACATGTTTACTTGCTCATGAATCTACAATCCATGGATAAATTAAAATTTGATAAGAGCATCGTACCTTTATAATTTCCCAATGATTAGGAAGATAAGCTATTTTGAACTTGATTTAGATTAAATGAGCCCATAGGAAATATCATGTTCCTTGCAATAAGTTTCCAAGTTGACTTTAAGACCCTAATTTTGCTGATCTGGGTTCTAAGGAAGAAACCCAAACTAATTTTGGCTTGGTGTGCCATGAAGAGATCCCTTTGTGATAGGAACTGGCCCTTTTCCACTAAGGTAATAAAAATAAAGGAATTGTGGGCCAAAAGGTGATTGACCTTGTGGCTAGAAGCCATGTGGCAATTGGGGGGGGGGGGTTATAGAATAGGCCCCCTATGTGTTGCCTTATGAAAAGACTAGTTAGTGACTAGTTTGCACAACCAGAAATTGCAAAAGGATTTTCGTCACTCATAGCACTACCAAGATGGAGAACTTATTTGCTAGAGGTCCTTTTCCCCTTTCCTTTGGGAGTCCAACCAAGTGGGTAACTAACTATTTGATAACTCTACTCCTTGAAGTGGCTAAATTTAAGGTAGTAAGCATAAATTGTTTTCCCTTTTGAATCAATTTTCTTACTTTATGCAAAAGGCTGCCTAGAGTCTACTAGAGAGGAAATAACAAGTAGATTTCTATGCTCAGTAGCTCCAATTTCTTCCCTTCTCCCTCGATGTTCATCCTCCTTGGCCAAGTTGAAGGTTGCATCAATAGTGGGTAATGGCTTATTGGATAAAAACATTAGTTCTATAGTTTTGAAATCTATCCAATAACCCGAGTAGAAATCCATAGTTTAATGCTCTTTAGTCCTTGCATATGCTCGTTCATTCACTCTGCAAGAGCAATTTCCACAGTGGCAATGAATTAGGGGTTCCACCATGTCAATTTCAAGCCATAACTCGCTAAGCTTAGTGTAGTATTTTGTCACAGTAGGGAGTTGCATCTAGTTCTCAAATTGTTGTTGTCACAAGTTATATCTTTGGGTGGTAATAAGTGTTCTAAAACAAGTTTTGAAAGCCTCCTAAATGATCCTAAGATCCTTTTTACGAGAGATATAATTGCAAGCTCATGGTTAACTAACTTTTCAAACCATGTCTAGATTACAAAATGGCAAATGTCCTAGGGTTGTTTTTTAGGGTATGTTTTTAGATTGGTAAAGGTGCCATAAACTAAGCCCCATTTGTATTTGCATCTAGTTACTCCAAAGCTTGTAATTTGTTTCATCTTCAATACCTTTATAACAAATAAGTTTCCAGGTACATCTGTTGCTGAAAGGTAGTAAGGGTCACAATATGGGCAAATGTGAGATGGAGTTTGATTTGGATTGGGATTCAAAGGAGGAATTAATGTTTGTGAGGGGGAAGCCATTTTTGAGTTAAACTGTGGTGGATTTTGTGGTATTTCTAGGATGTGCAAGGTAAAATGGTAAAAAAGGGCTGATTGGTTAGTGAGATGTCAATTGGTGTGCATCTTTCAAGGTAAAACATAGTAGAATGCAGGCTAAATGCAACACATGAAAATATCCAACTGATAGTGAAACTACACTGATAAAAATGACCTTAAGACAAAGCAAAAAGAGAAATGCCTATGGTAGTAGAAGTTTATCCCTGGAAGAAGATGTAGAATACTATTATCCTAACTTGGCTTTGATACATATTAAGTAATCAAATGAAAAATTTTTGAAAGCTAAAAATCTAGGAGACTAAAACTTGTGGGAAAATTCCTAGTGGCAAATGCTTGCATTATCTAACAAAAGAAGCTATACAATGTCTTTTACACTTAAAGAAAGAATTGCAATGAAAAACTAATGGGCCCATCAATTCAGTAACGGGCCATGACAAATATACAACAAGGCATAACAAGCTCCACTACATAATACATGTTTCAACAGTTTTCTTTTTCTTTTTGTAATCCTATTTTCAATGAAGAATTTCTTGACAGGACTTTTGGATGCTTCCTTCAACTTTCCAACACATTGGTTTCCTTGCCCATGAGTAATGTCACTTTCTTTGCTATGCAAATTTAGATTCCTCATAGCTTAATTAAGGGCTAATGGCAATATTTTTTGTAGTAGCCATGCATCCATTAGCCTTGTAAAGCTTATCCTCATCTTCTTTAATCAAAATATTTATTGTCTAAAGAGGATTAAAAGAGTTTGTAAGACCCAACAAAAATTCCATCAAAGAAAAAGTGGTGACACAGATGTTGAAATTAGGATGCTTGTTTGCAATTTTCTCTCATCAAGGTTTTAGTAACAAATTGTGTTCAAGAGTGTCATAAACCAAAAATCAAGACATTGACTATATGATTATGGATTTTTTATGGCTACAATAACAAACAAGTGTTTACAATGAATTTAGAAAGAAAGACTCGTATTAGGTTGGCTTTTCTATTACAAAACTATAAGGTTGGATGAAAACATCCATTCTTTACATCAACACGTGGCCTTCTCGGGGACTTTTTAAGGTTTAAGGTTTGACATTTGCATAGGGGTTAGGTTCTACAAGAAGACACACTCAAGGAAGAAGAAGGCACCTAAAGTGTAGGACTTGGTCAATGAATTAATCCAGCTCTTTTACCTTTAACCATTTAAACAATGTGGCCTATAAGAGCTGTGAAGGTAAAATTTCCCCATCATTCATAAAATCTCCCTTAATTGGTGAACTAGTTTTTGAATTTAACTTGAATTTTTAATTAAACGTTATGTGTTATATCATATTATCAAATCTGGTTGGCAAAGATTGACCAAAATCAACTGGCACTCCCCTAGAGAAGAGTTGGTAAACGCGTTTAGTCCAATGAGTTCCTGTCTAGACTTGGAGTTAAAGTTCAAGGGAAAATTGATAGTTTTTATAGTTTTGGATTGGACAGAGATTTAAGAAACTTGGCTTTTGTTTCTTTCCATGATTTTTAAGTATGCTAGTCTAAACTCATATAATGTATTCTCCTATTGAAATTGATGGCATATTTGAACATTCATTCTTATAAAAACTTCCTAAAAATAGCATTCCTTTTAGTAATATAAAAATACAATTAACTCCCTTTCATGTGTTTACATTCACACACTTGATTTGCATGTATGATAGTTGGAAGTCCTCTTTGGCCACCTAGGTAAATCCTTTTCACCCCTTATCCCTACCTTGGATTGAGCCTTTCTAATAATTTATGTGTTAATGTTCTTTAGATTTTTGTTTGTTGATTGTAATGTATAAATCCCTTTGATTGTGAATAAATGGAGTGAGTTGAAGTTGAAAATAAACCCCACTCTACTCCAATGATGTCTTATTATGATTACCATTATCATTGGGAAATGGGAAGAAGAGATATTCTCCTAGGTGGCTTGAAGAATTTCATGTTTAACCTTATCCCCGATATTTCGGTCCAACCTTATCCACTGGTTTTCTACTTCTTCACACAAACCCTTAAGGATGAAGAGATATTCTATTAAGACTAGGTTTCTGAAAGACCAAAGATAAGATCATACTTGTGGGGTCCAGACAAGGGCGCAAACCCATGCAGTAGCAATGGCTGAAGCATAGGCTAATCTCCCCACAAATGATCCCATACCCACCTTGGAGGGAAAAGTCCACCAAGTCCAAGCCCTATTAACATTTACTCAAAAGGAAGTCAATAGTCTATATACATCCCAAGATAAGATCATAGAGATGTTCCATGCACTATAACTATCCTGTTCAAGCTCTATGCCACCACCACCACCACCTTCTACCTTAAGAACTTGGCATGTGCTAAATGACAATAATGCTTTTGTCATTATAGAAGATCTAAATAGGTTAACTTGTTCAAGTCACGGTCAACCACCAACCAACACTCACCATAATGCCCCTGGGGTAGGTCATGTTCTCAACCCTACCCCTTTAGGTCAAAGGGCTAATCTAACACTTGCCAACACTATATCACACGTAAACACCACTTCAACTACTAAACTAGGCCTTAACATTCTTCCCTTAGCTTCCACCACAATATTCATGGGACAAAGGCATAGGTTTTACACCCTTGTGCTTGTTACTCATCCAGGCAATTTCTCTCATGACTATTACCACATGCCCTTACCGAAGAGTGCTTAAGTCTAGCTAATAGCCACTATGACTGCCCCCCCACCATGGGTTGAGTTGCCACTGCCAATTCCCTTACCAAAAGTGCTAGTTCCACCCTTGGGGCCCTATGGCCACATAGGTTAGGGACCCATCTGGCATCCCATTACCTCTAAGTCCACCCAAGGTTATGCATCCACTCACCAAGGACCTTATGTAACCTGGGGGCCTAATTAGCAAGGCCCACAATTAGCTTAAGGGCCTCACCCCTTGGAGCCCTATGTAAATTGGGGAGCCAATTTCAAGGAGTTTGTAACTCGTGGATAGCCTATGGGAGACATTGAAGGGCCTAATTTTGATAGATATAACTCTTACATTGAGTGGCACCCTGGTGGTAAAGTAAGTATAGGTAATTTTGGACTGTGTGCTCATCGTCTTAATTATGCCATGGAAGGGGTGAGTTGGACTCAATTTAAAGAAGACTTATATGATAAGTTTGCAATAAAGGAGATGAAAGCTTCATCACTAGAAGAGGTGGATGAGTCACTCCTAAACGAGGAAGAGTTACCACTAGAAGCCGTAGAGAAACTATCACCAAAAGAGGTGGAGGAGCTACAACCAAAAGATATGGAGGAGTTGTTGCCAAAAGAGATGGAAGAGCTACCATTAAAAGATGTGAAAGAGTTGTTACCAGAATAGGTAGAGGAGCTACTACTAAAAGATGTGGAGGAGTTGCCACCAGAATAGGTGGAAGAGCTATCACCAAAAAATGTGGAGGAATCATTGCTAAGAAAGGTAGAAGAATTACCACCAAAAGATGTAGAGGAGTTGTTGATAGAAGAGGTAGAGGAACTACCAGCAGAAGATGTGGAAGAGCCATTGTTCGAAAATGTGGAGGTGCTATGGCTAAATAAGACAAGGGAGCCACCATTCTAAGAGATGGTAGACCTATTGCTAAAGGAAAAGTCATCATTAAAGGAGGTGGAAGAACTACCACTAGAAGAGGTGGAGGAGCTACCACCAATTTTATTGTCAAGAATGCCAATTCCACCATTGCGGCCCTATAGCCACATGGGTTAGGCACCCATCTAGCAAGGACCCACTACCCTTAGGTCCATCTAAGTTATAGGTCCAATCACTAAGGACCTTATGTAACTTAGGTGCCCAATCAACAAAGCCCACAATTAGATTAGGGACCTCACCCTTTAAGGCCCAATTTTAGGGGGTTCGCAACCCATGGACAAACTATGAGAGATAGCGAAGGACCTAATTTTGATATATATAACTCCCATATAGAGTGGCACCTTGGAAGTAAAGCAGCTACAAGTAATTCTAGATTCTATGCTTACCATTCTAATTATGTCATGAGAAAGATGAGAACTCAATTTAAGGAAGACTTATGTGATAAGTTCACAATAGAGGAGATGAAAGATTTATTACTAGAAAAGGCAAATGAGTCATTCCCAAATGAGGAAGAGTTACCACTAGAAGCTGTGGAGAAGTCATCACTAGAAAAGGTGGAAGAACTACCATTAGAAGAGGTGAAGGAGTTATCATTAAAAGAGGAGGAGGAGGAGGAGGAACAAGTGAACAAGCCGTAAACCCTCCCACCCCCCGACGCCCAGCCCCCCGACGCCCCTACCCCCCCTTTTTGCCCCCCGTTGCCCCCAGCCCCCCATCCCGGTGCCCCCCCCCCCCCCCCCCCGGAGACCCAGCCCCCCGACGCCCCCACCCCCCCTTCACCCCCGACGCCCAGCCCCCCCCTTCACCCTCGACGCCCAACCCCCGGATGCCCCCACCCCCCCTCCTTCGCCCCCCGTCACCCTCAGCTCCCATCACCCCCCACTCTCCCCATTGCCCCCCAGCCCCCGTCGCCCCCCCCCCCCCCCCCCTCCACGCGGATCTCGCTCCCCCTAGAGCCTCCCGCACTGTTCCTTCCCCCTGAGATCCCCCCCGCCCCCCTCCTCCCCCACAGATCCCAAAACAGATCCCTTCTCCCCCACTCTCCCTATCCGTTGCCCCCCTCCCCTCCCCCCCCTCAGATCCCACTTCCCCAGAGACTCCCGCACCACTATCCGTCGCTGCCCCCCCAAATCACACCACACCCCTCCGTCATGGACTAGCTTAACCTTTGCTAGTGGCCCTATGAGGGAGACGGTGAATGAAGGATCCCTTACTACTACCTTCAATCATCAATTAGGCTCTCCTAAGGTCGTAGCTTATGGTACAAGTTGCCAGTCGACTTTGCCCAGATTCTGCCATTCCTCGAAAACGTGATCTTAGCTCCCTTGGATTGGTGTCAATGGTGAGTACTAGAAGTGGGAAAATACGTACTGCATCATCAAAGATGGGACTAGAAAGGGTTATTCCAAAATCAAGCAATGAAGAGATTATTTTGAATGTCTTTCAACCAGGTACCTCTGCTGCCTCCTCTAGTTTAAATAATTCATTTGAGGTCGTATTTAATGAAATTGCTTCCCAAGCTGCTATAAATGAAAAAGTAGAAAATATAAGGCATGTGGACGAAGTGATTCCTAATGTGGCTAGTAATTTTGGCATGAATTGGAAACAAATTGCCATGGGACCAACAAATCATATGGCTAAATTAGATTACCTTCCCCCAACTGAGAAGGGTAAGAGAATCATTGTGAAACCCCCCCTTGAAGCAATTGAGGAGGGTAAAAGCCATTTTGCAAATTGTCTTGTAGGTTATTTTTTGAATGCCTATACTTCATTTTACGCAGTAAAAGGAATTGTTGAAAAATTGTGGGGTAAAGATAACTTACTGGATATTACTGCCACTGAGGATGGCTTCTTTTTCTTTCGGTTTTCAAATATTCAGAAATTAGAGGAAGTAATGGAAATTGGAGTTTGGGACATAGCGGGTAAACCTTTGTTTCTCCAAAAATGGCATCCTTGTATTAGATTAGAAAAGGCTAAAATATATGCTGTTCCTATCTGGGTTAAGTTGTATAACGTTCCCCATGCTTTATGGAATAAGATTGGTATAAGCCATGTTAGTAGCGTGCTAGGTAAACCTTTATATATGGATAAAGTTACTGAACAAAAGCTACGGCTATCATATGCCAAAGTTTGTATTCTAATGGATATTGATAGTGAGTTTCCTCTAAACTTTGATGTTGATATGGGTAATAATGAAGTGTTTAAGATTACTGTGGAATATGGTTGGATCCCTCCTAAGTGTAAGAAATGCAACTGTTTTGGTCATAAAAATTGCACTATAAAGAAAAATATATGGGTTCCCAAAAAGAGTGAAGGCCCGCAGGTCAATCAAAAAGGAAATGTTCAAGAACCAATTACTACAGTTGAGAAGCCGAATTCACTAGTGATTAAGGATAATGGTATTGCTCAGGCAATGACTATTAAGCCTAATATTGCTACCTCTCAAGGAAACAATTCTGAGTTTATAGCTGTAACCAACAAGAAGAAATCTCCTGGGAAGAAGAAGGATAATAATTGTGAACTTATCTCAAAAAATAGGTTTTCTCAGCTTGCTAATGCAAATGAAAATCAGACCCCTTATAATGAGATTTCAGAGCTTCTTGGTAGCCTTGATGCAGTGGAGAAAGGGGAAAAACCTCCAGATCAATGAATATCTTATCCTGGAATGTGAGGGGCCTCAACAAAAGCCCTAAGCAAAGAGAAGTAGTAAATTTTGTTTTATCTCAAGCTCCATATGTTATTATTTTGATAGAGCATAGAGTTAAAGAGGAAAATGCTAGTTTTGTCCTGAAGAATATGTTTGATGAATGGAATTACTCTCACAATTATTTGCATTCTAGTGTGGGAAGAATATGGATTTTATGGAAATCATCCGAACTACAACTTTCAATCCAAGGTACTTCATCTCAAGTCATTCATTGTCGCATCGATAAGTCAGGTTTACCCCCTTTCTTCTTATCTGCTATTTATGCAAGCAACTTGGAATCTAAACGTAGGGAGTTATGGGCAAATATTGAGAATTTCTCTTTTCAAAATATTGCTAGCATTCCATGGTTATTGGTGGGTGATTTTAATGAAATTCGGCATGTAGATGAATGAATTGGGCCAAATGTTAAATGGACTAGGGGCATGGAGGATTTAAATGATATGATTGGAAAACTGGGATTGTTGGAACCCTCTTTTAAGGGTTCTGTTTTCACTTGGTCGAACAAAAGCTCATCACAGAATCTTAGAGCAAGCAAGATTGATAGAGCTCTACTAAACACAGAAGGGATTCTCAAATTTGATAAACTTTCGATTGAGTTTTTGCCTCCTTTATTATCGGGCCATTCTCCTTCCTTGGTTAAGTTAGCTACCACTCACAAAAGAAAAAAAGTTCCTTTCAGATTCTATAATTTTTGGACATCTAGTCCAGATTTTATGGAAACTGTTAACCATGTTTGGCAGCAAGAGATCAGTGGTACTAAAATGTACAAAGTTGTGAAGAAATTAAAGGCATTAAAGTTCTCCCTTAGAAAGCTAAATTCAGCCCAATTTGGTGATTTGCATCAGAAGGTAAAGGTGGCGAGAGAACAATTACAGCAAGTTCAACTCAATTTACAACTTGACCCTTTTGATATAGATATGCGTACTGAGGAAAGAATAAAAATGGAAAAATTGATTGCACTGAGTACACATGAAGAAATCCTTTTAAAACAAAAATCGAGGAATCTTTGGCTGAAAGAGGGAGATAATAATAGTAGAATGTTCTTCTCATCTTTGATGCATAGAAGATCTCAAAATAGAATTTCTCATCTAGTACTAAAAGATGGATCTACTACTTATGATGATGATGCCTTGCGGATAGCTATCACTACTTATTACCAGAATGTACTTGGAAGTTCTCGCTCAACTAACCTCTTCACTGGAAGGTACTCTTCTTTATTCCATGAGAATGTGAATGAAATGTTGAATTTACCTACTATTGAACGCTCTGATGTGAAGAGAGTTCTTTGGGGTTTTCATGATTTCAAAGCTCCTGGTCCTGATGGATACAATAGTCTATTTTACAAGAAAGCTTGGTCAATTATCGGGCATAATATAGAAGATGCGGTGCTAGATTTTTTCTCATCCAAGAAATTACTGAAAGCTATCAATGCTACTTTGCTATGCCTAGTACCTAAAACCCCTAACCCAAATTGCATGAAGGATTTTAGGCCAATTGCCTGCTGCAATGTGTTATATAAAGTGATCTCAAAACTACTTGCTGAGAGGATAAGTCTTATTCTCCCTGAAATGATTAGCCAAAACCAAAATGCATTTATCAAGGGTCGTCAAATCTTTGAAAATATTATGCTCTGTCAAGAATTGCTTCATAATTATCATAAAGGAGATAAAGGAAAGAATGAAAATGGAAAAATTGATTGCACTGAGTAAACATGAAGAAATCCTTTTAAAACAAAAATCGAGGAATCTTTGGCTGAAAGAGGGAGATAATAATAGTAGAATGTTCTTCTCATCTTTGATGCGTAGAAGATCTCAAAATAGAATTTCTCATCTAGTACTAAAAGATGGATCTACTATTTATGATGATAATGCCTTACGGATAGCTATCACTACTTATTACCATAATGTACTTGGAAGTTCTCGCTCAACTAACCTCTTCACTGGAAGGTACTCTTCTCTATTCCATGAGAATGTGAATGAAATGTTGAATTTACCTACTATTGAACGCTCTGATGTGAAGAGAGTTCTTTGGGGTTTTCATGATTTCAAAGCTCCTGGTCCTGATGGATACAATAGTCTATTTTACAAGAAAGCTTGGTCAATTATCGGGCATGATATAGAAGATGCGGTGTTAGATTTTTTCTCATCCAATAAATTACTGAAAGCTATCAATGCTACTTTGCTATGCCTAGTACCTAAAACCCCTAACCCAAATTGCATGAAGGATTTTAGGCCAATTGCCTGCTGCAATGTGTTATATAAAGTGATCTCAAAACTACTTGCTGAGAGGATAAGTCTTATTCTCCCTGAAGTGATTAGCCAAAACCAAAATGCATTTATCAGGGGTCGTCAAATCTTTGAAAATATTATGCTCTGTCAAGAATTGCTTCATAATTATTATAAAGGAGATAAAGGAAAGCGTGTTGCCATTAAGATTGATCTCATGAAAGCTTATGACATGGTTAAATGGGATACTATATTGGGGGTTCTCCAAGCTATTCATACTCCTCAAACTTTACTTGAATTGGTTAGCCAATGCATCACTACTACTAGATACTCTGTGAATTTCAATGGTGAGCATGTAGGTTATTTTGAGGGCACTAATGGGTTAAGGCAGGGTGATCCTTTATCCCCTTATTTGTTTGTGCTCGTCATGGAGATCCTTAATAGGATAATTATTGAGAAAGTTTCCACCTCTACTTTTAAATATCATTGGAGATGCAAGGAAGAGAAAATCACTCACCTTTGTTTTGTAGATGATTTATTTCTATTTGCACATGGGGATGTTAATTCAGTATTATGTCTCACTGAAGCTTTGGAGGAATTTGCAACACTCACAGGTTTGCAATATAATCCTAGCAAAAGTCAGATATTTTTTTCAGGGATTACTGAACAAGAAAAACTTTTGATACTAGACCATACCCCCTTCTCTGAAGGAAGTCTCCCTATTAGATATCTTGGTGTCCTTCTTATTACAAGAAGACTTACCTACACGAATTGCAAAGTTTTGACAGAGAAAATCATGGCAAGAATTGATGGATGGGGAATGAAACACCTAAGCTATGCAGGAAGACTACAATTGGCTAAAACAGTTCTCACTTCTATCTGTACCTTTTGGATGCAAATGTTCCTTCTCCCAAAACAAACCATTTATGAGATTGAGAAGAAGATAAGACACTTTCTCTGGGCAGGCCACTCAGAAGATCATAAAACTCATAACGTTGCTTGGCAAGTTGTTTGTTTACCAAAAAAGGAATGAGGTCTTGGATTACTAAACCTTAAAGTATGGAATAAAGTTTTGTTGGGGCGATCTCTTTGGAATCTCATAAATTACCCTAATTCATCCTTATGGAGTAAGTGGATTCATAGTACTAAATGCAGGGGAAATTCAATTATGGATCTTGACATCAAGGGAACTATGGCATGGAGTTGGAGAGGTCTTCTAAAGTTACGACAAACTTTAACCTCTACACTATCCAAACCTTCTTATTGTTGTAAGGAAACGTACAAGGAATTACGTCAAGTGAGCTTTGAAGTTGAATGGTATAATTTGATATGGTCAGGAGGAATCCGCAAACATAACTTCATTGGTTGGCTCATATGTAGAGACAAACTACCTACAGCAGTAGTGGTTTCTCGCTGGCTCCCCACAATTGATTTATTTTGTAATTTTTGTGGCTCTTAATATGAAGATAGATCACACTTGTTCTTTCAATGCATTTGGACTAACCAAGTTTGGAGAACTATTCTAGCTCAACAAGGCATTCATAAGGTCATCGACGATTGGGAATCTGAATTGCAATGGATGATTAAAGCAACTAAGGGAAAGGACCTAGCTGCAAAGCTCCTCCAGCTTTCCTTCTTGGCTTGTCTTTATTGTATATGGCTAGAACGTAATCATAGACATTTCTAGAATAAGTCTATTGATATTTCAATGTTATTGGCTAAAATTAGAAGAGTAGTCCGTGGGAGAGCTTCTTTATTTAGAAACATTAAACTCTCTCAAGCTAATGTTTTGTTGTGTCATAGTTGGAGAATTCCAAATTCTATCTTCTCCTAGATGATTTGTAATGTTGGGGTATGCCCCTAAGCCTATGTACTTCTTTATTCTTAGATGAATAAACTCACATATTCATAAAAAAAAAAAAAAAAGATATGGAGGAGTTACCACCAGAAAAGATGGAGGAGTTACCACTAGAAGATGTGTAGGAACTGTTGCTAGGAGAGGTAAAAGAGAAACCACCAAAAGATGTGAAGGAGTTGATGTTAGAAAAGGTATAAGACCTATTGCTAAAAGGTGTGGAAGAGCCATTACTAAAAAAGATGGAGGTGTTGTGACCAAATGAGAAAAAGGAGCCACCACTTGAAGACATGGTAGAGCTATGTGACATGCTTTTACAAAGGACCTTTTATCTGGCTTAGGTTGGACAAAATCTTCAAAGAACCAAGGCTAATATCTAACCTTGTGACCAATATCATAAGACAAAGAATTCAAGAAAACAAGTAGATTGCAAGAAAAGGTTACAAAAGGGAGAGACTTATTGGTTACACTGACCTTCAAGGGTTCAAAAGTCTACCTATCCTCTTACCCCGACTACTCTTTATACCCCTGCTCTCGAATCATGTCCTAGTAGGTTGGTTTACAAAAGTAAATCCCACAGAAAGGTAAAAAGATAACAACATGGTTGTGGATCTGTCCCACATCTCTAACCCCCTTATCACAATAAATGCAACTCTTACTTCTAAGCTACCCCTTTCTTGACCCCACTAGCCTCCACCTACTAATTGTTAGTCCCCATCACGCGTGAATAAAGAAGGACGTAACAATGCTTCCTCCTTTTGCAAGACCTTGCCCTCAAGGTCAAAGGTAGGGAATCACCTGGCCATCTTCCTGTTCACCTCCCATGTGGCATTGTCTTCATCCAAGCCCTTCCACATGACCAAGGTTTTCCTTTTATGCCCACATTGGCTCTATCATAACATTACCTCAAGTTCAATTGAGACCAACCCCTCCTCTTCTAAGAACAATGAGAGTTCCCTTTCAATTCGAGCATTAGGACTTACCATCTTTTTAAGTTGGGAAACGTGAAACACTAGGTGCAATCGAGATTCCTCCGATAGTTGCAAGCAATAAGCTACTGGACCCACTTTCTCAATAACCTTGTAAGGACCATAAAAGCGTGCTGACATTTTCACACTCTTTCGATGAGCCACAGATGTTTACTTATATGACTGCATTTGCAAAAATGCCCAATCCCCCACCGATAGAACTAACTCTATTCTTTTCCTATCAATAAAGACCTTCATTCAATTCTGAGCCTTTTGTAACTGGTATTTTAATTCATTAAGGATTTGTTCACGGGACTTCGACACCTAATCCACTCTTGGTTCTATCACCCTTCCAAGGATACAACTAAGCAATGAAGGTGGCTCTTACTCGAATACCACCTTATAAGGTGTTTTGCAAGTAAAGCTGTTGACATTGGTATTCTGACAATACTCCACCCACGCAACCCATTTTGCCCATTCCTTGGGTCACTCAGTTGAGAAACATCACAAATACATCTCGAGTATTCTATTCATGACTTTTATTTTACCATCGCTCTACGAATGGTAAGCAAATGAAAACTGGAATTTCATTCCCTCAAGCTAAAAAATCTCAATCCAAAATCAACTAGTAAAAATTGAACCCCTCTCACATGTAATGGCCTTCGATAATCTAAACAAGTGAAAGACCTGGTCATGAAATAATTGTGCAACCGACTCAGCAAAATAAAGATGGATGAATGGCAAAAAGTGAGCAAACTTAGACAATCGATTGACTACCACCAGTATGGAATTCTTGCCCTGAGACATTAGTAATCCGTCTATGAAATCCAAGGAAACCTCTTCCTAAATGTTTTTAAGTATAGGTAACGGCTCCAATAAGCTTGCTGGAAAACTATTTTGCCACTTCTGCTTTTGACAAATCAGACATTCTCACAAAATCCAACACATCTTACCTCAAATGCTTCCAAAAAAAAACTTTTTTAACTCGCTATAGAGTTTTGTGGAACCCTTTATGGCACCCATTGTGGAACTCCCTAACCATTTTTCGTATGAGAGGTGACTTTTTCCACAAGAAAATTCAACCCTTAAAGTAAACAACGCCTTCCAAGAATTTCCAAAGAGTTCCTATCTCTCCTACTAAAATTTTATTCACCATTTTTCTTACTTCTGGAACTGAATTGGTTTCTTCCTTGATAACTTCCAGCCACTCAGAAACATGATTTGAGATTCCTAGGACCTCCTGCCCTTTGTTCTCGAACTTGTCTTTTAGCAACTTATGTTGCCGGGATAAGGTGTCAACAACCCAATTCGAAGCTCCTGGTTGGTACTCTATCTTAAAATTGAAGCCTAACAACTTAGTTAGCTAGCGTTGCTAGGCGGGAGTAGACATCTTTTAATTCCAAAGGTGGTGCAAGCTTTGCTAGTCTATTTTAACCATGAAGCTCCTACCTAAAAGGTAGTGTCTCCAAGCTTGGACCGATAACACCAACACGATCAATTCACGTTCATAAGTTGACAAAGATAAATTCTTCCCATGCAATGCCCAACTAAAGAAGGCCACGGGTTTCTTGTTTTAGGATAGCATAGCCACCATTCTTGCATCTGAGGCATCATACTTGACTATGAATTGCGGAGAGAATTCTAGAGGAGTTAAAACAAGTGCCTTCACTAGTGATTTATTAAGCTCCTCGAAGGCTAGCTTTGCCTCTTTACTCCAAAGAAACTTCCCCTTTCTAAAGAGCTCAGTTAATGGTTTAGCTATCTTATCGAAATTCTTTACAAAGTGTTTGTAATACCCAGCTAGGCCCAAGAAACCCCCTAGTGCCTTAACTGTCCTTGCCCTTGGCCAGCCAACTATGCTTTCCACCTTATTTTGGTCCATAACTATTCCTTGGTCATTGATTACATAACCTAGGAAATGTACTTGCCTTTCACTAAACACACATTTCTCCCTTTTAGCCAACAAGTGGTGTTCTCTCAGCAATTTAAAATTTATTTCAACATGCTTAAGATGTTCTGACCATTCTTTACTGAAGATAAGAATATCGTCAAAGAAAACTAAGATAAACTTACAAAGGTGCTTATCGAATATAAGTTCATGAGTCATTGGAAGGTAGCTGGGGCATTGGTAAGCCTGAAAGGCATCGCGAGAAATTTGTAATGTCCTTATGGAGATCTGAAAGCTGTCTTGTGCACATCCTTTTCCTTCACTCTGATTTGGTGATAGCCATTATGAAGGTTTAACTTAAAGAAGAATCTAACCCTTTTAAGCTTGTCCAGCAACTTTTCAATTGTTGGAATAGGGAAGTGAACCTTCATAGTGAGCTTGTTTAACTCTTTGTAGTCGACATAGAGATGCCAAGAACCATTAGATTTCTTGACCAAAACCATAGGAGAGGCAAACAGATTGGAGCTTGGCCTGATGATTTGTTCGGTGAATTTTATATGCAAGTGAACATGTCGAACAAGTAATATAATGATAAGAAAGATATCGTCCCACAGAGATTGGTGATTACTAGACCAACTAATTACTAATGGTGAATAATTCTTAGAATTTATCTAGCAAACCAAATTGATGGATGATAGAGTAACTAACTAAGTCTAAGAAAACTTAATAAAAGAAATATGTTAGAGCATATGATTTCACCATAATTACTAGGTATTAATATTGATTATTTATGTTTGCAAGAGGGATAATATCTATGTTATAGCGGAATCTCCTAATTTATTTACTATCCTATGTCTAGGTATAGCAAACCTATTTAGTTCATTAATTCACTATATTTCTATACGTGAATTGAAACAAACCAAATGCATTAGGATCTGTGAGTATTCCTGGTTTACAATAAATCTTTCGATCATCTTATCACCAAAAGCCACACAAACAACATGGTATATGTCTATCCATATTTAATTCATGGTTATATATTACAAGAAGCAACTACATATTATCTCCTGTCGATCTCAAACATGCAAATCAGATCATTCAAGTGGTAGCTAATCACTTAAAAGCATTAAACTCCGTAATATGTAACTTCACATAAATAAAATATCTTGCAAAACATAATAATCATAAGATTCATACCATCATAATTAGGTTACATCGTAGCTCTAACAAAAATAAACTAAAACATAAAGAAATAATAAGGAAGAATGGTAATAAGAAATAAAGAAGGCATCTTGAATCCAAGAACAAGAAGTCTGTCACCCTTTTTGTCTTCTCTTCAAGAAAACCTTGAATTCTTGGCCTCTTTCTTGAGTTGTGCTCAATTTCCTCCTCCTCCCTCCTTTTGCCTCTTCTCTTCTCTTAAATAGGGTTTAGGTTTAGACCTATCTCCTATCCTAGTAAAATTGGGTTTTAGAGACCTAAAACAATTGGGTTTTGAACTCCTAAATTAATTAGGTTTTGAACTCCTAATTTGATTAGGCTTTGAACTCCTAATATGATTAGGTTTTCTAATTATTTAGAAAACCCAATAACAATAAAATCTAAATACAATCATCCAAAGCCCAAGCCTATCTTGACTCTTTTGATCTTGATATTACGATTTTGCCACATAATAAGCATCAGGTTCTCCATGTTCATTCCTTTTCTCCTTGCCTCCTTGTGCTACATAAATAAGATAAATTTAGGTAAATAAGGAGGAATTCAAATATTTTCTCATAAGAATTGCATTGCTTATTGCCTAAAAAATAGGTCAAGTAACTCTATAAAAATAAAGTTATCAAAACCCCCAAACTTAACATTTTGCTAGTCCTCTAGTAAAAGCAATAAACAATATACGTTTTAGACAAAACCCCTTCATGATATTCTCCCATAATTGCTCAACTTAACAATTCAAAGAAATATATAGCTTTCATCCAAACACCACAATTGTTTCATAAGATAAGATAGACTCTTAACTATGTTAACCACGTGTGTGTGTGTGAGTCCTTATCTTTTCAATTATATGCACTCCAAATAGATTCACATTAATATGCAATCTCTCAAAATCTTTAACCAAACCTCATAGGTTTGCTTTTCATTCCTCTCTCCACTAATGTAGGCCAATCATCTAACCAAGAATCAATAGGACTTTTATAAGCTTGTAATGTAAGGCTGGGCTAGGGGTAAGATGAAAGTCATTTAGGCTTAATTCACCCATGAACACATTGCTTTCTAGGATCTAATTTAAGCTTTTGTCACTTCCTTTCTTTGCTCTTTTTTTTTTTTTTTTTTTTTTTTCGCAAATGATCTTTCTATCACCATTTCTCTCATTCCTTTCTTCCCAAAAATACTTGATTTCACTTGGATTTTGACACTCACAAAAGTCACAATCATGCTTGCAATAATAAAGCAAGTAGTAGGACTAGAAATGTAACCATTATAATATTATCTTGCTGATGATATCCAACTACTTTGCAAAAGCCAATTTTTGAACCTTGAGTGGCTTGATTTGACAATAATCAATAAGAAAATTCCAATCTTGGACAGATGTTGCATTTCCCTTTTCTTTTCTTTTTTTTTTTTTTTTTTTTTGCATTCACAAAAGCAACATATTATGCTACATAATCATTGCAATCAATATCCTTCCCATATAACATCCTTCCCCTCGACTTCTCTTTCACTCAAATAGACTTATATCCTAAAAATCAACATGTTCAAGGGTACGGGACGAAAAGATAATTTATCAAAGGCTCAAAGGTATATATATGTGGGTGTCAAAATAAAAAAAATGGATATAAATCAAGGCTCAGCGGGGTGACTGGGGATAAATAAATAGGGTTGGCTTGAAAGGCTCAAACGATCCAAAGAATGGCCTAAATCATTTTCTCAATTAGATGCAGCCTAGGATTTCGCCTCAAGAGGAAATCAAACAAATTCTAAGATCCAGATGAGATTTAAGAAAATCACATACTTCATATGAATGTTTTCTAGAGATACACACAATTTCAAAAATGAAGGACTTTTAGTGCTCAATAGGTGGATCAACATAATTGGAATCACACTTAACTCACACCACAATTGCAGGTTTGAACAAAATCTATATCTTCCAAAGAATCACCAAGAATTCACAACAAGGGATGTAATCATGACATAAAAAAAAATTTCAATCAGATTTAGCACAAAGATTCTTTCCCTACCCCCAAACTTGAATGAAGCATTGTCCTCAATGCAAAAACAAAAGAAAGCAATAATAAAGAAGGAATAGGAATGAGAAAACTCCCTTGATTGTAGATCATATCCACGTAAAGCTTTGAGGAGATGGTGGTGACAAAACTTCCAGCAAAAGATTAAAATGAAAATGCTTGGGTTGCCTCCCAAGAAGCGCTTGCTTTATAGTTTTCAGCCAAACTATCCAAGATGTTGTTGCTCAAGGAGGATGAAACTGCAATAGTTTAGGAGACAGCCTGTGTCGTTTGATGGTTGTGCATTCTTCAATTAGCACAACTGTCTCATATACTTCCAGCTTCCTTTTGTTCTCTAATATCTCTTTCAAAAGTTTTGCACAACTAGATATTTGAACTAGAGCATCTGCAAAAGGAATGTTAATGTGCAGTTTTAAAGATATATCAAAGAATTCCAAAAACTGCTTATCTTTTACGCGTTGCTGGAATCTCTGGGTAGATGGAGTTTGAGGCATAAAGGACTCATGATTTACTAGAACAAGATTGTTCCTAGGTGCCTCCTCAAGTTGCATGCTAACATCTTTATCATTATCTTTGAGACTCTCCTTGTTAACATCAACTTCTCCTACTTGCTTGCCACATGTTGGGGTTATTGCCTCTACAGTATCTTCAAGACTTTTCTCTATATCACTAGGCAAAGGACCCTCCTGATTCTCTGAGATCATACTGATGAGCTGACTTATCTGCACCTCTAATTTTTGGATTGAAGCTTCTTGTCTCTGGAAACTTGCTTCTTGATTCTGAAATCTTGCTTCAATCCTCTCTGTAAAGTTCTGTGTGGTGCTGGCTAGCTCACTAATCATGTCCTCGTAGTTAGGTTTCACCTCTTCTGTTTGCCAAAATGTTGGTTGCGGTCTCATCTCACTTGGGTTACTCCATGAAAAAGTTTGATGGTTGTGCCATCCCAGATTGTACATATTTGAGTAATAATCATTTTGTGACCTGCTAGGAATTTCAACAAAATTAGCATAATCATTATAATGAGCATAAGAATTACCTATTTGACATTCCGTGCTTGCATGTTCTCCACCACAAAATTCACATGATTTACTTTGATGTCTCACAATTGGAGTATTTAGGTTGTCTATCTTCTCATTAAGCACTTCCAATTGTGCAGACATTATGGTGAAGATATCTACTTCATGGACTCCACTTGCTTGATGCATTGGTAGCCTCTTAGTAGACCATTGATATCTATTGGCTGCCATCTCCTCTAAAAGGTTATATGCCTCTTTTGCTGTTTTGCTGTGCAAATCACCTCCTGCAGCTGTATCAATTACAAAACGAAGATTTGTACTACACCCATCATAGAAAGTTTGTACTTGTAACCAAATGGGTAGTCCATGATCTGGACATCTCCTTAGAAGTTCCTTGAATCTCTCCCAAGCTTCATACAATGATTCATTATCTATCTGCTCAAAAGTGAAAATGTCGTTACGCATTTTTGTAGATCTTGCGAAAGGAAAGAACTTACTAAGAAACTTTTGAGCCAAATCATCCCATGTAGTAATTGATCCTGCAGAAAGAGAAGAGAACCAATTTTTAGCTGTATCTCTAAGAGAAAATGGAAATAGCCTTAGCCTGATAACATCCTCTGCAACTCTATGATCTCCAATCATGTCACAGAATTCAAGGAATGCTTCAATGTGAGCTTTTGGATCCTCATTTGGTAGCCCACTATATTGCACGGAGTTTTGAAGCATCTTGATGAGCATAGGCTTGATCTCAAAGTAGTTTGCCTGATTTGCAAGTCTAATGTTTGATGAAGCATTCCAAAATGTTGGTGCAGCATAGTCTTGTAAAAGTCTATGTGTACCATCATATCTTTCCATCCTTATTGCTTAATCTTTTTATAATAGCAACTTAACAAAGACTTTTTTATTTTTTTCTTTTTTTTTCAAGAAAAAAATAAAGCGAAATAAAAATAAAACAAAAAAATGATTTTTTTTTTCTTTTTTTTTTCAACAACTAAAAAGAAAAAAGAATTTTTTTTTCAAGAATTAAAAGAAACGATTTTTTCAAGAATTAAAAAAAACGATTTTTTTCTTAAAAGAAAATAAAAGCTAGATTAAACCTAGAAATTATTCGGTATTAATATTAATCAGCAGTAAAACAACCAATCCCCGGCAACGGTGCCAAAAACTTGTTCGGTGAATTTTATATGCAAGTGAACATGTCGAACAAGTAATATAATGATAAGAAAGATATCGTCCCACAGAGATTGGTGATTACTAGACCAACTAATTACTAATGGTGAATAATTCTTAGAATTTATCTAGCAAACCAAATTGATGGATGATAGAGTAACTAACTAAGTCTAAGAAAACTTAATAAAAGAAATATGTTAGAGCATATGATTTCACCATAATTACTAGGTATTAATATTGATTATTTATGTTTGCAAGAGGGATAATATCTATGTGATAGCGGAATCTCCTAATTTATTTACTATCCTATGTCTAGGTATAGCAAACCTATTTAGTTCATTAATTCACTATATTTCTATACGTGAATTGAAACAAACCAAATGCATTAGGATCTGTGAGTATTCCTGGTTTACAATAAATCTTTCGATCATCTTATCACCAAAAGCCACATAAACAACATTGTATATGTCTATCCATATTTAATTCATGGTTATATATTACAAGAAGCAACTACATATTATCTCCTGTCGATCTCAAACATGCAAATCAGATCATTCAAGTGGTAGCTAATCACTTAAAAGCATTAAACACAGTAATATGTAACTTCACATAAACAAAATATCTTGCAGAACATAATAATTATAAGATTCATACCATCATAATTAGGTTACATCGCAGCTCTAACAAAAATATACTAAAACATAAAGAAATAATGAGGAAGAATAGTAATAAGAAATAAAGAAGGCATCTTGAATCCAAGAACAAGAAGTTTGTCACCCTTTTTGTCTTCTCTTTAAGAAAACCTTGAATTCTTGACCTCTTTCTTGAGTTGTGCTCAATTTCCTCCTCCCCTTTCCTTTTGCCTCTTCTCTTTTCTTAAATAGGGTTTAGGTTTAGACCTATCTCCTATCCTAGTAGAATTGGGTTTTAGAGACCTAAAACAATTGGGTTTTGAACTCCTAAATTAATTAGGTTTTGAACTCCTAATTTGATTAGGCTTTGAACTCCTAATATGATTAGGTTTTCTAATTATTTAGAAAACCCAATAACAATAAAATCTAAATACAATCATCCAAAGCCCAAGCCTATCTTGACTCTTTTGATCTTGATATTACGATTTTGCCACATAATAAGCATCAGGTTCTCCATGTTCATTCCTTTTCTCCTTGCCTCCTTGTGCTACATAAATAAGATAAATTTAGGTAAATAAGGAGGAATTCAAATATTTTCTCATAAGAATTGCATTGCTTATTGCCTAAAAAATAGGTCAAGTAACTCTATAAAAATAGAGTTATCATGATTCCATCTTTCAGTAGCTCTTGAATGATTTTTTCAATTTCTTCTTTTTAGAAGAAGGGGTATCGATAAGAACTAGTTGAAACATCTTTTGCTCTCAGAAATAATGGAATGATATGCTCAGCGCTTCCCCTTGGTGGCAAGACAAGATGGTTGAAGAAGACAATGCAATGTGTCCTTTTTTTTTTACCACCACCACATTGTTTGAATGAAGGTGACCTAGACTTTGCCCATATGCTATAAGTAGAACGGCATCATTTTCTTGTTTCCCACTAGCCTAAGTTGGCCTATAGGTCCCCTCCAAGTTTGTATTATCATCTTCTTCTATAGCCGATTACACGCAAACCAATACCACTTGACCTTGCTTTGCTAGTTCCTTTCTCATTTCTCTTTCCCTTAACACCACATCTTCTAATGCATTCTTGCCCTTCATTTCAAACCTTCTTCCTCGCAACTCATAAAACATGCAAAGATTATCAAATTTCCATACAATGTCCCCTAAGGTGCGAAGCCATTGAACCCCTAAGACTGCCTCTGACCCTTGTAATGGCAATAAGTAAAAATCAATACAATGCTCAACCCCTTGGATCATCACCTTTATGACTTTACAAAGCCCTTCACTCCTAATCTCATCCTCATTAACTACCATTACTGCAAAGCTCATCTTTTTAGTTGGCCTTAGCCCAATCTTCTGAGCAAAGCTATGCTTAATGAAGTTATGTGAACTTCTTGAATCAATGAGGATACTGACCTTATCTCTGTGGTTAGCCATTTTTCCCATTACCCTCATGGTTTGTAGATCATTTACCCCAATATGGCATTTAGAGTAATTCGTGGGACCTCTTCCTCTTATTCTTCCCTTTCCTTTATTGCTCCTTCTTCCATGCCTAGCATTTATAAGAAGAACAAGCCTCTGCAATGATGGCCTTACGTGTATTTTTCATCATAGTTGAAGCACAACCCCTTGGAGCATCGCTCCATCAACTTAGCTAATGACAACTTTTTTATTGGGGTCATTTTCTTAGCTGTTGCAAGTGTAGGCTTGTCTTATGTTTTCCTTGCTAGAGCTATCTTACTCCCCTTGTGGTTGCTCTTGGTTTCATATAGCTTGGCCAGCCCCAAAGTGTCTGGGAATGACATAGGCTTCTTTGCTTGGACTTCAATTTGTATGTGTTCCTTCAAGCCGCTGACCCAACCTTCCATTTGTTGGTTAGCATTAAGGGGACTTGCCTTCATTAATTAGTGGGTATACTCTGAGTGGTACTCATCAACTGAGCCTATCTGCATGAGCTTCATTAAGTCACCATAGAAGCTATGGTACTTTGATTGCCCATACTTCCCATGGAGAGCTCGGGTTAGCTCATCCCAAGATAACTCTTGGGTGGGATGCTGGTTCTTAAGGAGTCTGCAGCATAAATGAGCGTCTCCCTCCAAGTTCTAGGATGCTATTTGCATCCTTTCCTTTTTTGGAGTTTGGTTAATCTCAAAAAATTGAGATGCTTGGCTAATCCAATCAGAAAGGTCTTCTCCCCCAAAGAACCTAGGAAACTCGAACCTAATACCCTTTGTAGAGTGGCATAGGGCTGAGCCATTAAACTTTTCTTTATCTTTGTTGTCCCTAGATGAAGAGGAGCCATCCTCCCTATGCTTCCCATCAACCATTTGCATGGCTTCTATTTGGGACTATATCTTGGAGAACCTCCCTTCCATTTGCAAATGAACATCTACAAACTACTACTACATGACCTTCATCATTTTAAAAAAACAATGGTTGAGTTCCTTTGTTGGTATTCCTTGGCTAGATTCAACCATAGCTAGACCTGGTGATAACTCTATTTTTATAGAGTTATTTTACATATTTTAGGTAGTAAATAACTTTAATAATTGTGAGAAAACGTTTGAATTCCTCTTTATTTACCTAAATTTGTCTTGTTTATGTAACACAAGAAGGCATGGAGAAAAAGGATGAATGGGGAGAACTTGATGCATATTATGTGGCAAAATCATAATATCAAGATTAAGAAAGTCAAAATAGGCTTGCGCTTAGGATGATTATTATTAGATTTTCTATTGTTATTGGGTTTTCTAAATAAATAGAAAACCCAGTCATGTTAAGAATTCAAATCCCAATTAATTTAGGAGTTTAAAACCCAATTGTTTTAGGTATCCAAAATTAAGTTCTACTAAGATAAGGTTTAAACCCAAAACTCTATTTAAGAGAAGAGAAGAAGTGAAAGGAAAAAGGCGAGGAAATTAAGCACAACTCAAAAGAAAGGCCAAGAATTCAAAGTTTTCTTGAAGAGAAGACAAAAAGGGTGACAGACTTATTGTTCTTGAATTCAAGATGCCTGCTTTGTTTCCTATTATTGTTTTTCCTCATTATTTCTTTATGTTTTAGTTTACTTTTGTTAGAGCTACAATGAAACCTAATTATGATGGTATGAATCTTATAATTATTATATTTTATAAAATATTTTATTTATATGAAGTTACATGTTACTATGTTTGATGTTTTTAAGTGATTAGCTATCACTTGAATGATCTAATTTGCATTTTTTGATACCAACATGAGATGATATGCAATTACTTCTTGTAATGTGTAACCATAAATTAAATATGGATAAGCATATATCATATTATTTATGTGGCTTTTGATATAAACTAAGAATATTCAAAAATCCTAATACATTTGGTTTGTTTTAATTCATATATAGAGATATAGTAAATTAATGAACTAAGTATGTTTGCTATACCTAAATATAAAATAGTAAATAAATTACGAAGTTTTACCATCACATAGATATTTTTCCTCTTGCAAGCATAAATAATCAATATTAATAGCTAGTAGTTATGGTGAAATCATATGCTCTAACATATTTCTTATATTTAATTTTCTTAGATTTAGTTAGTTAATCTATCATCTATCATTTGGATTTGTTAGATAAATTCTAGAAGTTATTCACCATTAGTAATTAGTTAGTCTAGTAATCACCAATCTCTATGGGACGATATCTTACTTATCATTGTATTATTTGTTTGACATGTTCATTTACATCTAGAATTTCACCAAACACCTGGCTTTGATACCTTGTTGTTACATGCTTTTACAAAGGGCCTTTTATTTGGCTTTGGTTGGATGAAATCTTCAAAGAACCAAGGCTGATATCTAACCTTTTGACCAATATCGTGAGACAGAGAATTTAGGAAAACAAGTAGATTGCAAGAAAAGGTTACAAAAGGGAGAAACCTCCTGGTTACACTGAGCTTTAAGGGTTCAAAAGTCTACCCATCCTCTTACCCCAACTATTCTTTATACCCTTACTCTCGGATCATGTCTTGGCAGGTTGGTTTATAGAAGTAAATCCCACAAAAAGGTAAAAGGATAGCAGCGTGGGTGCGGATATGTCCCGCATCTCTAGCCCCCTTATTGCAATAAATGCAACTCTTGCTTCTAAGCTACCCCTTTCCTAACCCCTACTAGCCTCTACCTACTAACTGTTAGTCCCCATCACACATGGATAAAAAAGGACGTAACAAGCTACTACTAGAGGAGATAGATGAACCATTAGTAGAAGTCGTGGAAAAGTTGCCTTTCTTCCCACCCCAATGGAGTTACAAGGTGACTTGCACCAAGGAGTCTTTCACCCATTGAGGTCAACCACTTGTGAATCAACAGTTCTTTACTCACCAAGGGCAACCATTGTTGTAGCCAAATGAGACAAAGGAACCACCACTCAAAGAGGTGGTAGAGCTATTGCTAGAAGAGACAAAAGGGCTATCATTAGAGAAAATAGATAAGCCACTATTATAAGCGGTGGAAGAGTTGTCTTCCTTCCCATTCCAATGGAGTGACAAGGTGAATTGCACCAACAAGTTCTTCACCCACCAAGGTTGACTACCTAAGAGTCAAAGTTCTTCACTCATCAAGGACAACCACCAAAATCTCTCCAATAATTATCTCAAATGTCAAATGGTGGCGTCTTAGGAAAAATCCAAAAAAGGTTAACCCTTGAGGACAAGGGTTATTTGATGAGGTGGGGATTGTTAGGATCTAGCCTGACCTAAGTTAACCCTTGAGGACAAGGGTTATTTGATGGGGTGGGGATTGTTAGGATCTAGCCTAACCTAAGTTAACCCTTGAGAACAAGGGTTATTTGAAGGAGTAAGGATTGTTAGCATTGGGTTTCTAGAAGACCAAAAATAGGATAAGATATGATAAGATAAAATATAGTTTTGCTAGAGTTATAATTCGAGTTAAAATATGACTTTTGTTATGTCTATATAAGGCATTCTTAGCCTCAAAATAATGATCCATCATCAATTAAGAGAATTTCTTATTTTATCATTAGTAGTTTTCTTTACTTATAACTTTAAATTCTTATTACTTTATTAGGAGTAGTTTATCAGTAGCCTCATAGTTTTCATATTGTTATTGTTATTGTGTTTTTTATTGGATTGGTCTTAATAAACTAGGTATTCTTCCATTTGAGGTTTCTTGTGTTCTTAATTGTGGACTCATCTAGGACTCAAGTCCTAACATATTCCAACATGTTTGCGTGAAGGATTTTCCAATCCAACTTCATCGAATTATTTTCTGGTCCAACCTCATAGATCGGTTTTTTGCATTTTATTTTATTTTATTTTGGTTTCTTCTCATTTTCTAGTGCAGAACTAAAGGAACAAGAATTCAGAATGTAATTTAAGAAAAGGAGATCAAATAGTGACGATATCTTTGCGATTGGGGCCCACCAATCCCTATCATGGTGCTTTTCATACCTTCTTCACAGAAGACCTCCCCACCTTCCCCCGAACAAAGTCACGCAGTCGTGTCACGTCGGTCGTCTTAGATTCCGCTCACGTCAATGAATGAAACAAAACTGAATCTGGAAACAAGCCCACTCTGCTTCACCGGCATCACCATTATCGTTTTTCCGTCCAAACACCATAGGGAAGAAGATACAAATGGACAGCTAAAGTATTTCATTAAGGTCTCCAAAGGTACTAAGAACCCAACATAATTTGAAAAATAAAATAAAATCAAAGCTTTTTAAGTATAGAAAAGCCGCTCGAGAAATAAAAACTTACTAAAAGTAACATTCTCTTTAGTAATATAAAGCCCCCTGAGAAATAAGGCCTGCTGACGCTTTTCAAGAATGTAAATAATAAAAAAATGATAATTTAGAATGTAATTCAAGAAAATGATACCAAAGAACGATGATGTCAAAAAACTGTCGGGCTTGTTTTGTGGTTATATTTTCATCCAATAAATTTAGGAATCAAGATGTGTGCAATTGTAGCTCAAAATTTTTCTTGGTGCTTCTCATTTTAAGAGAATTTAGAGGTGTAACATTTTTTTGAGAATCCTTGTTGAAACAATAATACAGGGGCATATATGACATCATTACGTGTTTAATCAATTGTGATGTTTCATGCCGGTAAGTATTCATGGTATCCTTGTTAAAGCTACCGCGTTGGCTGCCCCAAACGTCGTCGTCGCGTGCGCAATAGCTCACTGTTTGCGAGGAAGATGAACGGGGCTTCAGCATTTAATAAAGTAATGACACGGCATCAGTCCTATCATTTTGTAATGACATGGCCGTCCTCTTCCGCAGGTTGCCGAATGACAGGGCCCTTGCCACCTGAACCGACATTTTGAAAATCCCCCCAAGAAACCACATGCTAGCAAGCGTTGAAGGGTCCCGCGAGTGGGGCCCCCTTGTCTCGATCTCTACCCCATGTTAGGGTTTAGGTGGGTACTAGAGATACCGAAGCAGTATGGCACTCTGGACGACTGGATCCAGCCATCCAGCACGTCATTATGAAACTACTCTCTTAATCCTCTTCGGACAACAATTGATGAATTTTTGTTTGGTCTTACCAACTCAGTTAATCATCTTCAGGTAACAATTTCGGCCAAAAAATACAACTTATAATTTGATTTCAGAACATGTGTGGAACATGTGGTGGGCCCAACACGGTAAAAGAGTCAGTTCGATTCATTGAACTCACCCACTTTTTTTTCTGAGCGAGTCTTTCTTAAGGGGACTTTGAATGGGGTTCGACACACCCTCCCCTCCCCTTTAAATAAATTTTTAAAAAAATCTTCTTAGTGTATTACAAGATTCTCTATTTCTCAATTTTCTTCCCAAATTCTTGAACCTAGAGAAAATAAATTCTCAAGAATTCTTTTATGGGAATAAAACTTCCCAATCACAAAGCTTTCCAACGTGAAAGCAGAGTCTCTAAATGTGCTATAATAATTCTTGGCTATGAGAAAGGCAATTCTTTCAAGAGAATCAATAAAGAGAAAAGGAGATGGTCATCGCACCAGTCGTCAAATACGTAGGGTCCAGTGACAACGAAAATCGGTGACAGAGTTTCACACGCGGCGTCTCATACGCGCGGTCAAGTGCCAGTCAAATTCGGTGAGAAAATATGTGTTCTTTTTCCACTTGCAGAAGCGCCCCCACTCATTCTACGCCACGTTTTAGCTACAGTGTAATTCCTCCCCCTCTCCGACACCCCCCAACACCATATATATATTTACACGTCCATAGCACAACCAATTGACAGCAGAGAAATTTCATTTCGACTGAGAGCGAAGAATGATGCAGTGCATCATGGATTTGAGGTACTTGGTTCCACCACTGATCAGCGTTACTCATACCGTCCTAACCTCGCAGGACAAGTCTTGGGCTCAACATGTTTACCAGGTAACTGAAACCTTTGTTCAGCCTGCTTCTGTGATTTCATGTTTGTTTCTCCCTCTCGTCATACTGGTATTCCTCTTCACCTCAGTCGAGCTCCCTCTCACCATGGACCCAATTTACGTGCGAGTGGGATGTTTCTCTGGCCCCTTAACTCTTTCATTACTGGCCTCATTTCTTTTTCCGCCTTCGTCCTTTTGGATCATCTTCCCCATACTTCTTGTTGTGTCTCCCTGGTACCGAATGCTGTTTGAACAATTTACGCGCTTCATGGGTTGGTTCTATCACACTCTCCAAGCCATTCCTGATGTTATTATCACCTGGGTAACCCAACGTCAAGAAGAAGCAGAGCCAGCACCTCGTTTGGTTGAAAACGAGCTGACTGAAGTCGAAATCAACGTGTGACTCATTTCTGTTGTGATGCAAATGTAACGGAACTCAGTTGGACATGCTGTTGTTTTATCGTATAATAGTAGTATGATAGAAGCTTTCAAAGTGTTAAGCGTGTGTTCTTCACTGTAGTCGGTGCAGGTCATGGTTTCTTTAGCGCAATAGTTCTGCCCAGGAAATAATTTCTATGTAATTGTGTCAGCCACAACTTAGTCCTTCTATATTTCATGATGGATAATAGTCGATGGTTATGCTTTGTTTTTCGTGATTTTTGTCAGGAAAGATATACGCTCATCGTATCAAGCAGAAAAAAAAATTAAAATAAATAAAAGGGTTTTCCTATTTGAAAATGGCATCAGAGCATACACTTGCACACGAGTTAGACTCGGAGCAACTGTTACTTTTGCTTTTCTTAATTTCTTTCAATTTTTTACAAGATAAATCCTGGTTGGCTGGGGGGACTATACGCGGGCAAGAAAAACATCTACGTATCTATTTATTAGAAGTATGACAGAGGGTTTATCTATTAGGAAAATATAAAGTGTTAAATTCTCACCGAAATACAGTGTGTTTGAAAACTACGCTGCATCGTGGAAACTTCGGTTTGACGCTTTCGTCCTTTGACGGCGATTGTAGGCGTAAAGAAAACGAACACAGCTGGGCGATGAAATGGCTGTCTACTAATCCTCAACTGCCCGACGTGACAGATACCTCGTTCTTTTCACAAACACGCGTACCCTACTTAGATATGCATCATTTACATAAATATCTAATATACATTCATAAGAACACACGTAACCGAATATAACAAATTTAAGAAGTTTGGAATATTATAATATCCTATATTCTCTATAATCTCTTCTTATTAGATTTTCTCATACATTTCCTTCTCAAACAAGTATCTTAGGAGTCTCTCGTCAACTAAAATCCATAAGAGGGGTCATCTCCAACAATTAGCCCTCAAGGGGACTTTCTTAACTTGCCCACTTAATTTCTCTATACTTCTCCTATTTATAAAGAAATTTTAAAGGAATCTTAGTCAAATATTACTAGGAAAACCTACTTTCTCAAAAGGATATGAATCCTAATCTGATACTAACAAGAAACTCATTATATCTAAAAGATATTTTTTGGTTTCATAATTACATAGAGACCCTTGATTGTAATGACAACTATATCCTTTAACTTAATTGTTCCACCAATCCTAACAATTTGAAGGTTGGGCTTCCATTTGTTTTCATTGAAAATAGGGTTAAGAAGGTCTTAGGAGAGACAAAACTTTCAAAAAAGAAAAACTGGCATCTTGAATTGTGGCCCATCCCCTACCTTCCCCCTTCTAGCACGGCAAGAGTTTTAGATTGGACAGAGACTGAAGCAACTTCATTTTCATTTCATGTGCACTAGACTGAACTCAAATAATGTACTCTTATATATAAATTAAGGATATGTCTGAATAGTCATTCTAATAAATGAATGGACAACTAAAGCATCTCATTTAGGTCCCCAAACATACAAGGTCCCCATGATAACTCCATTTCTTATATAGTTATTTTGATCGTTTTAGACAATATATAATAAGTGTTTTTGTAATTATATTTGTATTTAATTATATTTAATTATATTTTGTTATTTTATGCAGCAAACTCAAAATAGGCAAAAAAAAAAAAAAAAAAAAAGAGAAATAAAGCAAAAGATTGAGAGAAAAGAAAGAAGATGCAAAAAGAGTAAGTGCAACATGTGCAAAAGAAAGGAGGAAAAGACAAAAAGAAAGAAGAAAGAGAAAAGAGGGAGGGAATTGTTGGGGGAATTATCGGGCAGAGACAGAAGAGAGAGAAATAGTGGTGCAATTATTGTGTGGTCAGAGAAGCGGAGAAGCGGAGCGTGTGCGGCTTCTTCCTCGCCGGAAAGATCAAAGCCCATGTGTGACAGCACGGGACTTTGAGAGCACGTGATGGTCGGGCGAAAGTCGATCGGTTATGCATTCTTTTCCAGCGAAAGAGAACAGCGTTCGCTTGTTGTGAGAACTTTTGATGACCCATTTGTATTTCCGGTCATTTTTTACGTTTTTCAGCAAGGGAACGAATTTGCAACCTTTGTGTGATTTTCAACTCTTTTCGAGTGGTTTTGCGGTGATTTCCAACAAAGAATGGCAAACGATATCCAAGCCTTTTCTATCAGATCTATGCATTTTTGTGGCAAATTTGGACGATTTCTTTGCAGATTGGCACTCCAAGGACCCTGATCTACCTTTTTTGGCATTTTTTGTGAAGAACAGCGGTGGTGTGTGGCATCGGCGCGTGATAGCCCATGGTGGAGGTGCATGGCTACTCATTTTCGTCCCATTTTTCAGACAGCTTCTTCTACTGCCGCTTCTATGTAGATTTTTGCAAACTTATTGTGAATTGAAGACACTTCGGTGACAACTTTTGTGTTTTTAGTTTATAGAATGTTTTGTTCAAGTTTTGTACTGCTTTTATTCATGTAAATACTATGTTTTAGTTTATTGTGTTAGAGTTACAATGAACTTAATTACAATGTTATGAAATGTATGATTATTGTGTGATTTGTGAGATCTTTTATGTGTGTGATGTTGCATATTACTATGTTTAATGTGTTTCAGTGAGTAACTACTACTTAGATGATTTTATTTGCATATTAGAAACTAATAGGAAATAACTTACAATTGCTTCATGTGATATGCAACCATAAATTAATATGGATATAATTATACCATATGATAAGTGTTAATTGGAATATTCACATATCTTAATATACTTAGTTTATTTAATTAATGTGTAGAAATACAATGAGTTAATAAGTTAAGTAGGTTCGTTGTAACTAGACATAAGATAATGAATAAATTAAGAAATTTCACCATCACATGAATAAAATCAATCTTATAAGCATAAATAATCAACATTCGTACCTAGTAATAAGATGAAATCAAATGCTTTAGCATATTTCATTAATCAGATTTAGGTTGAATTTAGTTATTTACTCAATGTTCTATCATTTTGGTTGGCCAGATAAACTCTAGGAACTATTCACCATTAGTAATTAGTTAGCTTAGTAATCATCAGTCTCTATGGGACGATATATTTACTCATCATTATATTACTTGTTCGACATGTACACTTGCATGTAGAATTTCACCAAACAAGTTTTTGGCACTGTTGCCAGGGATTTTTCATTTTACTGCTAATTAATATTAATACCAAATAACCTCTACAAATTTTTTTTTTTTTGTTATTGAATAACATGGAGAACAATGATAGTACACATAGACTCCTGAAAGATTATGCACCATCATTTTGAATACCACATCAAGCTTCTAGAGGCCTACAAGTTAGGCAAACTACTTTGAGATCGAGCCAACACATAAAGTAGATACCTTCACTGACTTACCTACATAATGGGAAAATTTCCTAAAGAATAGAGAATGTGAATTTTGTGGTGGAGGACATGAGAGCACGAAATGTCATGTAGGTAACCCTTATGCTCATTATAATGATTATGCGAATTTTGTTGGAGTTCCTAACATGTCACAAAATGATTATTATTCCAACACGTACAATTTAGGATAGCATAACCATCAAAATTTTTCATGGAGTAACCCAAATGATATGAGATTGCCACCAACATTCAACCAAAGAGAAGTGGTAAAGCCTAACTTAAAGGACATAATCAACAAGATGACCACCACCATAGAGTGCTTTATGAAGAGCACTAAAGTGACATTGAGCGCAACAGAAGAGGTAAAGTCTAATTTAGAAGACATGTTCACCAAGATGATGTAGAACAATGAAGAGAGATTCCAAAGACAAGAAGTATCAATCAAAAGATTAGAGGTGCAAATGAGCTAGTTGATTAGCATGATCTCAAAATGACAAGAGGGTCCTTTGCTTAGTTATGTGGAGAAAAAACCTATAGATACCGTAAAGGTAATAACCCTAACAAGTGGCATGCAATTGGGAGATGATGATGTTACAAAAAGATAGTTAAAGATTTGGATAGGGATGTCAGCATGTAACCTAAGGAGGCACTTAGGAGCAAACTAATTCTAGAAAATCCTAAGCCCTTCATGCCTCTAGCTCCATCTCCCTAAAGATTCTAGCAACATGAAAGAGATAACTAGTTTTTGGAATTACTGATGTATCTTTAAAATTGCACATTAACATTCCTTTTACAGATGCTCTAGTTTAAATACCTAGTTATGCAAAATTGTTGAAGGAGATATTGAAGAACAAAAGGAAGTTGGAAGTATATAAGATGGTAGTGTTGATTGCAAAATGCTTAACTATCATGCAACACAAGCTGTCTCGAGAATTGTTAGAGTTCCATCCTCCTTGAGCACTAATATGGAGGATAGTTGAGCTTAAAACTATAAAGCAAACACTTCTTGGGAGGCAACCCAAGTACTTTATAATCTTTTGGCTAGAAGTCTATCACCAAATGTTCATCATAGCTCCATGTTGGCAGCCTAGAGTCAGGGGAGTTTTCCTTATTCCTTCTTTACTATTGTTTTATTTTCCTTTAGTATTAAGGAAAATGCTTCATTCAAGTTTGAGGGTGTTGTTGTTGTTGTTGGAAGTGTGTTGTCTTGTTGGGTTATGTTAGAGATTATGTGTTGTGATAGTTGTGGTTGTGTTGGAAGTATATTGGGAGTGTATTGAAAGTGTTTTATGTTGTGTTGAAAGTGTGTGAAAATGTAGCTTGTTTGTTGTTAAAAGTTATGTTAGAAGTCTTTTTTCTTGTGGATTTCTTTTCTATGATGGACCATGATCACCATGATTGGATTCTTTATTGTGAATCTTTGGCAATTCTTAGGGAGATGTAAATTTTGTTCAAACCTGCAATTATGGTATGATATAAGTGTGATTCTGATTATGTTAATTCACATATTGAGCACTAAAGTCTGCATTTTTTTGAAATTGTGTATATCTCTAGAGAACATTAATGTGAAGTGTGTGATTTTCTGAGATCTCACCCAGATCTTATAATTTTCTTGATTTTCTCTTGAGGTGAAATCCTAAGTTGCATCTAACTAAGAAAATGATTTAGGCCATATTTGGATTGATTAAACCTTTCAAGCTAACCTTGTTTACTTATCCCCAGTCACTTTGCTAAGCCTTGTTCTTATCTTGATTTTGTTGAATGACACTTGCACATATCTCTTAGCCTTTTGATCAATTTATCTCATTGTCTTATTCCTATGAACATATTGACTTTTGGTGTATACAAGTTGGTTTGATCATAAAAGAAGTTAAGGAGAAGGATGTAGTATGGGAAGAAGTTGATTGAAATAATTGTGTAGCATAGTATGTCACTTTTGTAAATGCAAATGAAAATGAAAAAAGAAAAAAGAAGAAAAAGGAAGCATTTGCTTTAGGATGGAATAATTCTATCATCTTTTGTTAGATTCTAGTTACACAATTCTCTAAAAGAAACCTTTAAGCATTGTTATTGAATATCATTGGTAAGGGAGGAAAAAGGTGGCTATGCTTAAATAATGATGTTTTACTTTATTCTTGCACACCTGATTGTGGCTTTTGGTTAGTGTCAAAGTATGATTGGACAAGAAAAAATAAGAATAAATGGTGGCGAAAAGATAATCTTTATGAAGTAAAAAGGTAGAAAATGGCTAGAGTTTTGATGAGATCTTAGATAGTAATATGTTCATGGGTTATTTAAGAGTAAATAACTTCCATCTTACCTTTAGCCAAGCCTTACATTATAAGCTTATGAAGGTCCTATTGATTCTTGGTTAGATGATTAGCTTACATTAGTGGAGAGAGGAATGAAAAACAAACCTATGAGGTTTGGTTCAAAATTTTAAGAGGTTGCATATTAATGTGAATCTATTTGGAGTGTATGTAATTAAGAAAAAATGTGAATTTATACACACACACACGTGGTTGACATAGTTAAGAATTTATTTTGTCTTATAAACTAATTGCAATGTTTGGATGAAAGTTATGTTTATCTTTAAATTGTTAAGTTGAGCAATGATTAGAGAATATCATGGAGGGATTGGTTGTCACTATGTGTTGTTTAGTGTTTTGCTCGAGGACGAGCGAAATGTTAAGTTTGGGGGTGTTTGGGAGAATATCAGGGAGTAACTAGTTATGTTGTTAGAATGCGTTATTTATTGCTTTTTGTGTGTTAATTTTTTTTTTTTTTGTGTTGTCATAAAATGTTGTTTAAAGCTTTTGCTCGAGGATAAGCAAAATGTCAAATTTGGGAGTGTTGATAACTCTATTTCTTATATAGTTATTTTGATCATTTTAGACAATATATAATAAATTCTTTTGTAATTATATTTGTATTTAATTATATGTATGCATATTTTGTTATGTTACGCAACAAATCCAAAATAGGCAAAAACCAAGAGAAATGAAGCAAAAGATTGAGAGAAAAGAAAGAAAAAGCAAAAAGAGTAAGTGCAACATGTGCAAAAGAAAGGAGGAAAAGACAAAAAGAAAGAAGAAAGAGAAAAGAGGGAGGGAATTGTAAGGGGAATTATTGAGCAGAGACAGAAAAAAGAGAAATAGTCATGCAATTATTGTGTGGTCAAAGAAGCGGAGAAGCGGAGAGTGTGCAGCTTCTTCGTCATCGAAAGTATCAAAGCCCAAGAGTGACAATACAAGACTCTAAGAGCATGCAATGGTCAGGTGAAAGCCAATCGGTTGCAGGTTCTTTTCCAATGAAGGAGAACACCGTTCGCACGTTGTGAGAACTTTCGACAACCCATTTGTATTTCCAACCATTTTTGGATGTTTTTTGTTGAGAAGGGAATGAATCTGCAATCTTGGTGTATTTTTAGCAGTTCTGGAGTGGTTTTGCAACAATTTTTGGTGAAGAACGACAAACACTATCTGAGTCTTTTCCATCAGATCTATGTGTTTTTGTGGTAGATTTGGGCAATTTCTTTGCAAATTGGCACTGTAGGGACCCTGATCTACCTTTTCTGGCATTTTTCGTGAAGAATGGTGGCGGCAAGTGGTGGTGTATGGTGGTGCATGACAATGTATGGCGGAGGCGCATGGCTGCTCATTTTCATTCCCTTTTTTAGACAAGTTTTTCTACTCCTTCTATGAAGATTTGTGCAAACTTCTTATGAATTGAAGACACTTTGGTGACAACTTTTGTGTTTTTAGTTTATAAAATGTTTTGTTTAAGTTTTGTACTGCTTTTGTTCATGTAAATACTATGTTTTAGTTTATTGTGTTAGAACTACAATGAACTTATTTACAATGTTATGAAATGTATGATTATTTTGTGTTTTGTGAGATCTTTTATGTGTGTGATGTTGCATATTACTATGTTTAATGCATTTAAATGAATAACTACCACTTAGATGATTTGATTTGCATGTTAGAGACCGACAAAACATGACATACAGTTGCTTCATGTAATATGCAACCATAGATTAATATGGATAGAACTATACCATATAATTTGTGTGATTTTATGTGTAAACTAGAATATTCACATATCTTAATGCACTTAATTCATTTAATTCATGGCTTGAAATACAGTAAGTTAATAAGTTAAGTAGGTTCACTATACCTAGATATAGGATTGTGAATAAATTAGGAAATTCCATCATCACATGAATAAAATCAATCTTACAAGTATGAATAATCAACATTCATACCTAGTAATTAGGTGAAATCGGATACTCTAGCATATTTCATTAATCAGATTTAGGTTGAATTTAGTTGTTTACTCAATGTTCTATCATTTTGGTTGGCTAGATAAACTCTATGAACTATTCACCATTAGTAATTAGTTAGCTTAGTAATTACCAGTTTCTATAGGATGATATCTTTATTCATCATTATATTACTTATTTGACATGTACACTTGCATGTAGAATTTTTACCGAACACTCCAACTAAAGTATCACCATTGGATGATCCACCTTCTGGACCCTCTCCACCACCTTTTACAATTCCACCAAGTCATCCTATGACCACACATGTCAAAAGTGGTGCTATTTCAAGGCAAATTCTTACATCCCAACATACGTGTGCCTTAACGACCACTTCGCATCCTCATAAGGAACCTTTATGCTTCATTGAGGCCAATTCCTCGCTAGAATGGCATAAAGCTGTGGCTGAAGAATATATTGTCCTAATTAAAAATCAAACTTGGGACCTCATTCTTCCTCCACCTAACGTTAAATCTTAGGGTGCAAATGGATTTACAAAGTAAAATTATGCTCTAATGGTACTCTTAAGCATTATAAGGCATGTCTAGTTGCCAAATGTTTTCACCAACATCCTCGTGTTGATTATAATGAATCATTCAGCCTAGTAGCTAAGCTAGTAATGATGAGCACCCTTCTTTCTTTAGCTTACTCTAAAGGTTGGACTATTTGACAACTTAATGTTAAGAATTCCTTTTTACATGATGGCCTTGATGAAGCCGTCTTTACGCACCAACTTCCAGGTTTTGTTGATCCTTAATGCCCTAACTCCATTTGTCACCTACGTCATTCCTTGTATAGGTTAAAATGAGCACCCAAGCTTGGAATCATCGCTTAACCCACTTCTTACTTCAAAACGGCTTTTCTTTTTCTAAGGTAGACTCTTCTTTATTCAGTTTTCATATTGCTTAACACAACATCTTTCGTTTTGTCTATGTTGACAAAATTATTTTTATTAGCACTTATAATGTCCCACTACTCATATTCTGAGTCAACTATAAAAAGAATTTGACATCAAGGATCTAGGTGATCTCCACTTCTTCTTAGGGATTAAAGCTCTTCTAACCCCCACTAGCCTTTTATTGCATTAAGCAAAATTTGCCTAAGATATCCTTCATTGTGCTAATATGGACTTTGCTCATGGGATTTCCACTCCATGTGCCATGGGCCACCCACCATCTATCCATGATGGTGAACTTTTTCTAGACCCCACACATTATTGTAGCATAGTGAGTGCTCTCCAATATCTTACACTTACGCGGCCTAATATTCATTATGCTATGAACACTACCTACTAATACATGCATGCTTCTATTACTACTCACTAAAATTTTGTTAAATGAATTCTTCGCTTTCTTACAAATACGGTCTGCTATGGTCTTCACATTACCAAATCTTCTTCCAATCAACTTCATGCCTATTTAGATGCAAGTTAGGCCAATGGCTATGATGATCGCAAATCCACTAGTGGTTTTTGAGTCTCTCTTGGTTCTAATCTTATATTATGGAGCTTTCATAAACAAAAAAATGTTGCCCATTCTAGTAATGAAGCAAAATTCAAAATTCTTGTTAATACTGCTAGTGAATTAATTTGGATTGAAGCTTTCTTCCACAACCTTCATCAACCTTTCTCTACACTCCTAACTCTTTGGTACGATAACCTCTCTACTCGTTATCTTTCAACCAACCCAATGTTTCATGCTCGCACCAAACATGTTGAGATTGACTTTTAGTTCCTATGCAAGCACATCAAGAATCAACAACTTCATATCCATTTCATCTCTTTGGTAGATCAAATGGTTGATATCTTCACAAAGGGCCTCTCTTCCTAATCTTTATCACTCTTCAAAACAAGCTCATGGTTTAGTGTGACAACAATCCATGTCAACATTACTAGATCATTGTCATTAAACCATGTGGCAACACAGGTAAACAACTCGAGCCACCTCAGCCCTTCACATTGCAAGCCCCAAGTGCCATCTACCTCACTGAAAACACCAATTGCCTCTACCAATCTACCTCACTAGAAACACCAATTGCCTCTATAAGAATTTGGCTAGTAATTCAGCATCGAGAAGCCTTCCTTTTTTATTCGAATCACCACAATTCTTCAATGCGATTATGAGAAAGCAATAATTCAAACCTTATGTCCAACTCAATGAAGGATTTGGGAAAAGTTTCAAACTCTTTCCAAATCCTCTCAAATTAGATTGGATCTCTCATCAATTGTAAATTGGGTGTAATTATGTTAGGGCTTTTATTTTCCTTTTTGTATAGATCTATTCCATCTATAATTAGATGACAATTGTAATATGTGTATCAACGAAATCAAATTCCCTTTTCCAAAAGCTAGGGTTTCTTGTTCTTGAGAAATTCCTCAATCTCTTGAGGAATTTTTTTTTTCAATTGTATGCATCAGTATCAAGTTCAATTAAATATTTTAGTAGATCGTTGCTTGTCTATCTCCTTAAATATTCACAAGAATATATAAATTGATGTTATGTTTGAACATTGATGAAGTACGGTGCCCTAAATTATTTGTGTCATTCCACTTTAAAGATGAACCATGCTGAAAATGAATAGAAAACAAGCCTCATTTAAACCATACCCGAGAGTGAGATTCTTCATTTGCCCTTACTTAGAAGTCAATTAGAGCGATAGGTTGGAAAGGGTTTCTGGGTGAAAATTATTTTACGTTTTAAAAGTTAAAAAACATATTTACGATAATCAAGCTTTGGTTTGGTGAAAACACCTGCGGAAGTCCCTAATGCCAGAGCAATCGACCTTAAATACAAAGATTCAGTATGCATGCGTGACAGATTTTGGTGCTCTACGCAAAAGTTACTAAAGCCATATCTCGCGCTGAGGCCGTTTTTGAATATCCAAAATTCCTCCACGTCATCGGTGAATGGACAACTGAAGCACCTCGTAAAGGGTCCCCAAAGATAATGGAAAAAATTGGCATTAAATAAGAATCGGAAAAGTTGAAAAGGTAATTTTTGCAGCTTTACTGAGAGGCTTCCCCACTGATGGGGCCCACCAAAAATCGATAGGACCAAACTGCGAGGAGCGACCTTGGACGTCCGAGATAAACCACAAACAGTGCGCTCGTCTGGCAAACGGAAATCTGCGGCGCGCGCGTGGCAAATTCACCTAATTTCAACATCTGTACTACCTTTTTGTCTTTGGTAAATTCACCTGTTTTCTGTTCACCTTCCCGGAAGCACACAACATCTCACACTTGAGAGAGAGATGCAGGCGGGGAAGAGAGGAGAAAGGGGATTAGATCGATGGAACTTTTGCTGCGTCTTACCAACTCTTTTAAGCCTCTTCAGACAACAATTCTGGCCAAAAATCCTCTTCCTATAATTTAACTTAAGAAGATGAGGATCAACTCCACAAGGAATGGCGTTGGCCCTCAGTCTAGCTATGAGGAATCTGAACTTGCAACGTAGAAATCAGAACAAGGAGGGAAGGGAAGAGTGTGTGAGAGAACCAATTATTAGCACAAAAAGGAAAAGGGAATGGTCAAAATCGTCAAAACGTCAATCCCATAAATAAATTGCTCATTGAAAGCAGGATTGGGAAAGGAAAAAGAAAGCCATGTGAGACACGACATTCAAACACGCCATAGTTTAAACGGTCACAAAGCCTTCATCAAGGTTCGATTTCCTGACCAACCGGGCGTCTCTTACTGCACCAATAGGTTACAACATAGACTAACAGCCAAGGGGCAGTGAGATAATTCACCAGTCAGCGTGTACATTTCCCCCTTCAATGTTTATTTATGATTCCTATACATGCACTTGTATGTCACGTATATCATGCAGAGAATGTGGTAGTAGATCATCTTAATGCTGTATTTTTGACCAACCAGAGTCATTACCTCAGTCAGCACGTAGGATAATTGGCTGACTTGTACCTCTGACAGCAGCATGAAGGGCTTGTGATGAGAGACCACCGAATTGCCACTGCATAGCGTTTTGTACATGGCATGAAGGCGGTGATGCAGCAGTCACAGAACCCGTGGCCCGCATTGTTGAGGCTTCATTTTCAATTTACTTCGTGGGTTGGTTCTATCACACTCTCCAAGCCATTCCTGCTTTTACTATCACCTGCGTGTCCCAACATCAAGAAGAAGCAGAGCCCGTAAAAAGCTCCTACTCTGTTTCCAAGCAAGTCTAGGGTGTCTGGATTTGGTTAAAAGTGTAGAAGATGCGCTGCGTCGTAGATCTGAGATTCGGAATTCCACCTTTCATAACTTTCGTTTTTGGGTTTAACATCGCCGGACAGGACTTGGCCTCCACGTATTTCTTTGAAAATTGATAAGAAAAATGCTCAGGTTGACCAAGTGGACCAGGTTGTGCTAACGTGGACTACTCTAAAAAAATTGCATATATGATTACAAAAATTTAAGATAAATAGTTGTTTGAATTGTAATATTTTCTTTGATATAGAGAAGTCCTTTCTTTAACCCTTCAATTTTACTTTTTATATATTCTATCTCGTTAATATTGTTAATGGTATTAATGGAATTAAAACTTGTGAGGAATTTTAACATCATTTGGGTATTATTCTTTATTTTTCTAGATCTGTAGCGAAGGATTTCAAGGACAAAAAAATGTGAAAAGAAAAGGATGGGTATATTGATGTGGAAACATTTAGTGCATCTTATTATCCATGAACCTCTTCAGAAGCTCCAACCAAAAGCTACTGATGCTGGCCACAATCTCTACCATTCCAATTCTCTCTCTTCGAAAGGACCTATTTTCCTGGAGCTCATTCTCAAGAATCTTCAGAAATTCAGATGCTTCTTCCACGGCCTTCTCCCGCTTTGTCTCTGGACGAAAGGAGGCGTTCCGTATTGCAAGCAAGCACTGAAAACCCAAGAAGACCAATCACGCTTATCTCTCATGCTAAGACCCAACACTACAATTCGAGGAAGCTAAGAGATCAGAAATTTACCTTCTCGTTCATGAACTTGAGCCAGAAACGTGCAAGGGCTCTCTCATAAGGATCCTTGGGCAGTAAGTGATGCCCTTGCTAGGTCTCATCAATATATTCAAGAATAACATGTTTTTCTCATCAATTTTCAAATGAGTAAACCACTTCTGGGAAGTTCAGCATCTATTGCACGGAGTCTTCATGGGACACAATTAAGTGTTTTGTTTTATAGATTCTAGATTGTGTCTTCCAGATTAAGATTATGATCTGCATAAGTTTGATCTGGATTTTGGGAAAAAAGAAAAAGGGCATTCCAATTGGGGTCTTTCTAGCTTTTGTCAAAATACCCAATCTTACGAATTACATGCCATGAATGACAATCAAACCTATCATTTTTGTTGTCTTTTTTTCACGAGTTGACCTGTAGAGGAAGGTTTTAATCATAAATCTAACAATTTTCTTAATGACCAAGATTGATGGTAAAGATGTCAAAACAAGGGATTCTGTTAGACATCTGAACAAACAGATTGCTCAGTGAATTTTAAATTCATTTTTCTCATCAAATAAGGAAATTGATGAGATATCAAATGAGCAAGAGACGGAGGAAGAGTAGGATGCTCCAGTGGTTGAAGATGTGAGGGCTGAGCTAGTTAGGAGATATGATAGGGCCCCAAATCCAGAAGGCATAGTGTGACCTATGGTTCGTCGCAAAACAACGGCAATAAAGAGGAAAACGTATTAGAGGATGTACAAAAGCTTGCTGGAGTCTGAACCAGGTCAAAGGAAGAGGGACAACAACGGGAAGTGACAGTGAGTGAGAGGGAAAAGAGCGCGACATGAGTGTTGTGTGACCATGCTTATGGGCTTGCCAACGTCTTCGTTGAAATGACAGCCCAAGACATTAGGCCTTCTCCTATGATATAGTGAAAGACGGACTCTGAACAGCGCTGATAAGGAAAGAGTACCTCTGGAATCGTTCCTTAAGCATGCCTTCTTAACAATCGCGAGAGTATTGCAAAAGCTTCACCAAATTGAAGCCCAAGTAACATGCAATTTCCCTTTGAACTAGGAAAAAGACCGGTTTTACGTAACAAAATTATAATATATTTTCTCTCCATAGATTTTAATGCCTACCAATGATTTCACAATCACTGTGACTTTGAAGTGTGGCATGCTCTGAACAAAAGCGGGAGAAACAGAATTACATTCACGGCAGTTATTCAAAATAGTAGACTTACAAACTTTAAAAAAAAAAAATAGTAAATAAGAAAAAGAAAAGATGTGTGTGTGCCATCCAAAAGGTTTCCAAAAAAAAAAAAAAAAGAGATAAGTAAGAGCATTAATATCATATTTATGTCATCGCTTTCCATAACTTGCTTTCTTCAATATTTTATTTCAACATTTATCCTTCCTGCATTTATAGTTAAGAATAGATTTCTAGACCTCGTGCCTCAATATTTTTCAAAATCTGAAAAAAATCTATCGTCTGAAAGAAAAAAAAAAAGGTGTTTCTTATCAATATTAAAATGCTAAAAACTTACTTAGAATTTGAAATTAGACTTTAATTCATATATAAACTTGTTCTTAGATCTAACAAAAATATCTTTTTTTCTTTAGAAAACTTTATTTGGTTTCGATCAATGATATTATTTGAAAATCAAGCCTTCCCATTTTGCAAGTATCATCGAACAAATGGAGGTGACGCTATGAAGACAAAAGAAACGCCGAGAAAGCCCAATGGAACCCTCGCGGGCAAGGTGCAATCCCATTGGACCTACCAAACCATCGAACTCCCTCTAGTCCACACATTCGACGGAGACACTCCACTTCTGCACAAGTCATGTGCAAATTTTGCAATGTGCTTCACCGATTACCAAGGCTTTACCAGCGTTTTTCTGGAAAGAAAACCACGGCTGGGACTTAACAGCGCCCATAAGCAGAGCCAAGGCCACTACACAAGGGGTTCCGGCTGCCTCTCAGGGTCTTCTTTCATTTGAATATCAACTCATCTTATCATGTTTGATATAGATCATTAACTTGACTATGGTTATGACATTAGGATCTATTAACAAACTGTCGTATGAAGTGTTTCTCGATCAAAATTTCTGAAGGTATAACTAGAATTTTCTTTAAGAATTTTTGTAAATCTAATTAAAGGATTCTTGAACTTTTATTATTTGTGCATGATCACCATGTTAGTTGGCGTAAAGCCATATATAAACCTATACTTATGTTGTTCTAATGAAGTTGCATCAATATGCTCTTTTCTTGGAGTTAATATAATATGCTTATGATGAATTTGTATAGGTATGTAATTGTTTTTTAATAAAAAAATTTCAAGCATGTTTAGAAAACAAAGTTATCTTAGGAATGATAAATTTGTTTATACCTATACATCAATTCTTTTTGCTTATATTAGATTTTAGTTTTTAGTTTTACTACCATCAACTCCCGTTACTTCAATGAGACTTTTCATAGGCATCCATTTCTCGTAATGTAGGGCATTTTATTGAAAATTACTTATTATAACTCCACTATCTCTCAAATTACTTAAATTTTGAAGTTTATTTTCAAGAAAATTAAAAATATATTTGTGGATCTCCGTTACTTTAGTCAGGAAAAATTACAATCTCTTTATCTCCTGTCAGAAAATGATAAATGTGACAATTGTTTTAGCTCTTTTTACTTCTAAGTAATTTGTTCTTGGCATGATTAGAATTTAAAGCTACTGGTTTCTGTCTAAATAAAATCATATCCCTTCCAACCTGCTTGGTTGGTACGCGTTTTGATCTGTCTACAGATTGGTTTTTACGACACCCATTTTGAATGGGCAAGTGTCTGGCAGCAGATAGAAATCGAAGCCTGATGGAACAGAGGCCAGATTAAAGCTCTGCCATGCAACTCCTCTGGTATTATTTGGAGGACAGGCGAAGAGGAGATAGGGCTATGATTGATGGAGAAGCACGCCCATCCATTAACGAGACAAATGATGTAGGCAGTTTTTGAGAAATATTAAATTTTCTAGGTAATTTTTGAATTTTAAATTAATGATTTTTTCATACTTAGTATTTATAACGATCAAGCCTTAAGAAAAAAATTATATATGAAGAATATAATCTTATTTAAAACTTAACCCAATGTAAAATACACTTCATATTGATAGGTAGTGATGACTAAACATCAATTCGATTTGCAAAAACAGTTATTAATTGTTCAACTTTTTTTTTTCCTCAGTCACCTGTTTAGTGACATTTTTGTGTGGATGGAATTATTTTATTAGTTATGCTTCGTTTTTGTACTTACATACCATAAATTTCCTTAAAGATACTAATAGAACTAATGATTTACGATTAATGAGTAACTTGATTAATTTTAAATATTAAGAAATTATCTGATAAACAATAGATTTAGAAAGCTGCTTTTATAACTTTCAGAAGTTGACTTAGATTTGAATTATTAGCGTTACTTTCATGATATGCTGTAATGATGGTCTTTATTCGCAAGTCATTTACAAAAACTCTGTCCTTTTAGCTTACATATCGAAACTTATCTCACTTTTTACCGGAAAAGGAATTATTAGTGGTTGTACATTAGAAACTAAGATATGCTAAGATATGAAAATTCTCAAATTGTACTTTTAGAACAGCTAAACATTTAGTTTAGGCTTTTAACCACATTTATATAGTATAATTTTATTCCACAATATTTGTGGATTACGTCTTTTATGATTATATGCATTTGTTAGATCCATTAACATTTTACTTAAAAGGAAATGTCCTTTCTATGAAGAGTGGTTCTGAGAACACCATTAAGCTAGGTGACATTGTAAATAAAAAAGCAAAAATAGTATTATCTTAAAAAGGTTACAAAACTAACAATCACATTAAAAAAGAACAATACAACAACGAGAACAGAAATGGAAGGACTAATACAATTATAGGGAAGATTCTTTTAACTATCCTTTTCAATTTTCCTTTTATACTTAATAAATAAAAAATCCTTATCCTTGTAGTTGTACACATCTTGCCGTATATTATTTCAAAACCAAGTCACAATTTGATTAACTTTTCAGATAGAAGTTATTTCCCTACTGTTTCATATGATAGTTACATTTTCAATTTTATGTTGTATAATGACTTGCATATAATAAGATAAGATGATAAAGTACCTCATAAAAATGTTAAAACCACATGCATAAGTGTGTTATACATCCATTATACCTGGGAGAACATTTTCATTCAATTTTTTTACATTGAAAAATTTTTCAGAAAAAGAAAAGGAATTTGAAGTTTTTATAAGTCTTTATAGATATTGATTTTTAAAAACAGTATCAAGTTTAGATTTCTTCTTTGACCAGAGAAAATTCCATTTTAGAAAAAATGGGGAGAAAAAAGAAGAGATGAGAGTCGAATAAAAGAACTAAGAGTCATCTACTTGCTTTCTATCCATCGGCACACATTTTCCCTGTAGTATGATTTGTTTTTACCAAGGCTTGGAAATCATACTCATGAATAAGCTCATAAAGGATGAGATTATCAACAAGAATCTCCAAAAAATGAAATTGAGATTTGTAAAGCATCGCTAGTCCACTGAAAGATTATGGAGCATTACAAAGGCTGGATAGGATCAAAGGTAGTAGCATATGGCATATCTGCATACCAGGCATTTGAAAAAAAAAGTATTATTGTTACATGCGTTGTACATATGTAAATTGGATTTTAATCAGCTAGTCATCATTAATATATTCTTTCTTCCTACTTTCGAATTTAAAGTTTTCTATTTTAATAACACACGAAACTTAGAATTTTTCTTTTTGTTTGACAACATATGTCATTTTTAAAAAAAATTATTTATTGCTTTAACGAATATTACAAACATTCTTGAGAGATAATGTTGCTCTCAATAATATTTAAAAGCTATATCTTGTATTCACAAGTGATATATTACTGACCTTTGAGCTTCTTCTTTTTTCTTTTTCCCATTTGAGCTTTTCGTAGCCTTACCGAGCTTATAACTGATTCTTCTTTACTTGCATAATAAAAGAATGTTTTTACAATTTTTTGCATCCCGAAGTCCTTTTTTCTCGTTCGTTCCAGTACTTCTCGTCGCCGTCCTTACCCTCCGCACCGTCATCGGAGCCCTCCATCTTACCCATCTTAAACCAAGGGGCACTTCATAATATCGAGGATGAGTTGCTGGTGTCAAGAGGGAGGAAGACGTCGCGGCTGCTGATGGCGTGGCCTGCATTCAAACGAACCCGTCGGGTCTCAGTGCCAGCATGGGGTACCTGCGGGCCCCGGAAACAAGAAAGTGAGGGATAAAAAATTGCGGGAACCTTTTTTCCTTGGAAAACGTTGTCTCCACCATTATTCTTTTATATGTCATATAAAATTTCATATTCATGCGAACCTGCAGCGTTCCAGGAAATAAATTCTAAGAAGACTTCTTACGTGGCAAGATATTAGGAATTAAACGGGGTCGTTCCTCTTATTTTGTACACATTTAAGTCAATAAAAATAAGAAGTCAGTAACGGCTGATTGTTATGTTTGTTAGTAGCCGTTACTTCTATTGTAAGTAGCTGTTAGTCTGTTAGTCTGTTAGTCTGTTATTCTGTTACAACAGTTAAATAGTCAAGTCAGATGGCTATAAATAAGGAAGGGAGGGTTAGTTGAATGTAGTGAATTGTTGTAATATGCTTGTGTAAGTCTGAGGTCTCGGGTTCCCTCTTGAGTAATCCCTATCCTTATTGTAAAGATTGGTCGAAAGGCTAAATACACGAGGTACTGTTTCAGTGACATCTCTTTGGTTCCCTCTAAACACTGCACTACTGAGCGTGTAAAAACCTCTATCTCTACTCCTGCCCGCTGCAAAGTGGTATCCAGAGTCATGGCTGCAGGCAATCATGAGAAGGTTTCCACTGAGAATCTTCAGATCCAACTAAAGGAGCTCACTGAAACTATGAATCAAATAGTCGATGCTCTCAATGTTAAGATTGATGGTGTCGCAGCGCACATTGATCCTGGCAAAGAAAATGCAGAAAGTTCTTCAAATCACCATCACCGTAGCAGAAATCGAGATGAAAGATGCTCGTCTGTAGGCCAAATTTAGTCTTGAACAATACGGTTGGAATTTCCTAAGTTTGAAGGAGGCTCCGATCCTACTTGGTGGATTGATCGAGCAGTCCAATTCTTCGACTTTCATGACACTCTGGAAGAGGACAAAGTTCGAATAGCTTCCTAGCACCTGGATGGTGAAACTTAATTGGTTTATCAACTTTTGAAAAAGGAATACGAAGATAGACAGTTAACTTGGACTATTCTCACGAATGAATTGCTGCAACAATTTGGTCCAACAATGTTCATTGATCATTTTGGTGAGCTAACAAAGCTGAAACAGACTGGTTCTGTTCATGAATATCAGCTTCAATTTGGTAAGCTTCTTCTCCGATCTGGTCATTTAAATGTTGCACAATCCATTAGTTGTTTCCTTAGTGGCTTGCAAGAGAAAATTAGGTTGGATGTGTTTGCTCACAATCCTCCTACACTTTCTGTTGTCATTGGTTTTGCCAAGCTCTTTGAAGCTAAAGAACTAAGTCATAGGCAAAGTACTACCACCATTGTTAAACGTTACAATGCAGTTACAACTCCTGCCTCTAAAGTGGTAGATACTCGTTCTTCTATGCCTATTAAGAAGCTCACTTAGCCTAAAATAATGGATAGAAGAGCCCGTGGATTGTGTTTTAATTGTGATGAAAGGTTCAATCCAGGCAATAGATGTAAGAAACTATTCTTACTAGAAGTTTTGGGCCCAAAGAAATTGGAGAGGAGGACGTAGAGGAAATTGAAGTGGTTGATGAACAACAAGGAGAATTGAGTATGCTGTCCTTAGCAACACTGTCTGGCATTTCTTGTCCTCAAACTATGAGGATTTTAGGAAATATGGGAGAAAATTGTATAAGAGTAGTAGTGTTGATTGACTTTGGCAGCACTCACAATGTGAGTGCTCAGTTAGCCAAAAAATGAAATTACAACCATATCTGAGTAAAACCTTTAAGGTAGCAGTGGCTAATGGGGAAAGTATTCATGGAGAAGGTTTCTGTCCTAATGTTGAATTAGTATTGCAAGAAAATAATTTGTTGGCTGATTTTTTCATACTTGCAGTTGTTAATCTGGGAGTTATATTGGGCGTTCAGTGGCTACAATCACTAGGGGAAGTATGGTGGGAATTTTCTGAAATGTAGATGACATTCCAGCAGAATGGGAAACTGGTTGAATTAAAGGGTGATGATCAATTGAGGAACAAACTGGTTGGCGGATCTGAGTTCAATAAGTTGTTCTTACAACAAAGAGAAAGTGTAGTGTTGCACTTAAAGCATGTGGAGGATCCTTTGAAACAACAACATACTGATGCTGTACCACAAATTGCAAATTTGTTTTAGGAATATTCTTTGATTTTTAACAAACCCCACGGGTTACCTCCTTATAGGGTCATGAGCATCAAATCAAGCTCCAGAATGAAGATAAGGTAGTAGCTAGCAAACCTTACCGTGACCCTTATTTGCAGAAAAGGGAAATTAAGAGGCTTGTGCAGGAAATGCTAGATGAAGGGGTGAGTAGAGAAAGTGACACTCCTTTCTCTTCTCCTGTCATTCTAGTAAGAAAAAAAGATGGCACATGGAGAATGTGTGTGGATTACCGTGCCTTAAACAAGGAAACAATCAAAGATAGATTCCCAATTCCTATTGTGGAAGAACTGCTAGATGAACTTCATAGTGCTAGAATTTTTACTAAACTGGATCTACGGTCTGGTTATCATCATATTAGAATGCAAGATAAGGACATTGGGAAAACAGCATTCCAAACTCCCACAAGGCATTATGAGTTTCTGGTTATGCCCTTTGGGTTATGCAATGCCCCATCTACATTCCAAAGTTTAATGAACAAGGTTTTTAAGGCATATCTAGGCATCTTTGTGCTAGTCTTTTTTGATGACATATTAATCTATAGTAAAGATTGGACAGAACATAAAGAGCATGTGAAGTTAGTGTTTGCAAAACTCCAACAAAATCAACTTTATGTCAAGAAGGAGAAGTGTGCTTTTGGAGTCAATAATGTGCAATATCTCAGTCATGTGATCACTGATAAAGGGGTAGCTGTTGATTATAAAAAGATCAGAGCCATGATGGAATGGCCAGTTCCTAAAACCGTGAAGGCTATTAGAGGTTTTTTGGGCCTAACCGGGTACTACAAGAAGTTTGTTAAGCATTATGGGATTATAGTAGCCCCACTTACTTAGTTACTGAAGAAGGAAGCCTTTCACTGAACTAATGAATCTGAGACAGCTTTCAACCAGTTAAAGCAGGCTATGACTCAAGCACCGATATTAAGGTTGCCTGATTTTTCTCTTCCCTTTTTGGTAGAATGTGATGCTTGTGCAGTTGGAGTTAGGGCAGTATTGTCTCAAAATAAACAACCTCTTGCATACTATAGCCAAGCATTGAAGGGAAAAAATATGCTTTTGTCCACATATGAAAAGGAGTTGCTGGCTCTAATTTTGGTAGTTAAACGCTAGAGGTAGTATCTATTGGGAAAAAGATTCATAGTGTTGACTGATTAAAAGTCTTTGTAGAATCTTTGGAACCAAAAGATCACCACACCTACTCAGCAACGTTGGCTCATTAAGTTAGTTGGATATGATTTTAAAGTCCACTACAAACCAAGAAAAAATAATGCTGCTGCAGATGCTTTATCTCAAAAGGATGAAGGGGACCAAAATAAAAAATGTGAAGGGAATCTGAATTGGTAGAAGCCAGAGACAAGCAATTATATCATACTCATGTTCAGCCCTTATCTGATGATACAAGTAGAAAGAAGGTAGATGATAAAGATGAAAGGCAGAATACTAGTTACAGTAAAGGGAAGCAAGTCCTTGACTACTATGAAAATATGCCTAGCTAGGAAGAGGGGGAGAGTAGTAACTCACACCAGATAAAAGCCTTGTCTATAGTAGTACCAGAATGGCTTAACACTATCCAGGAAGAATTTTGCCAAGATAAGGAATGTCAGGAGATTTTGAACAAAATAAGTACTGGAAAAGCAGGAACACAGTGGCAGTATCGTGATGGCATTCTGTTGTATAATAACAGAATCTTTATAGGAAAAACCTCCTCACTTATACCTATTATCCTGCAGGAGATTCATGGCTCCACTCATGAAGGGTATTCCAAGACATTGCAAAGAACTAAGGTAGTATTTTACTGGCCTAACATGAAAAGAATGATGATGCAATTTGTAAAAGAGTGCACTGTATGTTAGAAGGTGAAGTGGCAAAATACTAAACCAAGTGGGTTACTTCAGCCTCTACCAATTCCTTATGAAATCTGGGAAGATGTAGCAATGGACTTCATAGAAGGACTGCCAAACTCTAGAGGCAAACAAGTAATCCTTGTTGTTATGGATCGGTTATCTAAATTAGCTCATTTCATAGCCCTTGCTCATCCATACACAGCAATAAGTGTGGCACAAATATTCTTTAAAAATATCTTCAAGCTTTACGGCATGCCCAAAAGCATTGTGTGTGACCAAGATGCAATGTTTACAAGTAATTTTTGGAGGCAGTTATTTGAATTACAAGGAATTAAGTTCAATTTCTCCACTGCCTACCACCCACAAACAGATGGACAATCTAAAGTGGTTAATAAGACTCTTAAGGTTTATCTGAGGTGTTTCACATGTGATCAGCCAAAGGAATGGAATAAATGGTTGCCATGGGCCGAATACTACTACAATACAAGTGTGCATGGAGCTATTCAAAAGTCTCCCTATGAAATAATTTATGGAAGATCTCCTCCAACCTTACTATCATATTTACCAGGTTCTGCTTCTGTTGATTCAGTAGAGCAAGAATTACAAGCCCGAGATAAGGTTTTGAAAGGTATTAAGGAGCGTTTGCAAAGAGCTCAGCAAAGGATGCGGAAATATTACAACAAGGGCAAGAAGGAGGAAGTATTTGATATTGGAGATCTAGTCTACCTAAAACTCCAGCCTTACAGAGGGAGTTCAGTGGAAGTTAGACAAAATTTGAAGCTCTCTCCAAGGTATTATGGGCCCTTTAAGATCATTCAAAGAATTGGAGAAGTAGCATATCGTTTGCAATTGCCTACTGGTTCCAGAATTTATAATGTATTCCATGTTTCACTGCTAAAAAGGTTCTTGGGAAGACATAATTTGGTGCAAGCTGATCTACCAGCTTATCTAAGTCACGAAGGAATCATCAGTCCTCAACCACAGGCCATATTGGAGCATCGAACTAAAAAGAGGCAGCCTCAATTCCTGGTACACTGGCAAGGTATTCCTATGCAAGAAGCCACTTGGGTTGATGCAACTCCGTTTGAAAAGAGATATCCTTATTTCAATCGTGAAGACACGATTATTGTCAAGAAGGGAGGTATGCAACGTTCCAGGAAATAAATTGTAAGAAGACTTCTTACGTGGCAAGATATTAGGAATTAAACGAGGTCGTTCCTCTTATTTTGTACACATTTAAGTCAATAAAAGTAAGAAGTCAGTAACGGCTAATTGTTAAGTTTGTTAGTAGCCGTTATTTTTGTTGTAGGTAGCTGTTAGTCTATTATTCTGTTACAATAATTAAATAGTCAAGTCAGACGGCTATAAATAAGGAAGGGGGGTCAGTTAAAGGTAGTGAATTGTTGTAATAGGCTTGTGTAAGTCTGAGGTCTTGGGTTCCCTCTTGAGTAATCCCTATCCTTCTTGTAAAGATTGGACGAAAGGTTAAATACACGAGGTACTGTTTTAGTGACTTCTCTCTGGTTCCCTTTAAACACTGCACTACTGAGCGTGTAAAAACCTTTATCTCTACTCCTGCCTGCTACAGAACCATTGCCTGATCTCTATAAATGAAAAGCAATTTTACAACTTAGTGTATTACAAGATTCCCTATTTCTCAATCTTCTTATCAAATTTTTGAATCTAGAGAAATTGAATTCTCAATCAAGAGTTCTTTTATAGGTATAACACTTCCCAATTAGAAATTTATAGCTTTACAATGTTAAATCATAAAAATACTTACAATATAAACCCTCGATTTCCCTTTTTTAAATCTCTTAAGGAATTATAGAGATAATATAATTGCCTTTTTTTTTTCTTTTTTTTTTTTTAGCCGCCACCCAGCTCGCCCCTCAGCTCACAAACCTCGCCCGCTCCACCCCGTCTCGCCCGCCCCCAGCTCGCCCCCCACTGCTCGGCCCCCAGCTCGCCCCCCGTCTCGCCCGCCTCCCAGCTCCCCCAGCTCGCCCCCCATTTCGCCCGCCCCCAGATCCCCGCTCCCCCAACTCGCCCCCCAGCTCGATCCTAGCTCGCCCCCAGCTCGCCCCCCGTCTCGCCTGCCCCCAGCTCGCCCCCCGTCTCGCCTGCCCCCAGCTCCCCGCTCCCAGATCCTACCTCAGCCGCCACCCAGCTCGCCCCTCAGCTCACAGACCTCGCCTGCTCCACCCCAGTTCGCCCGCCCCACCTCGCCCCCCCAGCTTGACCCCCAGCTCACCCGACCCCAGCTCACCCGCCGCTTGCCGCCACCCCCAGCTTTCAGACCTCGCCCGGCCCCCAGCTAGTCCCCCCCCTTGCTCGCCCGCCCCTCAGCTCCCAGATCCGGACTCCCCCACTTTCCTGCCTCCCAGATCAGATCCCCCGTCCATATCAGTTCCCCCACCCCAAAAAAAAAAAAAAAAAGAGTCCGTCCGATGATTTCCAAGGCCTCCTTCTTACTTACTCATGTACTAGCTTAATCCTTGCTAGTGTTGGTGATAGCTGGGCTTTCTAGAAGAGAGAGGATCAGTGGATCAAGCTGTGTCTGGTTGTTGGTGGTGAGTGGGTCGCATGCCTACAGCAGTAAAGCAGGTGATGGTGACCACGGTATGATGAAGTAAAACAAAGAAGACAGGCGAAGGGCAGTGTACTCAGACTTTACCTTCGTAGGGATTGAATTGGGAAAAGGTGGATGCGGAGTACTTCTCTCAAACATCAATTAGTTTTCCTACAACCTACTTATGGTAAAGTTGGTAGAACCTGAAGCTCGTTCTGTCAATCGAAGACAAAATTTATCTGAATTGATGGCACGTACGCGTAGTGGAAAAATGACAAATGTTCCTAAAGCCTCAAACACCTCAAAATCTGAGATTGCAGCTGAAATTGCAGGTTCACTCTTCAAGTCAAGTTTGGATACTTCAGGTAAACCTGTGAACCCTCATTCTAATGAAATTGTTGGTGATTGTGATACTGTGGATGAAAATGTTAGTGTGGGAGACAAAGTTCAAGGAAATAGCTCACTAAATGGAGTAATAGGCCAGAATATCAACTCAACTAATGGGAACTCTGGGTTGTCTTGGAAACATATTGCAATGGATAATCTTATGAAAACAGCAAAATTAAATTATCATCCTCCTTCCAATGAAGGGAAAAAACTTGTTGTTAAACCTCCGCCAAAAGCTATTGAGGAAGGGAAAAATCACTTTGCAAATTGCCTTGTGGGATACTTCTTGACTGAAAATATTTCTTATTATTTAGTGAAGGGTATTGTAGAAAAATTGTGGGGAAAAGAGAATCTATCAGAAGTCTTAGCTACCAATGAAGGTTTCTTCTTCTTTCGTTTTTCAAATATGAAGAAAATGGAGGAAGTTATGGAAGTTGGAATATGGGATATTGCTGGTAGGCCACTTTTTATTCAAAAATGGCATCCCCTTATTAGATTGGAGAAGGCAAAAATCTTTACAGTTCCCATTTGGGTGCGTTTATATAATGTGCCTCATGTACTATGGACTAATAAAGGAATGAGCTATGTGAGTAGTGTGTTGGGTAAGCCTTTATACATGGATAAGGCAACTGAACAAAAACTTCGATTATCATATGCTAAAGTATGTATTATGATGGATATCAATAGTGAATTCCCTGAAAAGTTTGATATTGATATGGGAGGAGATGAACCTTATGAAGTACATGTTGAATATTGTTGGATTCCTAAGAAATGCAAGGTTTGTAATAGCTTTGGACACAAAGAATGTACTGCAACAAAGAAAGAAGTTTGGGTACCTAAAAAAAATGTAACTCTTTTAACCCAAAACCCTCAGACTGATAATTCTTTAGATAGTCAGCACTTGGCTAAAGAGCATCCTGTCCAGATCATTACTATTGAGCCTAATTCAACTACAAGTGGGATGGAGAATGTCAAAGGGAAGGATATAGTTGCAAATACTAAATCTACTACAAGCACTAAAAAAATAGGAACATCTGGGGGAAAAAAGGATAAGGTACAAAATGTCATATCTCACAATAAATTTGCATTACTGGAAGAGGATACAATGACTGATCCTATTATAGAGCATGTGGGGATTGAGGAAAAGGATAATCATCCAATAAATGAAAGTACTATCATGGAATGTTAGGGGCTTAAACAAAAGCCCTAGATTAAAGGAGGTTGTTGATTTTGTTAAGTCCCATTGCCTCCAAATTATTATCTTGATTGAACATAGAGTCAAAGAAGGAAATGCTGATATAATTATGAAGGAAGGATTTACAGATTGGAATTATGTCCATAATTACAGGTCTAGTAGTCTTGGTAGAATTTGGATACTTTGGAAAGCCTCTAATTTTTAACTTATAGTTAGAGATTCTTCATCTCAAGTCGTCCATTGCTATATTGAAAGATCTGGTATGCACCCATTTTTCTTGTCTGCTATTTATGCAAATAACCTGGATATTGAATGTAGGAACTTATGGGCTAATCTTACTAGCTTTTATAATCTTCATGTGAATGATGCTCCTTGGTTAATTATGGGTGATTTCAATGAAATAAGGAATACAAGTAAGCGTATTGGGGTCAGATGGACACAAGGAATGACAGAACTAAATGAAATAATTGAGAATATGGCATTGATTGAACCCCCCTATTCAGGTCTACTATTCACATGGACGAATAAAGGATTAGGAGCTAGTCTTAGAGCTAGTAAAATTGATAGAGCTCTTACCAATGGGGAATGGATTCACAAATTTGGAAACTTTGCTATTGAATTTTTGCTCCCTGGAGTATCAGATCATTCTCCATGTTTAGTTAAATTTGGCAACACTGCTCACAGGAAGAATTCTTCATTTAGATTCTATAATTTCTGGACTACTAGCCCAGATTTCATGGTTACAGTTGGATCAATATGGCAACGTGAAATAGTAGGCTCAAAAATGTTTCAGGTGGTACAGAAATTAAAAGCGTTGAAGATCCCTCTCAAGAAGCTGAATGCAGCACAATTTGGTGATTTGAATAAGAATATAAAGAATGCTAGAGAAAACTTACAGCTGTTGCAATACAGATTAGAGCTTAATCCTTATTGTCCTGATACTCGTGCTGAGGAAAAGATACAGCTAGAGAAGTTACTTGCTATGAGTAAACATGAATAAATCCTTCTTAAACAGAAATCAAGGAACTTATGGTTAAAAGAAGGAGATAATAATAGCAAAATTTTCTTTGCGTCATTGATGAGAAGGAGAGCTCAGAATAGAATTTGCAGACTAGTTCTAGAAGATGGATCAGTTATCACAGAAGAAGAGGACTTGAAAACTGCTATTATTACATATTATAAATCTATTCTTGGTAATGCTAGTAGGAACTTCACCAACTGTGAAAGGTACACATCTTTATTTCATGGTGATGATGTAAGTACACTTTTTAGTACAATAAGATTTGAATGTTTCGATGTTCTTAAAGCTCTTTGGGGTATTCATGATTTTAAAGCTCCTAGTCCAGATGGGTATAATAGTTTCTTTTATAAGAAAGCTTGGCCTATCATTGGAAGAGACATAGAAGATGCTATATTAGAGTTCTTCTCATCTAGGAAGATGTTGAAGGTTATAAACTCTACATTGTTATCCTTAATTCCAAAGGTTCCTAATCCTTATGGCAATAAAGATTATAGACCAATAGCATGTTGCAATGTTCTTTACAAGATTATATCTAAGATGTTAGTTGGGAAGTTGAATGTGATTATCCCATCAGTAGTAAGCCAAAACCAAACTGCATTCATTAAAGGACGCCAGATCTTTGAGAATATTATGCTATGTCAGGAATTACTTCACACTTATCATAAAGATGATAAAGGTAAGCGAGTGGCCATCAAAATTGATCTCATGAAAGCATATGATATGGTTAAGTGGGAAGCTATATTAGAGGTTCTAAAAGCTATTAATACTCCTCAACATGTAATTGATCTGATAGGAGAATGCATTTCTACAACAAGGTTCTCAGTAAATTTCAATGGAGAGCATGCAGGTTACTTTGAAGGTACCAATGGATTGAGACAGGGAGACCCATTATCTCCTTATCTATTTGTACTTGTTATGGAAATACTAAACAGAATTATTATTGCAAAAACCTCCACAACAGGTTTTAAGTTCCATTGGCGATGCAAGAATGAGAAAATCACCCATTTGTGTTTTGCTGATGATCTGTTTCTTTTTTCCCATAGAGATGTAAATTTAGTGCTTTGTCTTATAGAAGCTTTGGAGGAGTTTGGTGAACTTACAGGTCTTCATTATAATCCAAGTAAATGCCAAATATTCTTCTCAGGATTATCAGAACAAGAACAGCTTTTCATTTTAGATCACTCACCTTTTCCCATGGGTACTCTCCCCATTCGATATCTTGGAGTTCCGTTGATTACAAAAAGGCTTACTCATGCTGACTGCAAAGGTTTGACAGATAAAATATTTAGCAGAATAGAAGGTTGGGGAATGAAGCATCTAAGCTTTGCTGGAAGATTGCAGTTATCAAAATCAGTTCTAATTTCTACATGTACATTTTGGATGCAAGTTTTCCTACTGCCAAAACAAACAATTTATGAAATAGAGAAAAAGATTAGGAACTTTTTATGGGCAGGAAGTATGGATATACAACGTTCCCACAAAATTGCTTGGCAAACTGTCTGCTCACCAAAGAAGAAAGGGGGATTGGGATTGCCGAACCTTAAACTTTGGAATAAAGTCCTTCTAGGACGTATGCTTTGGACTCTCATAAATCAGCCAGATGAATCATTATGGAGTAAGTGGATACATAGCACTAAATGTAAAAGAATTTCAGTAATGCAGATTCAAATCAAAGGTTCAATGGCATGGAGTTGGAAAGGCCTCCTCAAGTTAAGGCCTATGCTTACCTCGATTCTTTCTAGCCCTGCCTACAGTTGCAAAGCTACTTATCAAGATCTGCAACCAGTTAATGAAAAAGTAGATTGGTATGAACTAATTTGGACTGGTGGGATTTGCAAGCATAACTTTATTGGATGGCTAGTTTGCCATGATCGACTTTCTATAGCAGAGAGAATGGTACAATGGCTTCCTACAATTAACCAATACTGTGATTTTTGTCAGATTCAAGTAGAAAACAGGAGTCATCTTTTTTTTGAATGTCCATGCACAATGGTGATTTGGAAAAATATCCTTGCTCAAAATGGAATTCGACGTCACATCAGAGGATTGAATGAAGAATTAAACTGGATGATTAAAGCATCAAAAGGTAAAGATCTGGCTGCAAAAATTCTTAAAATATCTTTTCTAGCTTGTATTTATTGCATTTGGGCAGAAAGGAATAAAAGAAGATTTAAAAATACATTAGTTGACATTCCAATCTTGTTGGCTAAAGTAAGGAAAATTGTACGAGGAAGAGCTTCTCTGCTTCACAATATCAAACCCTCTCAAGGTAATGTATTTTTGAGTGAGATTTGGAGGCTTCCAACCTCTATTTTTGCTTACTCTTAGTTTACTTTTGGAAATTGTTGTAATACTGGGGTATGCCCCTGTACTTTTGTATATTAATTTCATTAATGCAACTTACATTAAAAACCAAAAAAATATATATATATAATTGCCTTTTTTCACAATCGCTCAAAGGATACTAACAAAGTTCTCAATTTATGGTAGTCTACTTTAATATAAATGGTATGCGATTCACCAAATCCAAGTTACTATGAGTCTTTTTTTTTTCTGAAATAGTAAATTGTATTAATAAAAATTAAAGCATAAAAACAAAGAAATATACCCTAACATTATAAAAGCTATTATAATTACAAAAAGATAAAGATTGAAAATCTTCAAATCTCATACAAAATAACACTTTCTTAGAAGAATTTTATATTTCAAAATAAAGTTCTTTTTATATAACTTTCTCATTTTTGTCAATAGATTTGAGATGTCGGTTGTTTTCTTCTAAAAGCATATGTGTGAAGTTCAACTCATATATTATAAATGTAAGTTAAAAAGGATATTGTGAATCTTTGTTTGTATTCATAATTTTATAATAGATATCATTTTCTATTATTACCAACTAAGTACTGAAGTAAGACATGGGAACTCGTGTTCAACAATGTATTTAGTCGCTCATTCCCAAACTAATCACAAATCACAAATTATCAAAATAATACCAAAGGTTTAGGCAAGTTGTTTGAACCACTGGTGATTCAAAGTAACTGAGTGCAATATAAAGTATAGAGTTCTTAACAACCCCAATAATTTAAATGAAAATGCAAGGTAATTGTGATATGTTACTAAAAAATTTAGAATTTTGACAAAGTTATCAAATGAAAGTGAAAACAAGTAGATGTATGACTACATGTTCAAGACATGGTATTTAAGGTTGTTGGGCTTAATCAATCAACGTCTATGTTTGTTGTTTTCTCACCAAAGCTGTTTTCAACTAATCCCCTTAGTGTACTACAAGATTCCCTATTTCTCAATGTTCTTCCCAATTTTTGAAACTCAGAGAAATTGAATTATCAACAAGAGTTCTTTGATAGGAATAGCACTTCCCAATTATAAAATCTACAGGTCTACAGCGTGAAATTACAAAGTTGCACTTGCAATACAAACCCTAGATTGCCCCCTTTTGAAATCTCTTAAAGAATCAAAGAGATAATACAATGGCCTGTTTCATGATCGCTCTAAGTTTTACCAACATAGTTCTCAAGTTATGTTAGTCTACCCAATATAAATGGTATGCAATTCACCAATTCAAGTATACAACGATTCCGAGTACAATTAAATATTTTAGTAAATTGTTGCTTGTTTATCTACTCAAATATTAATAAGAAAGACATTCTTAAGAAGGCCTTGTAAACAAAATTTATTGCCAGGTTGAAGATAAAACCAAAAACGAATTCAAGTACAAATTAAAGCTTTACTAAAAGATTGTCTTCAATGATATGTGTTCTGAGCATTTTTTTTTTTTGGTTTTAAGGTAAGTTGCATTAATAAAATGTAATGTACAAAAGCATAGGAGCATACCCCAGTATTACAACAAATTTCCAAAAAACTAAGAGGAAGAGAAAATAGAGGTTGGAAGCCTCCAAATCTCACTCAGAAAAACATTTCCTTGTGAGGGTTTAATATTTTGAAGCAAAGAAGCTCTCCCTCGTACAATTTTCCTTATTCTACCCAACAATATTGGAATATGAACTAGTTTACTCTGAAATCTTCTTCTATTTTATTCTGCCCATAAGTAATAAATACACACTAAAAATGATATTTTAAGAAGCTTAGCAACCAAATCTTTACCTTTAGTTGCTTTGATCATCCATTGTAATTCTTCATTCCATCCTCCAATGTGGCGTCGAATTCTATTTTGAGCAAGGATACTCTTCCAAATCAACATTGTGTTTGGACATTCAAAGAAAAGATAACTCCTGTTTTCTACTTAAGACTAACAAAAGTCACAGTATATATTAATTGTAGGGAGCTAATGTACCATTCTCTCTGTTGTAGAAAGTCGGTTATAACAGACTAATCATCCAATGAAGTTATGCTTGCAAATGCCACCAATCCAAATTAAATTATACCAATCCACTTTCCCATTTACTAGTTAAAGGTCCTGATAAATATCTTTGCAACAATAGGCAGGACTAGAGAGTATTGAGGTAAGCATGGGTCTTAATTTGAGTAGGTCTCTCCAACTCCATACCATAGAACCTTTGATATCAAGCTACATAACTGAAGTTCTTTTACATTTTATACTGTGTATCCACTTACTCCATAATGAACCATCTGAAAGATTTATGAGAGTCCAAAGCATACATCCTAAAATGACTTTATTCCAAAGCTTTAGATTCGGTAATCCCAATCCCCCTTCCTTCTTTGGTGAGCAAACTATTTGCCAAGCTACTTTGTGGGAACGTTGTGTATCTGTACTTCCTGCCCGTAAGAAGTTCCTAATCTTTTTCTCTATCTCATAGATTGTTTGCTTCGGTAGTAAGAAAACTTGCACATCCAAGAAAACTTGCTCAAATCTGCTGTGTTCTGAGCATATTGATTCGTCGTACATTTTCCGTGCGAACAAAGTTTCCAAAATGAGTCAGCATAATTCGTCGCCATGCGAGAACGTGCGCTTTATGTGCGTGATAAGACAATGCTGTGAAAAAAGAGAGACATTTGCATAACCACACTTCCTTGGTCCTCCTTTTCCATGGCTCTTTCTACACGTCTTTGTGCTTGCGCGTCGTCACGCGTAACGGGATATTTGCAAGGATACCATCAAATCCCTGTCTGCTATCAGCACCCTTCTGCTAATATTTAAAAACATGCCCTCGGAGGAGGCACCGTCATGAGCTACTTGCACGCATATAACACACTTCTCTCTATATGACAGATTTCTCTTCCTCAGTTTCGTAGAGAAGAGCAGGACGTGAATTTTGTAAATAACATGTTTGTATTTTTTTAAAAGAAACTTAATAAAAAGGAAAGGATCTAATCACTGTGTTAGTGACTATGAACGTAGAACATTGTATTATTAATTTTATGTCCCTTTTATGGAGCTATGTGTTAACATGCATATAGGTAAGATTATTCGTTTTACTGATTCTTAATGAAAATGACCTGTCGAATTAAATTCCCATGTCGTGTTTCGTCGTCAATTTCCCCCAAGAAAAAAGATGAAGAGTATCCCATCTGAACTTGGAACCAGAAGTGTCCTGACAAAAGATTTGGTAGCTTCAAGCACGCTAACATCCCCCCTTCTCCTTTCTTTTTTGGTCGATTTATCTAAAGAAAGGAAACCGGAAGGAAAAACCAAACCCCTGAAAACCGCTATTCCCACTCCCACAGCCTTATCTGTAAAAGGACGAACTTCTGACTAGCCCACGAGCTGTGGGACAGCTTGTGTAGGCTTACCTGAATTTCGTCCTATTACGGGGTTGTAAGTGACGTGCCTCTTTATTCTCAGTTTTTTATATGAAAGCAGACAATTTGACTTTGATTGAGAGCACCGAAGGACACGGAGCATCACGGATCTGAGATACGTGGTTCCACCACTGATCATGGAAGGGCATGGAGGGTCATGTGCAATTTTGGTGGGATAATGGAAGTTGACAGCTCTTTTTGTCCCAAAAAAAAAAGAAAAACAAAGAATGTCAAATACATAAAAGAGTTTTCTCATTCGAAAATGGCATGGAAATATACATTAGCATATCCTTTGCCTCGCACCAACTGATTTTATTTTTTTTCGTAATTATCCATTCGGTGTAACAAGAGAAATGTTATGGGTATGGTCTTATCCGAAAAGGTCAACCCAATAATAAGAATAACTAAACTTTTTTATATGGCTATATCTTCTTGCTTACCTTTTTGGAGAATGAAGTTTATCACATTCCTTTTCACCCAAATCTATGCCATCCTTGATGTAGATGGGACCTCCTGCCTACCTCACACTAGGAGTTCACAATTGTAATTGTGATTGGATTGTAAGTTATGGTTGGTGAAGATATTTATTAGGAGACTTATTTATTTATTATTGACAAACGTAACAAAGAGTTACAGTCAATTAGTCTTTGTAACTTCACATATAAGATTATTGTCAAGATTTTAAATGACAAACTTGTCCAAATTTTGCCCTTAGTAATATCAAAGGAATAATCTAAATTTGTAAAAGAACGAGATATACATGAGAATATAGCAATAGTACAAGATATGGTTAATGAACTAGACCATAAGGAAATTGCCAATATAATGATCAAGGTAGACATGGAAAATGCATATGATTGCATGGAGTGGGGTTTTGTACTAAAAGTAATGGAGTGATTTGGCTTTTCTCATAATTGGTGTGACATGATATTCAGGTGTATATCTAACTTAAAATCTTAAGTAAAAAATTTTATATCTTTGTAAATTACTTTTTAGATTTTATATTTTCTATATAAGATGTAACGTAGACTAAAGTTCAATTAAATATGTTATACTTCTGAACAACCTAGAAAAAAGAGATTAGAATCGGATTGTTTGTTTTGTCAATTAAATTTTCCTTGGATTATGGTATTCTTTGTACTGTCTACTTGATGTTGTTGCAAACTATGAGTCAATGTATCGTGCATGTATATCTAATCAAAGTAGATCAAGATGAGAGTAAGGAAAGCACTTGCACAACGTATAAGTAGTGTCCAAGCTTTTTGTTGGATTTATATCTACTTTCTCCTCGAAGATTCTTTTTGGTTTCCTCAAATAGGAGGTTAGGTGGGGCTTGGAAGAGTCAAAGTTTCAACGAAGGCAGACCCGCATCCTGAATTGTCCCACGTATAAGACAGCAGCTGGAGGAATAAAAACTTCCTAAAAATTTCTACCGTCTCGAATTCTGCCTAAAGTTCGTACGTTTTTATCTTTCTTTTTATTTTTATTACATCATCCATGACACACCGCCGTGGAACTTGATCAAGGGTTTAGGCCAACTTGGCCTGCCACTAGGGCTAGGTGTCCTGACAAAAGAGTTGGAAGGTTCGAACCCACTTTCACGCGCTTTCCGTTTTGCTTATTACAGGAGACCTAATCGGCTTTTAATATTGAGGTAGAATGTGATACTATCTAAGGGTCCGTTTGACAGCTGTTTCTCGTTGTTTTTGTTTGCTTGTCTGCAACATTTTTTTTTTTTTTGGATAACTTAAAACTCTTATTAAGTTTTATTTGATGGCTTAAATTAAAAAGCAGCAACCCAGACTAAAACATGCTTAAATCAATTAATAATACCTTAAAATATGTCTAGGTCAATTAAATTTATAATCAAAAGAATTCAAACTCAAAAGGCTTGATTTACAAGATCTTCCATATGAACTGTTTTTACCATTTCGACTATATTTCAAAACTTATCTCCAAAATTTTGTTTTTGAAATTTTTATAATGATGTAAAAAGTGAAACTGCACTACTCGCTGAATTGCTGTAAAAGATAAAATTACACGACGGCTGAGCTATTTCTTCCCCTCCTTAAGTTCAAGTGGAGGCTTCATCGTATTTGCGTGGATGTTACAGAAGTTTGAAACAGCTTGCCTTGGTCAATGTGTAATTGATGTAACCTTCTTTGTTACTTTCTTTTTGTTTTTTGGTTATGAGGGGTCTCTGGAAATCATATCCGCGATGCGACGAGTCATTCGATGTATAACTTCTAACTTTACTCTGATACTGGAACGTGTTTATCACTAAAAATAAGGATTATGAGAGCTACATTGGACTAGAACTTATGTGGTTGTCATCCGACAGCATGGCATATCTCATAATCATCTTTGGCAATAAAATCCATTTGGGTCTAACAATCTCAAGACTGCTGTTCCATAGTGTTTATTTAAATAGAAATAAAAGCCATAGGATCAAACGCTTTATTCGGAACGACCAGTTGGACCGGTCCTCTATATAAATTACAGGCCTCTTCACTCTCAGTTTTCTATACGAAAGCAGACAGTTTGATTTTGATTGAGAGCACAGAAGGATGCGGCACGTCGTGGATCTGAGGTACCTGGTTCCACCACTGCTCATCCTTACCCTTACTGTCCTAATGCCCCAAGACAAGTCTTGGGCTCAACATGCTCACCTTGTAACTCAAACGCTTGTTCAGCCTGCTTCTGTGACAGCATATTTGTTTCGCCTCCTTCACCATGGAACCAATTTACTTGCGTGTGAGACGTTTGTCTGGTCTCCTCACTCTTTCGTTACTGGCCTCAATTCTTTTTCCGCCTTCATCCTTTTGGATCATCTTCCCAATACTTCTTGCTGTGTCTCCCTGGTACCCGATGCTTTTCAAACAACTCACTCGCTTCATGAGATGGTTTCATCACACTCTCCAAGCCATTCCTGTTCTCAGTATCACGTACGTGACCCAACGTCAAGAAGAAGCAGAGCCACGGCCTCGTCAAGTTGAAATCGAGCTGACTGAAACCGAAATCAACGTGTGAATCATTTCTGTTGTGATGCAAATGTAATGGAACTCAGTTGGCCACGCTGGTGTAGTGTCGTGTAGTAGTACTAGGATATGACTATCGACGTTATGAGTATCTTTGTTCTTTACCGCAATCGAAGTGCAGGTCATGGGTGTCTTTACTAAAATACTATGTAATTCTGTCGGGAAGCGCTTTATCCCACTATATTTCGTGATAAATAATAGTTGATGTTTATGTTTTTCATATTTCGTGACTTCTGTCACGAAAGATATTCACTCATCCTCTCAAACTGAGTAACATGGCTGACTCATAACCTCCAACTCAGCCTAAACACGTATTATTTTGTAGGATGGACGCACGAACACACGCAGACGGATCGATCAGAAGTTCGATAAATGGATTTCTCAGAGGACACGCAGATGCGTTCGGGAGAGGCCACGACGTCGACAATCCAAGCCATGATGTCCAACGAGATGGGATCCGCTCGTCCTCCGCCTCTTCGTCGCGCCAGCAGTGGCGCGAGGGTTGGAAGATGGGATTTCTTAGATTTCTGGGAGTGATGGGTTCCGGCTGTTACCCCTTACGAAATGGTGGTAAACCTTTTCCAAATCTTTTCCTTTGATAGTTTCCTCATTGGTGTTTCTGTTTCTTTTTCCATAAAAATTTGAGGGGATAAATGGATTAATTAAATTTTCTGGGAGAGTGATGGGTTTTCTTAAATTTTTGGGAGACTTATTTTCACATTTTTAGGGAAGGGCATGCTGAGTTAATGCAACTTTTGTGGGCTCATGAAAGTCGACAACCCTTTTTCTTTCATAAGCGAAAATTAAATCCGTTAAAAACAGTCTTTTCCCATTTGAAAATGATATCGGAACACACTCTCATTTATGAATTTGATTCAAACCAACTGTTCTCTCGCTTTTCGTAATTATCTGTCGGTGTGTAAGAAGATATATTATGCTTGGTTGGTGAGTGTGTGTGTACGAAAATTACATCTGTTTTTATATGTTGGCTCTTTTAGGAAGCCTCCATGCGCCAACGTGAGTTCACCGAAAATTTTCATAATCCAAATAATTTATTTATTACAAATATAACTGGTGGTTTTTTTCTTAAGACCATTGTTAGGTTTAGAGGATAACATGAACGATAGTTTTAAAACTACGATGCTTCGTGGAAGCAACCATTAAAACTATGATGCTTTAATCAGTTGACCGAAATGAGTGGATAACAAACTGACTTTTCCTTTAGTCGTTGACGGTGACTTTCAGCTTGGGAATTTATTTATTTAGTCAAGAAAAATGGACACGGCTTTACCATGTCTTGCCGGCAGCCCGGTTACCATATGTTTCCGTCGACCACCGTAAAATGCCCCTCCACTGTTTTCGAAACAAGTCGAGCCTGTTTGAATTTGGTTGAAAGTATAGACTTGGCCTCCAAGTCTTTCTTTCAATATCGGGTCAAGTACTTTTGGATCTATAGAAGTGCTTTATGTAATGATTTTGGCTTGTTCCTCCGTTTCTTTATGTTCTATCAGACTCCTTTCGTTAGCGCCTGTGCTTCTTTTGCTCTTTGCAACTCGCCATCTTTGTTGTCGGACGACCAGAAAGAAGGCAATGGAAGAGATCCCAAGGGTCGAGAAACCTCTTCAGTTGGGTCGCTGGTTATAGTTAAACAGCATAGCCCAGGCTTCTCTTCCTCGTTTACATTGTGTCATAAAACCTTACTAACTGATTTTGTTCAGAGGCTCGAACGTTTTGGTGCTTTGGTAGATACTAGACAGAACAGAAGAATCATTACCCGAAAAAAAAAAAAAAAAGATCAAGACCTGCATCTTGCACGACGGCGGGAAAGGAAAGGACGATGGGAAGATGAGAAGATGAGAAGATGAAATGATGAGTTTTCCTATCTGAGTTGCGTAGGGTCATTTAATAACGTTTGACGGGACCCATCCTCCAAAACATAGAAAACTGCCCTATCAAACGTCTGTCTAATCATTAATTGCTCGGAGTTTTTCCGCTTTCATGTCTCCAAGTCAGTTCATCAGATTATTATAGGGATGAACCCAATCCGGAATATGAACCATAAAGGAAAATACCGATTAAACCAATCACAAGAATACCAATTACAGTACCTATTATCCAAAGAGGAATCCTTCCAGCAGTATCGGCCATTTGTCCCGCTCCCTCCACATTTCATCAAGTGGTCATGCTATAGACATAAACAGTCATAGATAATTATGCGATGATATCCTTCCGAATGCCGAATGGGATAATAGAATCTCTAGTATTCTATTGTTTCTTATCCTCTTTTCTTCTTTTAATTAAAGAAAAAATTGGAAAATAAAACAGCAAGTAAAAAAATGAGTAATAAACCCCAGTATATACTGGTACCATTCAATTCAACGTTTTGTTCGTTCGGATTTGATTGTATTCGTCCTTCTCACCAGAGAGTGAGCCATGTGGACCAATCAAACCAAGTCCCGACACATCCCCACCGACTTGTTTTCACGTACTCATCCATAGCTATATACGCGCCTTTATATCTATATCTTTCCGAATGCACTGTCTGCATTATTTTTTTAATGTATGAAAAGAAAGTAAAAAAGTTCATTTAAGGTATATGTACATACACTTCAAAAGAGTTAAAAAGCTAGTAAGTAAGAAAAAGAAAAGATGTATGATTCTCATCTATGTACAATAGCCTGTCTAACGGGTGGGGAGTTTGACACCCCTTATCTGAGCGTTATATATGAAAAGAAAGTAAAAAAAAAAGGTTCATTTAAGATATATATATATATATATACACTTAAAAAGAGTTTTAAAAAAATTGTAAGTAAGAAGAGGAAAAGATGTATGATTCCCATCTATGTCCAATAGCGTGTCTAACAGGTGGGGGTGTTTGACGCCCCTTATCTGGGCATTTAGTGTGTGAGTTAAAACAAAAAGGTATAAAATAAAATAAAAAGATAAATAAGAGCATGAATATAGTATATATGTTATCGTTTTTTCCATATCATTCTTTAATATTTCACTTCAACATTCATCCTTCCTATATTTATAATTAAGAACCATGTTTTAAAAATTAAACCTCATGCCTTAAATTTATTTTTTGAGTTCTAAAAGAAAATCTATGGTCTAGATGAGAAAAAAGATGTTTGGTACTTTTTCTTATGCAGTTAAAAATATTTCTATCACTGTTGGATTTTGGTTTTTACTAAGTTTCATTTTTTCTTTAGAAAATGTTATTTGGTTTCGATCAATGATATTATTTGAAAATTAAGCCTTCCCATTTTGCAAGTATCATGAGACAAATGGAGCTGATGCTATAAAGATAGAAGAACATATTAAAGGTAAGAGGATGGATCCATGATTTTATAAGTGATGAGGCTTTTTTATCTACTATATTAAAATTTTAAAATACACTCTCATACTTTAATAAAACCTTCAAGTAAGCCCAATGGGACCATTCCTGGCAAAGGTACAATCCCATTGGACCTACCAAACCATCGAACTCCCAGTAGTCCACACATTGGACCGAGACACTCCACTTCTGCACGAGTCATGTGCAAATTTTCCCAGGCGCTTCACCGATCACCTATTAACAAACTATAGTATCAAGTGGTTATAATGTACTTGAATGGGTAGCTAATTATTTAGAAAAATTATTTTCTAATAAAAAAATCTCAAGCATGTTTAGAAAACAAAGTTATTTTAGGAATGATAAATTTGTGAATACCTATTAGACATCTTTTAAAAATGGGCCAGACACCTATTAAAAATCCTACAAGTATATCATTTAAATTGGCTTCATTTTATTCTTTCTATTCTTGAAGCAAGGTATGGTCCACCAGTACATACAAGTCCAAGCCAGATCGCATATGGGCCAGATTAAGATTTACAATGCAACTCCTCTGATAGTATTAAAGGACAGGCGAAAATAAAATATGTACGGAGGTGTTGTGATTGGTTGAAGCGTACCCATCCATGAAGAAGACAAATATCGCCGCATGACACCCTTTCAAGCAAAACATCTGAACGATGTTTAACTGCGATCCACGTGTTTTAGATCCTTTCCGTACGCGCTAAACACGCCAAACCTAAAAAACAAAAACATGTGTTTACTTGTGTGAGAGATCTTACAAAGTAAATAATTTGAATTCGAATTATTTTACTATATTTTTATTTAATTTGAACATGCTTTGAGGTTGGGTTTCTATTCTCCAATTTAGGCCATCAAGTAAACTTGATGTGAGTTTTAGCTTATTTAGAAGAAAAAAAGAAGAAGAAATACAAGTGTTGCAACAACACATATATGAAGTTAGAAATGAAACACAAAGTAATAACAAATGTATAACTTTTTTAAAAAAAAATACTGATATATTATAAGTGTACCTTAGTTTATAAATATTGTAGTAATATAACAAAAATAGAATATATAGCAAAAAAACATTGCCATATGGATGAGTAATAAGAAATTTCTCATTCTTAAAATACTATGTTTCCCAATATGCATGGTGATTTTCTTTTAGAAAATAATTTCCTAGATAATTGTTATTTAATAAAGTTACATCATACATTGACAGCCCTTTCCAACTATATCCCAAGTGTTAAAGTTATTGGTCTTTACAAGAAATACTGTAGAAACTAATGTTAAGGTGCATGACCATGGAAGATGGGTTATACTCAGTCAACACTCAAAGGAAAATACTTGAAAGTTGATATAAAGTAAATAAAAGTGCATGAGTTGTGAAAATTAATTTGTGCCTGTGCTTCTTTTGATGTTTTCAACTCGCCATCTTTGTTGTTGGACGACGAGAGAGACCAGATAACTTAGAGACCCAAGTGTCCGTTCAGTTGAAGGAAATCTAAACACACTAGTTTTGCTTTGCTTTTGGCGATGAACCAATTTGGTTGGGTGGCTTGGTTAAGTTAAACAGCATAACCCAGCTTCCCATCATGTTCTTCTTCCTGATTTTTGTGTCATAAAACGTTACTAATTGATTTTACTCCGAGGCCGGAGGGATCAAATTATTGAATATTATTTTTATTAAATATTAAACTAATTAGGCCTAAACCCTAGATATTAAATTAAATATTTAGAAAATAATTAAACATTCAATATAAATAAATAAATAAAATAAAATAATTGAAATAATATTCAATAAAATTATATGGAACAACCAAAAATTGCACTTTTGCATGCCGGCTGAAAAGAAAAGATAGGTGTTTCCTATCTCTGTCGGGTAGGGTATTAATAATGTTTGAACTGACGCAACATCCAAAACTCAAAGCCGACAAAACTTGCCTATGAAATGGCTCTCTACCGATCACTAACTACAGGGTGTAACATATCCCTAGCCCTTCTCACCAGAGACGTGGCCACGTGGACCAACCAGACCAAGTCTTGACTCATCCCCACCAATTTCGGTCTCTCAAACACGTACATATTTGGAAGGCACAAACAAACGCAACCACATACACATACACATACATATACACATACACATATATATATATATGAGGAAAGTAAAAAGTACATTTAAGGTAGGTACATGTATATACACACACATAACAAAGAGTTAAAAAAAATGATAGTAAATAAGAAAAAAGAAAGAAAGACACGTTAAAAATATCATCTAAAATGTATCAAAAAGAAGAGAGATAAGTCAGAGTATGAATGTAATATTTTTTTCATCACTTAGCTTGCTTTATTTTATTTGGAAGTTTTATTTCACTATTTACCCATTCTACATTTACATTTTAGAAACACGTTTTAGTATTCTAAGCGTCATGCCTTAATTTATTTTGATTTTGGAACATTCATATTGTATGTCTTTAGAAGTAAAATTCCCAATCATATTCGTATTTGTTGCATAAATTTTTTTGTAAGTACAAGAACTTAACAACGGCATCTCTACTTCAATTCAATACAGTATTGATTCACATTTTCAAGTTCTGAAAAGTATCTACCGTCCGAAGTGAAAAAAAAAAAGTCTTTGTTATTGATATTTAAATCCTGAAACCTTATTTTTAAATATCATTTAGGTTCAAACATTGCATTTGATAAATTTCAAAACTCTTGGAATAACTTATTACAATTTATAGGCTTTACTTATCTATTAGATGAAATCTTTCATCTCACATCTTTCTTAATTTTAGCAATAATTGTCGAATTGTCTAGACTTTTATCACTGAATCTTCTTCTATTTCTTTCTCTTCAAATGTGATACAATACAGCCTTAAAAGATACACTAAACAAGGTTACTATAAAACTTTTACTCTTGATAACTTTGATCATCCAATATATTTCAGTATTTTAGTGTTCAATTCTTCGAATTAATCTATTCATACCTAACAGAGCCTTAAAGAAAAAATTATTTCCTTTTTATTAACTTTTTGTATAATAACTCTTTTATTTGAAAATCAATTTATTTATAGCTTTTTTTTATAGACCATTAGCTTGACTTTAATTATGACATTAGTATCTTTTCTCCTAGATCAATGAAGAAGGGAGAAGTGATTTTTCCGAAGAACCGGGCAAAGCGCTACATGTAATGAACTTGGGACGCTCCAAGCGATTCCTGCTCTTGTTATCATCACCTTCACCCATGGCCAAGGTTCTTTGTTTGTTTCTCTACACAATCGCTAACAAAAGAAAACACTTGAGAAGCTAATTTGAACAAAGGGTGAGATTAAACGGTAAACTGATGCAGGAACCTAGATCAGTCAACAGCAAGCTGTGTTTGGTTTTGAATCACTTGTCTATGTAGAACCCAACTCAATGGACGCAGTTTCTTTAGGTGATAAAATAAGAAACTGGTTTGACATTTGAACACGCGTTCCCAGCATGTAATTTGGCCCGGCATGGTGACTTAGGGGCATCTATACGGATTAAGTTGTTGTCAACTCATCGTCTTAAGTTGCTTACAGCTTTCTTGTCGAGGAGAAAGGGACACCCAAAAACTGCTTTTGCATGACGGCTGAAAAGAGGCGAAAGATAGGTTTTTACTATCTTGGTAGAGTAGGGTAGGGTAGGGTAGGGTAGGGCAGGGCAGGGTTGGGTCGGGTCGGGTCGGTCGGGTCGGGTCACTTAACAACTTTCGACGTGGCCCAATTAAGCCCTACTACCCAAGTCCCCACTCGTTACCACCAACAAGGCCTCTCAAACCAAGTCCAAGCACAAACGCTCTCGTAGATGTTAAGGTTGACGGGATATTCCGGCCAAGTTCGTGCGGTTGGTGAAGAAGGCGATCGGCGTGAGAGAAGCACGCGCAGGAAGAGAGACTTAGGGCTGATCGCGTTATCTATATGGGCAAGCGAGGCTACTGTGTTGTTGACACGTGGAGAACACGTGGCAATTTGAGATGGAATGTTGACGTGGCATTTTGATGGGGTTAATAAAAGGCTCCTAAGAAATAAAGCCTGCTAACACTTTTCAACAATTTAAACAAAAAAAGGAAACAATAATTCAGCATGTAATTTAAGAAAATAAGACCAAATGATGGTGATATCAAGAAGTTATTGAACTTGTTATGTGGTTATATTCTCATCTAATAAATTCAAGAACTAAGATGTTACGTGCAACGTGTCAATTCCCCCAAGAATATTCCCAAACGCCGTCGTCAATTTCCCCCAATAAAAAAACATGGCATTAAGTTTCGTAGGATCCCGCGACAGGGGCCCACCGGTCCCCAATTCTGGTTTAAACTCCCTAGGTTCAAACACATTTTCACGCGTTTAACGTAAAGTTAAGGTTGTCCGACAACATTGGGTCCAGCCCCCCTGTTCATGTCGGAAGTCCTGTTTCTGCCTATGTACACTTCCCTACAATCAAACACTTTATTCGCGCGCAAGGCTGATCACTGGAAGTCCCCCTTAACCACCTGGGCAAATCCCTTTCACCCCTTGTCCGCACCTTGGGTCGGCCCTCTCCTTCAAAGAGATATTGGCGATGAAAAAAGATATGGAAAAATTCATATTCCACCTCACTGTCAATCAGTTCCTAATTGAAATGGACTGTTCATGAATAAATTTACATGTGTTTGATTTCTGTGGGGGTACACGTGGGACAGAACACCCAAAAAATGCCCGATAGCAAGGAGCATCGTTGGAAGAAGCCGTCAAATTTGATTTCTGACCGAGCAGTGTGTTCGGCAAAGGTAAAAAATCTCTTATCCGACTATTCCGCTTCTTGGATTGGCTGTGCAGCCCATTTGTTGGGCCCTCGGTGGTGGTTCGGGCCGAACCAAATTTCCAACCTAGGCATATCCAACCTCCCAGGTAGAAGAGCCCCCTCCAGATACTTGATCAGAGCCTTTACTCAACTCCTTCCGTACCAGTACCGGGAACTAATCAAAGGAGTTAATGTTGGGTGGCACTGCCACCAGGGGACGTTTCTCAATCTATTGATTTGTGGCCCTGACCATTGAGGGCTTTTCGAGTGGCATTTAAGCCATATCTGGTGGGAAACAGTAGCCCTCTTATCACTTCGATGAGCCATCGGAACTTGGGACCCCCCGCCATAGAAAGGGAGAAAAGTACTTGGTGCAGTTCCACCATGCCTTCTGTTATGCATTGTGTTGTGTGTTCTATGCTCATAGTTGTTGGAGTTCAACAAATTCTTCATGGTCTCAAGAGTAGGGTCATTAAGGTGTAAGTTTCTTTCGCCTACATCCTATTTCACACACAAATTTTCTTCATTGTTCTTAGTTCTTCCTCTGCAATTTGTTTTTCTGTTCTGTTTATGCAAGGGTATTTTAGGAAGTAAAAGACTTCTCTCGGACAGTCCTTTTATTCCATTGGTCCAAAGCTAGGTTGACCGTGACATCTCACTTACTTTCGGACCACTTTCCTACCCGTTGCCACTTTTACCCTCACTGTTATTTCAGATTTCCTAAGCTATCCTAAAGACTAACCATTTGAAAATGGCTTCTTCCACTTCATAACAAAGCCATGCCCATAACCCTTAAAGGGATCCTTACTACTTATCTGCTTCAAACATGCTTGGAGTTGCTTTATCCATAGAAAAACTGAAGGATGACTCCAACTATGATCTTTGGAGTCATCAAGTTAAAAACCAATTAATTGGAAAAAAACAAATAGGGTTATGTAGATGGTTCATTCCCACGACCCAAGAAGGATACAAAGAAATAGACCTTGTGGGATCAATCCCGTTTAGCACTTACAAGCTGGTTTGAGAAGCCTGTTAAACACCAACATATGCATTATGTGACTTTTCTCAACAATGTCAAGAAAACGTGATATTCCTTTAAGCTTCGCTTTGGTAAGCTTACGGCAACTCAGCGTTACAATCTGAGACAACAATAATTTGAGAACTAATATTCTAGAGCATGACTGATTACTACTCCAAACTCTCCAAACTTTGGGTTGAAATCTAGATGGTTGAGGAACCCATCTGTTACAATTGTGGAGGATGCTCTTGCAGAGTTAATGAACGACCGAAAAAGAAGATTTCGCAACACAACCTGAGGGATTTTTTATTGGGCTGCTGGATTCCTTCCAGAACTTTTGAACAAATATTCTCTCTAAAGACCCATTACGGAAGGTTTATTCTACCTTTAACCTTGCCAAAGAAGACGAGCATTAACATAGAAATCATGAATTTGAGAGTTGAGGGTCCGATGTAGCAATTTTGGTCATCTCGTCTCAAACCCATCACACCTACACCGAAGGAGAAGCTAGAATTGACTCTAGAGGAAAACCAATATGCTCACACTACCATAAACCTAGGCATTCGAGAGATAAATGCTTCTGATTAGTCGAATTCTTGCCTGGATGGGTTTCCAAAGGAAAGGGGAAGCAATCCACGGCTCAAACCCTCAATTTGCAATAGCAAGGCACCTCGGATTCACCATCATTGGGGAAGAATGAAGGAACCAGGTCTGTTTCCAATAACATGGTTTTCGGTATGGGCTCAGATACTGGCTCAAGAGAATAAGTAGGAAGTGTATCTTCAAGCAATGGTTGTGAAGATTCCGAAGAGGGCTTCGATATGATAGGAAGTGACTGTGAAGAGTCTGGGGATGGCTCCGGTGGAATAGGAGGTGGATTGTATGTCTGAGCAATGTCCAGCTTGGGTAGTGACTGATTTATCCAAGTTTGGAGTATACAATTTATACTCTAAGCTTGAAAGGGGTTGTTGAAATATGTGGTTTTTGGCCAACATATCTTGTATTGTAGCTGGCATGAGTCCAGCCTGTTTATGCTTTTATCATTCTTTGTACTTAAGCCAAACATTTCATTGTAATTCTTTAAGTGTGAATAGAAATAGCACTTGGTGCAATTCCACCTTGCCTTCCACTTTGCATTATGTTGTGTTTTCTATTTGCATAGTTGCTGGAGTTCAACAAATTCTTTAGAATCTTATGTAAAGTTTAAGATGATCTAATCAAAAAAAAAAAAAAAAAGGTTGAATAGGGTTTTCTCTTCTTATAAGTTTTTTGTCAATTTTTTGTTTATCTCTACTATGAATCTTTATTTGTACTCATAATTTTATAAAGGATATTCTTTCCTATTAGTACCAACTTAGTATTGAATTAAGATATGGGAATTCATGTTCAAAAGTGTATTTCGTAATTCACAATCAAACAAGTCACAGATAATCAAAATAACACCAAAAGTTCAAGCAACTAGTGATTTCTTTACAATAGTTAATTTAAATGAAAACTCAAAGTAATTGTGATGTGTTTATGAGAAATTTAAAATTTTCACAGGATATATCAAATGAAAGTGAAAGCAAAGCAAATAAATGAATACAAGTTCAAGACATGATATTTAGGGTTTTTTAGCCTAATCAACGAAAGTTCTATGTTCATTGTTTCCTAACCAAATTGGTTAGAGCTATTTTCTACTAATTTCATTAGCGTATTGCAAGATTCCATAGTTCTCAATCTTCTACCAATTTCTCAGACCTAGAGAAATTGAAATCTCAATCACGAGTTCATTAAGAATAACACTTCCCGATCAAAAAACTACAACTTCACAACAAGAAATTATAAAAATCACACTTGCTATATAAACTCTAGATTTGCCCCTTTTTGAAATCTCTCAAGTAACCACAGGAATAATACAAGTCTTTTTCACTATCATTCAAAGGAAGTTATTAGAGTTCTCCAGTTATGTTTGTCTACCTTAATATAATGGTATGCAATTCACCAATTCAAATGTAAATGGATTCCAAGTTCAATTAAGTATTTTAGTAGATTGTTGCATGTTTATCTACTCAAATATAAATAAAGACATTCTAAAGAAGATACTAGAAACATGTTTGCGTGCATACCCTCATACCCTGTTGCATCAGACTAGTCATCAAACATATTTGTGTCGCAGATCCTTGTGGCGATCAACTACTCATCAAACTTATTTGCACGCTTACCCCTAGTCATACCCTCCTACGTCCGGACGTGTTTGCTGACATGTTTGCGCACACCAAACTTTGTGTGCGCAAACATATTTGTGTCGCAGATCCTTGTGGGCATCAACTACTCATCAAACTTATTTGCACGCATACCCCTAGTCATACCCTCCTACATCCGGGCGTGTTTGCTGACATGTTTGCGCACACCAAGTTTGGTGTGCGCTCACAAATTTTGGTGTGCGCACACCCTGGTAGGAAACAAACATGTTTTGCGCGCATACCCTCCTAAGATCAAGCAGTTATGGCCAAAGTCCCGATTTTGATTGGGGAAGTGAACACGTTTTGCGCGTATACCCTTGTAAAATCAACCATTTTTGCGTCAATATCCTTGGAACTGGGAGTAGCTTCAAGCTTTCCTCTCGAGGCTCTTTCTATATATTCTCCTCAGTTTCGCAGATGAGAGCAGACAACTTGATTCAGTTGGAGCACAAAAGGATGCCGTGCATCATAGATCTGAGGTACATGGTTCCACCACTAATAAGCCTTTCCCATACCGTCCTAACATCCCAAGGCAAGACTTGGGCCTCACATGCTTACTTGGGAGCTGAAACATTTTTTCAGCCTGCTTCAGTGATAACGTGTTTGTTTCTCCTCCTTGTCATCTTGGTATTCCTCTTCACCTCAGTCGAGCTTCCTTTTATCATGGAGCCAATTTACTTGCGAGTGAGACATTTCTCTTGTCCCTTAGCTCTTTCATTGGTGACCTCAATCTTTTTTCCACCTTCATTCTTTTGGATCATCTTCCCCTTGCTTCTTCTTGTATCCCCTTGGAACCAAATGCTTTTGGATCTATTCACGCGCTTCATGGATTGGCTTTATCGCAGTGTTCATGCCATTCCTGCTCTTACTATCACCTGCCTGAACAGACCTCAAGAAGAAGAACCAACGCCTTATGAAGTTGAAATTGAACTGACTATAATTGAAAACAACGTGTGAATCATTTCCGTTGTGATGCAAATGTAATGGAACTCAGTTGGCCATGCTGGTGTAGTGTCCTGTAGTAGTATTATGGTGCAGCATGGTAGATGTGCAGTTCCAGTTATCAAGGAGTAAAATTACGTACCTAGTTAAATTGGATTGTTTTACCCCACTTCTTAAAATGGTTTTTGAGTTGAAATAACGTCTTCATTGTAATCAGAGTGCAAGTCATGAGTTTCTGTAACATAATACTTTTGCCTAAAAGAAATATACCCTACGTAATTATGTTGGGCACAACTTATTCTTACTGTATTTTATGATGGGTAATCGTTAGAAGTGGACGTTGTTTTACGTCAGAAGTGCAGGGCACAAAGTTTGTTGAACTTCTATTAATGTATAGTGCTTATATCTTACATCAAAAGCATAAGAATAAATCTTTAGTCCCATAAGTGATAAAATTTCTTCACTTAATTATGTTTTGTTCTTTATGATCTCTGTTAGGAAAGATATCCACTAACGGCCACCAACTCAGCCTAAACAAAGATTAATTTGTAGGATAGACGCACGGACAGGCGCAGACCGATAGATCAGAAAGTCCGGTAATTGATTCTCAGACGACGTGATGTGTTCGGGAGAGACCACGACGACGACGACGACGACGACGATCCAAGCCATGAAGTCCAACGAGATGGGGTCCACTTGTCGACTCCGTCATCGTCCACATCTTCGTCGCGCCAGCGGGAGGACGGGCAAGGGACGATGGGTTTTCCTAAAGTTTTCCTAAAGAATTTTCGTAATCTTTTTCCAAATCTTTTTCTTCGATGGGTTTGGCGATCGGTGTTTCTGTTTCTTTTCCACAAAAATTTGAAGGGATTAAATGAAAAGCGTGACTACAGTTTGCTTGAAAACTATGCTGCTTCGTGGAAAGTCGATTGGACGCTTTGATCCTTTGAGGCGGAGTAGATAGCTGAAGACTTCACCTTTATGTGTTGACAAAGACTTATATGTATGTCTACTTAATGAGTCGAGAACATTGACACGGCTTTACTATAACTTGCCGGCGACCGGCTACCATTGACCGCCGCAAAAAGCTTCCCCTCTGTTTCCAAAGCAAGTCGAGCCTCTTTGAATCTGGTTGAAAGTATAGAAGGATGCTCATGACTTTCGTTCTTAGATTTAACATCGCCGTACAAGACTGCCTGCAAGTCATTCTTTCCATATCGAATGGAGTTCTTTGGATCAATGGAAGCGCTTTATGTAATGGCTTTGTGACTCTCCAAGCCATTCCTGCTCTTATTATCATCTCCTTCACCTGACGCCAAGGATCTTCGTTTGTTTCTCTTGTCTATGTAGAACCCAACTCAAGCAACGCAATTTCCTTTGGTGATAAAATATATGTAACTTTTTAGACATTCAAACACGCGTTCCCAGCATATAATTTGGCCCGGCATGCTGATGTCTGGGCATCTATACGGCTTAAGTTGTTGTCAACTCAGCATCTTAAGTTACTTAGACCTTTATAGTCGAGGAGAAACGGCGACCCAAAAACTGCTTTGGCATGACGGTTGAAAAGAGAAGGAAGATAGGTTTTTACTAACTGGGTCGGGTCGGGTCGGTTTGGTTCGGGTCACCTAATAACTTTCGAATTAGGAAAGAGAAGAATTTAGCTTGAAGGCAATCCTTTATCAACGCTGTTTTGTTCCAGAAATGTCTTCTTTCGTCGTTCATGGTGATAGCCGTGATGACGGGAAGATTCCGTTTGCCTTTCTTGTTTAGATTCTTGAGAAGGTCGTCGGAATATTCCGGCCTAGTTAGTGCGGTTGGTGAAGAAGGCGGTCGGCGCGCGCAGGAAGAGAGACTTTGGGCTGACCGCGTTATCCATGTGGGCAAGTGAGGCTGCTGTGTTGTTGACACGTGGCGAATACGTGGCAATTTAAGATGGAATGTTGACGTGGCATTTTGGTGGTGTTAATAAAAGCCTCCTAAGAAATAAAGCCTGCTAACACTTTTCAAGAATGTAAACAAAAAAGGAAAACAATAATTCAGAATTTAATTTTAGAAAATAAGACCAAATGATGGTGATATCAAGTGGTTATATTCTCATCCAATAAATTCAAGAACTAAAATGTTACGTGCTATTGTAGCTCAAGTTTCTAATTGGTGATTTAGTTTTAAGAAAATTTAGATGTGAAATAATAATATAGGTGTATATATAATACCATTACGAATTTAATTAATTGAATTGGACTGATATTATCTTTTTAACAATTGTGCTATTTCATGTTGGTAAGTTTTCATAGAGAATCGTTGTTAAAGATGCGGCAGTAGCTGTCTTGTCTTTTTCTTCCACTTCTTTTCATGAAATGATACGTGCAGAATTCTCAAATGGAGTCTGCGAAGGAGCGGCCTAGCTCAGTGGTATTCTTTGTGCCAATTCTTGAGTTCGACTCCTTTGAGTGTGTGTAAAAAAAAAAAAAAATGTCAATTCTCCCAAGTTCCAAATGCTTTCAAAGCTGTAATTTTTACCAAATTTATATGAGAATGCTTTTAAGAATGATTACTTGACTTGGGAAATTATAAACCTCGATAAAGTTATAGATATATACAACCTTTGTATATATCTTTTTTAATTCACATACACTCTAGCTGAAATCATGATATTTTGGTTTCTCAATTTTATGTTTCATGGGTTAATTTTATGCTCTATCTACCCTTTGTATTCACACAATGTATAGTTATTAAGTCCAACTATATACTATGTTATACTATGTTAAAAGACCCAAAGACTCAATTTCAAGACTAACACAAGTATTAGAGAATTTTCTTTTTAATTTATACTTAATTTTAGAAATTTTAATTTTTAATGTGGGACTCTTGTTTTCCACATATTAACTTTGGTTCCTCTGTCACTATACAAGATTTGGCTTCCAATCTTTGACTCAATACCCTATAGACAACAGAAAACCCTAATGAGCCGAAGAAATGATAATCGATTTCTTCACCAAAAAAAAAAAAAAAATTGTTTTAGTTTTTGATGATCAATCTGTACAAATCGAGCCGATATTTATGGGCTTGAGTTAACTAATTACTGAACAAACAATCTGTGCAACAAATAATGAAATTGGATAAAAATCATGACGAAGGATAGAAAATCATTCCCATTCTGGACAGTGTCGTGTATGGAATTGCACAAAATTGGTTCTTTATCTTGTTGGCTATTGTATGCCCAGCAAATCACCTATCAAGCACCGGAGTTCATTCACAGCTTGATTTCCCATCGCAGCGTCTTCAAGCCTAGCTCAATGGTATTCTTTGAGCCAAATCTTGACCGATAGTCTTGTGGGTTCGAGTCTCCTCCATTCCTTTGAGTGCACGTGTAAAAAAAAAAAAAAAGAAAGATGGAGTTTGCAATATGTCAATTCCCCCAAGTTCAAAATAGTTTCAAAATTATGATTTTTACCAAGACTCCAGCTGAAATCTTGGTATTTTGGTTTCTCAATTTTATGTTTCATGAGTTAATTTTATACTCTATCTACTCTTTGTATTCACACAATGTATAGGTATTAAGTCTAACTTTATTTATTTTAATAAAATGTAAACAACGAACTAAGCCATAAATTTGACCAGTGTTTTTGAAAACTGTTCTGCTTCGTCAAAAGAAACATTTGTTCAGGAAGATCACTTTTCGTGTGGTTGGACGCTTTATCCTTTGACCGGTTGACGTAGACTTACAACATACGTACCTATTTATTAAGTCCAGAGCAATGGACAAGGCTTTCCTATAATTGTTTAGGATGGGGCCTTAGCTTAATAACATTCTCTAAGCCAAGTATTATTGAGAGTCCCATCAGTTGTGGGTTCGAATTCTCATCCCGGAGAAGACAAAACATTGTTTGGAAAGGGTCCTTTCCAAACAGTTTGCAAGGATCCTGAAATGGGACATCCTTGGGTGAGGCAATTGGTCCACTCCGGCCACCCCGTGAGGCAATGGTGGGTATGTTGATACACTCCTTTCTTATGGGCAGTGATGAAGAGTGATTTTGACGTTGTAAATAAAAAAGGCAGGAAAAGTTATTATCTCAAAAAAGTTACAAAACTAAAAAGCACATTAAAAAGAACAAATATAAAAAAAATTATGGAAAAAATAGAAGTTGTTTTCCTACCGTTTCATATATAATAAAAGTTACATTTTATTTTTGTGTAGTACATTGTTTTGCAAATAATAAGATGAGATGAGAAAGTATCTCATAAGAATGTCAAAACCACACATATAAACTTATTATATATCCATTATACTAGGGAAAACATTTTCATTCATTTTTTCTTACGTTGAAAAATTTTTCAAAAAAAGAAAAGGAATTTCAAGTTTTAGATTTCCTGTTTCACAAAGAGAAACTTCCATCATAGAAAAAAAGGAGGAAACAAAGAAAAAGAAAAAAGAGATGATGATCAACAAAATAGAGGAGTCTAAGTACAATCCCAGAAAATCATACCTTGACAAAAGGCCCTTCACTAATGTGTCCAAGCACTTTAATGTTGGGCTACGTTAAACATAAGCTATCTGAAAAACACCATAAAACATAAGCTAACTGAGAGAACTTCTCCGTTTTCTCATAAGAAATAACACGGTTACTAGTTTAGAATTAGAAAAAACCTAGGTGATCAGTGACTTTCACCACTCTGAAGTTCCTTTTTCTCAGTCCTTACCTTCCCCACCGGCATCCGAGCCCTCCATCAAACCCATCTTAAACCTCTTCACATCCGCCACGGCAGCGCTCCTGAGCAGCCCTATATCTACAGTCCCCGACACTATGTCATATTCACGTCTCCGCAGATCATCCGGCCCGTCGAACGGCGTCGCCATCCCGGCCAAGTAAGCATCCCGTATTTGGGACCTACGCCCAACACGGCGTTCTCTGAGGTTCTAATCGTGTCCCTCACTTCCTTGCTCCCGGGGTCCCGCAGGTACCGATGCTAACAGTCACATCCGACGGGCCTATTCGAATGCAGTCCACGCCATCAACGGCCGCGATTTCTTCCGCCATCTTAACGCCTCCACGGATTCTACCTGGCTTATGATCAGGTAGAATCCGTTGTGCCAGGTAGAATCCGAAGAGAGCGTCAAGATTCCAGAAGAAATCGTGTCAAGAAGACTTTCTTCGGAGCGCGGGAAGAGATGAAGTGGTGTTGGGAAGGTTGATAATGGCTATGGCGTTGTGTTGGAGTTTGTTTGGAGCTCTGGAATCACCGAGTATGTTTGAGCATTTGAAGCAGATGGTGGGGAGGACTTCTCGTGAAGGTGGCTTTGGCGTGAATGCAGAAAATCAATTCGAATCTTGACAAAGAAGGGAATTATTGCACAGAAATGGTTCTTTTATCTTGAAAGTTATCATGTGATTAGCCACTGACTGGTCAAATATAGAAAACCAATCCCATTCTGGACAATGTCGAAAATGGAATTGCACAAAACTGATTCTTTTATCTTTCTGGCTATGGTATGACCAGCAAATGACTGATCATGTCCAGACTCCATTATTGACAAACCATCTTGTCCTGCTGAGGTTGAAGCTCTCCAGACCCATTTAATGCACGACTGACGTTAAAAGCATCCAACTTGTTGATCTTTCACAAATCAACCAAGATCTGGAGCAATATTGGCTGTTTGCTAGTGTGAGTAATGGTATCCTAGCCAGCTATCTAGATTAGGCCATGCTCAGAACAATGTAGTGGGTCTGTAGGTAGTGTCAGACGAAGCTAAAGCGATGTACAAGGGATAAACAAGCCGGTTTGACATGTTGGAGTCCCAACGTTAACATGTTTCAGGAAAGTATGCTGCCAGATATGCCAGGGGACTTGAAGGTTATAGGGCTAACGATATTGATAATTGTCAACAATGTCATACTCCTGTTTATCGAAGTTTTCAGATCTATGTTTCTCATATGGTTTTTAATCTAAAAATGGGTTTAGTGTAAACAGAAATTAGGAAGTACCTTTTGCGGGATAAATGCTCATCTAGTAAGGTTTTCAAAAATTAATTTGTAATTAATATATAAAATAATTATTTTGATTCATCATGATAAAGTATTGTATAATTTGACAGTAATATTTTATTTAATATCTTAGAAAGTACACAGTATTAAAACAGAAAAATACTTCTAAAAATAGTAAGAGATGTAAACGGGGCAACTTTTTATTCCTTCTTTTTAAGTTCTCGCTTTTCACCCTTCAAGGTGATACCTTTTTCAGGCCTTCCCGTCTCATATGCTTATGGTTTTACGTGGTCCTAAAGAAGCCAAGAGGCCAAGGGTAAAAAGAGTGTATGGATTCTTACTCTTTCATAAAGTGGTTTTTACTCTTATGTTATTTTTATTCTATTACCAACTGTAAACTTTCTTAGCAACCATATACGATAATAGAAAAGTAGTCGTGTCTTAAAGAACGCCGGTAGAATCAAAGGTCATTTGTTAAAAAACTAAGTAAATTTTAGATTCACCCTCTCATCAACAGCTGTACTCTGAACATTGAAGTTTAAAGGAGCTTTGTTTTAACACAACTTTTTTGAAAGTCTGAATTAATACCTTGGGGGCGAAAAACACCTCTTTGTCATACCATATAGACAACAGAAAACCCCAATGAGCCGAAGAAATGATAATCGATTTCTTCACAAAAAAAAAAAAAAATGTTTTAGTTTTTGATGATCAATCTGTACAAATCAAGCCCATATTTATAGGCTTGAGTTAACTAATTACAATGAACAAACAACCTGTGCAACAAATAATGGAATTGGATAAAAATCATGATGAAGTATGGAAAATCATTCCCATTCTAGACAGTGCGGTGAATGGAATTGCACAGAATTGGTTCTTTTATCTTGCTGGCTATTGTATGTCCAGGAAATCACTTATCAAGCACCAGAGTTCATTCACGGCTTCATTTCCCATCGCGGCTTTGTCGGAGCCTTCCATTAAACCCTTCTTAAACCTCTTCACATCCTCCACGGCGGCGCTCCTGAACAGCCCTATATCTACGGCGCCGGACACCATGTGATATCCTCGTCTCCGAAGATCATCCGGACTATCAAACGGCGTTGCCATCCCGGCCAAGTAAGCCCTACCATCTTTCGGACCTACACCCAGCACGGTCTTCTCTAAGGTCCCTAGCATATCCCTCACTTTCTTGTTCCCAGGGTCCCGTAGGTACCCCATGCTGGCTGCCAGATACGACGGGCCCGTTTGAATGCAGTCCACACCGTCAACGGCCGCGATTTCTTCTGCTCTCTTGACGCCCTCCATGGATTCTATCTGGCACATGATCAGCAACTCGTCCTCGTAATTTCTAAAGTACCCTTCAATGATGCCGTTCCTCGAGGTCCTAGTGACCTTGTTAGCGGAGCCGCGGCCATTAGGCTGGAACCGACAGTGTGATACAGCCTTCTTGGCGGCATCTGGGTCGTCGATCAAGGGGAACATGATTCCCTGTGGACCTAAATCCAGAGCCTTCTTGGCCCAAGTGGGGCAATTCTCCGGCACCCGTAGGATCGCGGGGGTGCGCGCGGCGGCCAGGGCATGCAGGCAGGAAAGCGCCTCGGGGATGCCGCCGGGGCCGTGTTCCATGTCGACGACGACAAAGTCGTAGCCAGCGAGGCCCGCGATCTCGGCGAAGATGGGGGAAAAGCCGAGCAGGAAGAGACCGTAGAGGGTCTCGCCGCTTCGTAGACGCGATTTCAGCGATTTGGGGGTGAGATCTGTGTGATTGGTGGTAAAAGGGAAGGATTTGAGAGAGAATAGGGTTTTGAAAGAGGACCATAGTAGTTTGGTGCGGTTACCGAGAGCGAAGGGCTTTATTCTGAGCGGTGAAGGAGATGAAGTGCTGTAGGGAACGTTGAGAATGGCCATGGGGTTGTGTTGGAATTTGTTTGGAACTCTGGAACCACCGAAAATATTAAGGATTTGAAGACGATGGTGGCAAAGGTTTAATGGAAACGGAAGACGTCTAAGCAGAGACATTATGAGAATATTAGAAATTGCACGGTTACGAAGACAAGCTCTAATCTTATAAATTGGGGGACAAGGCAAAGAACCACCGCTGACTTTGAGTGGGTTGATAAGACAAGACTTAACCCTACTTTGACTTGACGTGGGTTAATAAGACAAAACTTGCGTATGAAGAATCCAGTCAATTGTGGGCACGACAATGTTCAAGTAAGTTGCCAAATAGTTATTAAGCTTATCTCAACATCCAATGAAGTGAAGAAGAATATGTATATGTATATATATGTATATAGATCTAAGCCTAGTTTACCTTCTATGATAATTGGTTATATAAGGAAATAAACACAATAAAGAATACGAATATAATTATGAAAACCTAAAAGAGGTAAGTAAACCAACTATAATACTATCAAGAAAACCTACTATGGTAAGTAATCAAATGTCAATTCCGACCATGTTTTTGAATTTAAGACATTTCCATTGATATCAATGGATTATTAAAGTAACTAAAGAAAAATATTTGACTGATAAACTTCTTAAGGTATAGGCTAAATATAACATAATTTCATGCATGTTACGATTAAAGTGGGAGATAATCTTAGATTAGCTCTAGAGCCATCGCTTAGTGAGAGCTTTGATTGCACAATAATGTCCAAACCTTGAAGAAAGTTCCCAAATACAAATTGCTTTCGACAACCATCATTAGCACGTGATAATTTAGGAGCATAGATGGCGCCACTTTCACGACTTTGTGCTAATGCAAATCCACAGAAGTTTCCATATTATTCTGTACCTGGTGATCGGCACAAGTCCCAGCACAGAACTTTTTCCATGAGGAAAGTGCATGCGTGAGAAGTAGCCAAAACTTTGGTACCAGGCTTTTAGGTGAACATAAAAGGAAATACATTGAGTGCTAGCAGTTCTAAGCTCTTAAGATATGGTTGTTTTTTGTCCTGAGTTTCCTGCATAGGAAATAAGTACAAGATATACATTGAGTCATGGTCATACTGATAGAGTGGGTTGGACATATCCATACCCATGTGAGCTAATCTGAAAAATCCCCGCATCGACTAATACCTAACTGCTTCTGGTTGAAAGTCAAACGTCAAACTACAAGACAAGTCAATGAGACAACCGAACTCCTTTATTTTGTTCTTTGGAACGGGACATTTCTGACCACGGTCGGTTCCACGAAAAGTGGAGCAATCGTGTCCAACACATAAAAGAACACACAATTTTATTTTTTTTACCCAACCTGTTAAACTTTACTTTACTTTACTTCTTAAGAGAAAACATCCTCCTATTCTTAATCTTTCCATTGAAGGACTACAAATTCAATTTGTGCCTCGACACGTAACCTGGTTATATCACACAACTTTAAGGTTTTCTCATCCTTATATTGTCCTAAACAATCCCCTTGTGATATAATTTTGATGGAAAATTGCCTAGTTTGAAAATCCCCAAATTACAATGTTCAGGGTTTATCACAAAATACGCCCTAATTACAAATCTAGTACATTTGAGATTATAAAAAGCTTAGAGCATTAAGATATCAAGTGTAAAAATAGTGATTAAAATAGCAATTCCAAAACCCCCAAATGATATGATTTTTAGCGTTTTGGATTCACAACATGGAACGTGATATAATGACATAGAATGAAGTTCTTAGCACATATGGTCAACAACAAAATGTAGCTAATCGAATGTACTGCAACAGTATCACATAGATTGAACTTGAACTGAGAATAGTCACACAAACAACACATAGATATAATTTTGATGTACCTTCCTTTCCTTAAAAGGTATTGCCGTTCTGCACAAAAGCACCTCTCTTCTACATTTTGTCATTTTCCCATTGGACTGCATAGCATTTCTTTCCCATTTTTGGACCAGCAACTTCTGAAGCGAGGAGGGGATTTTCAGGGGTTTTATTTTGGCATTTTAAATCTTCCTTTTCAAACGACATTGTCCACCGTTAGATCTCTTAACCAAAACGCACGTTTTGGTTCAATTATCCAAACACGATTTTCGGGTTTCGTGGGTCATCTCTACAAGTCGCATAAAAAACTGCTTCATTTGTCTCCGATCTTCAATCAATTCCTTCCAGGCGTGTTTTGAATCAATATATCGGTGATTTCAAGCAGAGATTGATGAATCCTTGGTTTCTAGATTTGTCATATTTATTACAAAATTAAGGAAAGAAGAAAGCCAATAAGTTAAGTGAATTTAATTCTATTGAATTTAAATATATAGAGCGTATAATGAATATTTTGGGAAAGACTAATATCTAATTTAACCAACTTAAAATGTTACATTTTTCCTTAAAAAAATTATTCTTCATTTTAGCCTTCCCATTTTGCTTGTATCATCAAACTCATGGAGTCAATGCTATAAAGCCAAAAGGTACATTTAAAGGTGGAAGGAAAGAACCTTGTAAAACTTTTGAGGTTTAGACAATTAATCAAACTACTCTATATAGTTTAAAGTAATTAAATTGTTCCTAAAAGTATGTTTTTGTTATTATCACTCCCTAATGCTTGTAGTTAGAATCCTTCATGTATTTATGACATTAATTATTGGCTTGCTTCTAATTATGATATTAAGATCTTTTGACAAACTACAACATCCAAAAGGGTTTTTCATCAGAGTTTCAAAGGGCATTCACTAAAATTTTCTTTAAGAATTTTCTATATCTAATGAGAGGATTCTAGAACTTTTGTCCTGGGTGAGGCAATCAGCCTACTCCGGCCACCCGTGAGCGGTGGTGATAAAGAGTGACTGTGACGTCGTAAGTAAAAAAACCAGGAAGAGTTAGAATCTCATCAATAACTACTGACTGCTAACGTAATGATGACCTCAAATCTCCTCCCAATTAATCCAAAATCTGTTGCGTACCCTCCGCACTCCTAGCTTTGACCACCACTGCAACGCCACCTCAACTCCAAGTGTCATGTATAGAATGCAATAGTTACAAAAAGGAGTTTTAACTTCAAAATCTGTTGCGTACCCTCTGCACTGCTAGCTTTGACCCTCCTTCAGAATCCAGCATATCTACCCACTGATTTGCCGGAACCAGATATGGAGGGACAGGTAAAGGACATTTACAATAATTTTATTACAACTTTTTGCATCCCGACGACCCCTTTTCTCGTTCGCTTCTGTACTTCTCATCGGCGTCCTTTTGCTTCGCAGCGTCGTCGGAGTCTTCCATTAAACCCTTCTTAAACTTCTTCACATCCTCCACGGCAGCGCTCCTGAACAGCCCTATATCTACGGCCCCGGACACCATGTGATATCCACGTCTCCGCAGATCATTTGGTTCGTCGAACGGCGTCGCCATCCCAGCCAAGTAAGCACCCCCCTCTTTGGGACCCACACCCAGCACCGCCATCTCTAAGGTCCTTAGCATGTCCCTCACTTCTTTGTTTCCAGGGTCCCGTAGGTACCCCATGCTGGCACTCAGATCCGACGGGCCTGTTTGAATGCAGTCGACACCATCAACGGCCGCGATTTCTTCCGCCCTCTTGACGCCCTCCACGGATTCTATCTGGCACATGATCAGCAACTCCTCCTCGTAATTTTTAAAGTACCCCTCATCAATGCCGTACCTTGAGGTCCTAATGACCTTGTTGGCGGAGCCGCGGCGTCCATTGGGTTGGAATCGACAGTACGATACTGCCTTCTTGGCGGCCTCAGGGTCGTCGATCATGGGGAACATGATGCCCTGCGGACCTAAATCCAGAGCCTTCTTGGCCCACGTGGGGCAATTCTCGGGCACCCGTAGGATCGCAGGGGTGCGCGCGGCAGCCAGGGCATGAAGGCAGGAGAGCGCCTGGGAGATGCCGCCGGGGCCGTGTTCCATGTCGACGACAACAAAGTCGTAGCCTGCGAGGCCGGCGATCTCGGCAAAGATTGGGGAAAAGCCTAAGAGGAAAAGACCATAAAGGGCCTCGCCATTGCGGAGACGGGATTTGAGCGAGTTGAGGGTGAGATCGGAGTGGTTTGTGGTATAGGAGAAGGATTTGAGAGGAAATAAGGTTTTAACAGAGTTTTGGGTTTTGAAAGAGGAAGGCAGTGGTTTGGTGGGATTATTGAAAGTGAAGAGCTTTGTTTTGAGCAGAGAAAGAGAAGAAGTGGTGTAAGAATGGCTGAGAATGGGCATGGCGTTGTGTTGGAGTTTGTTTGGAATTCTGAAATCACCAAGAACGTTGAGAATTTGAAGATGATGGTGGCAAAGGTTTGATGGAAACGAAAGACGTCTCAGCAGAGACATCTTGAGAATATTAGAAAAACGTATTGATTGGGATTACAAAGACAAGCTCTTATCTTATATAGACGAGGACAAATAAAAAAAACTGCAAGTTGAGTATGAGGAATCCAGTGAATTGTTGGCAAATTAATGTCCAAACCTTGTTGCCACATACTTAATAGGTTTTATCTAATGAATTGAAAAAGAATTCACTATTATAAATTTATACCAATTGTGCATCAGTTACTACCTTTTATGATAATTAGCTATATAAGGAAATAAATATAATAAGTAATACGAATACAATGAGGAAAACCTAAGAAAATAAGTAAACCAAATGTAATATTATTAGGAAAACTTAAGAAGATAAGTAAACTAAATATCAATTCTGACATTGTTTCAAAATTAAAACCTTTTGATTAACAACTTTTCATTAATATCAATGGATTATCAAAGCAATTAAAGAAAAGATTTCGTTGTTAAGCTTTTTAAGGTATCTTTTATAAATTGTATTTAACGTGTATGAGCTGAACTTAATAGAATACAAATTTAAAATAAAACAACTAATATCCTAATCCTGTTGGCAAGAGTAAAAAAAATTATACTAGAAAAAGTTTTTTTGTTTAGAAATTTAAATTTTTTTTCAAAAGATATAGTCTTAAGTGTGATTTTTAAGTTTTTAATCTTTATCTTTTCTGGTAGACAATGTCAGGCCTAACATATACTAAATAAGAGATTTAATCTCAAATGATTATGTTATGTTTGTTTAGATTGTTTTAATTAAAAAGATTGAGTAGTTTTTGAGAATGCCAAAACCCAATCTATTTAAGAATTTGAAACCTAATTATTTTGGAAATTTAAAATCCAATCAGTTAAGAATTAGGCTAGAAATTACAGTCATCCCTTCCGTCCTAGCAGGTACTTATTGTGTACATTTCAATAGGGAAAAGAAAAACAATAGAAGTTACAGTGACAGATGTGCGTTGCCTATGCCGGCGGTCATTGGAGTTCAGTGGTGAAGATGTTCCATGAAAGAGGGATTTGGTGTGAACGATGAGTCCGGCCAAAATTTATGCTGTGATTAGCGTGAGAAGTGGTGCAGACTTTCCGGTTGAGGATCGGTAATGACTTGAAGTGAAGGGTAAAAGCTGCTTGATTACATATACAAAAGCACGGCCTTACAAAAGCGTGAAGGAGTGAAATTGAGAACAAGAAGCATTAAATGAAAATACTGTGATTAACTTCCTCCGTCTCTGATCATGTCTGGTAAGTCAGTGGGAAACATGCGGGTGTCTCTTAACGGGTTCACGCGCTGATGGAGAACATACCCTTAGCAGGGGAGGTCGTCCGTTATCGGACAAGATAGTCTGAAGCAGCGCAGACGAGGGCACTATGAGTGTGGTGCTTGGGAGTTTCCTTGTGAGTTTTCCAGTTGGGAAGTGGTTCCGCAGAGCGAGGGAGAATTCCGTGTTAAGACGGGGCTTAGTCAAAATATAGGAACCTTCTTAGTTGAGTCAAAATAGAGGAACCTTATTTGTTCAGATGTGGCTCGGTCAGAGTATGACTTCTATGAGGGCAGTCATTGCAGCTTCTACAGAGCAAACGTTGTTATTAGGTGCCCTCGGTGATGATTGCTTACGGCCCATCGCAACAAATAAACGTGAGAACATAAAAACACCAAGTAGGCCCACAACACTCACATGTTTCAACACTTCTTTGCAAGTTAGAGATTTATATAGAAAAAATACTCCAAGCTTCAATGATAGATACTAATGTTGTAGGGTACCCACAGCTTTTAGGAAGTGGTTTACGAGCTGCTTTTGCGTATTAATGTAAAATCTTTGTATAATGCCCCTTTGCAAGGAATGTCAATGATTTTTCACGAGATTCTCCTGACGACCACAACTTGCTACCGGTATGGTTGATGTGGCCATGCACACCACGTGGACTGGAACTACATACATATGGAAATGACGTGACATGTTGATGTGGCATGTTCTCGTGGCAGATAGTAAAACACGAGAATTTTCTTCTTCTAATAACCGCCCACCAAAGAAAAAAAAAAAGGTTGACTGATTGGAATGATTTGTGAATTGGTTTTGGAATATTTAGAATTTGTTGAAGAAAGCTCTTTGGTAATTATGTTTGTGGGTTGATCAACTAAGGACAACAAAGTAGATAGATAATTGTTTGTTTCTTATGCTTTCTAAGATAAAATGAAAATCAATCTCTATGTATTTAATTATATCATAGAAAATAGGATTGGTAATAAAATATTAAGAAGTTATTAGAGCAAAATGTTGGAGATCAAAGTAAGGAAACATGGAGATTGTGGAGAAGAGTTTCTATTTAAAGAATTTCTATAGTGGTGTCAGCTAGATTTTTGAATTCTGCTTCAATATCTAAGCAGATAATTATCTTTTGTTTGCAAGAGATTTATGAGATGAGATTTGAACCATGGAAGACTCAAAATTCACCAATAAAGTAGCGATCGTCTCAGTTTCCTGCCCATTCGGGATTAGAGTGGGTATTTAATGACGTGGATAAGCTTTTGGTGAGATGGAGATTGTGGCGGGTGTATTTGCAAAACAAAAAGAGAAAAAGAAGGCAAAAATGTAAAATACTTTTGATAGCTTGCCACTAAGTAATCATTGAAACTTAGATATACTGACAAGCAATATAAGGTCAAGGTCATGTAAAGGTGACAAAATATAGGGTAGCAATAATTCTTTTGTAAAGATCACGCAGAGTGGTATATAATATTATAATGTTAAGAGTTATTGGGCATATCTCCTCAACAAGGAATTTTCCTTTTGACTTAGTAGTTGAGTCTATAATAATTAGTATTAGAGTCAAATCTCACATCCTGAGTTTGAATCCCGATAGTTGTAATATGAGGTAATATGAGGGCAAAGAGCCCCACTCCCATCACCCTGTATCATGGTTGAAGCTGTGTTTATTTCTGCGTACAAGTTCAGTCACTTACGCAGACATGACAATAACTACTGAAATCACATCAAAACAAGAATTTTATTACAGCTTTTTGCATCCCAAAGACCCTTTTTCTCATTTGCTCGAGTACTTCTTTATTACAGTGTTGTCGGAGCCTTTCATTAATCCCTTCTTAAACCTCTTCCCACTGTCCACGGCGGCGCTCCTGAACAGCCGGATACCATCCTGGCCAAGTAAGCCGGTCTTTGGGACCTACACCCAGCACGGCCTTCTCTGAGGTCCTTGGCATGTCCCTCACTTCCTTGTTCTCAGGGTCCCGTAGGTACCCCATGCTGGCAGTCAGATCCGACGGGCCTGTCCTCTTTTTCACCAAAGTCCTCCTTTCGGACTTTCTACCACCTGAATCTTACAAATGACTGCTCAAAGTCAAAGAACCTAATCTGCTAAGACGGAAAGATGCATGTGTGTTACTGTTCCCTGTCGAGGAAATAGTCTCTTAGGCGGATCAACCTTATGGACCCCATTCGCGAACTAAGGCAACGGAAAGGCGATGTGAAAACAATCATGTGAAACTAAGTTTTGTATACGATCCACAACCCGCCATTAAAAAGGAAATGCCCATGATCGTTCCTTCTTTACCATATCATATACATGAAGATCAGACGTGCATTCTCGTTAAGGCTGCGACGGTGGAGTGGGCTAACCCGGTCGCTCTCATGTCAGATCAAACCCTAAAACCCCAAAATGCAAGAATCTGAATCTAAACATTTCTATCAACCTTTCTATTGACTTATAGAAATAATACCATAAGACTGATTTTTATGTACTTTGTTTGGAAATGAGTTTTCTATTCTAAACACCATTTGGCATTCTGATCATAAATCCTCTCTTTTGCCAGCTGTAGTCATGCTCCTGTTTTGTGTTTTGTAATCATGTATGGATAGGGATCGAGGCTCCTCCAATAGAAGTATTGAAGGGCCGGGGTTAGAACACCTTAAATCTAAAGTGTTCATTTTTTAATGAATGGTCAGGATCGTCAACATTAGGAAAGAGAAACAACAGATCAAAAATAGTTGAATAGTTAGCTATCCTAAAATTGCTTGGAGATGACTAGTTATCTTGATTAATCACTTTGTAAATGATTGCATAACTTATCAACTACTTTTGAGTATAGTCAATTACCTCTAAGATTGAGATAATTTAATTATAAAATAATTAGCGCTGATAATAGAAACTATTCCCTACAGAGAATGAAGGTGATCCATTGCTCTTAAAATAGATGTAGAAGTGGTTCATCATTACTATGACTTACTTTGGAGTGTTTAATCATCTAATTGATTGTTTTAAGTAGTGCTTTGATATTCCCAAATCCCTTTAGTAATATAATTTCTTTATTATTTAAAAGATATAAGAGGAATACGGTAATGAAAATTCCAATGGGTGTATTCTCGTTTCGTATGGTTGGTATGAAGTTCAAATGGAGAAATAAAGCCTGCTGACACTTTTCAAGGACGTAAATAAAAAAAGGAATGATAATTCAAAATGTAATTTAAGAAAATGAGACCAAATAATGATGATGTCAAAAAATTGTTAATGACCAGGGCCACAACATTTAATGAAGTAATGATACGAAATGAGTCCTATCTTTGTGGAATGATATGGTCTTCTTTTTCGGCAGGTCTCCCAATGATATGGTCCATATGGGTGTGGTGAGAGGTGGGATCAGTTTAGAGGAACCACACCAAGGCAAGTAGGACACAGGGTCAGCTCTAATACCATCTTAAAAACTAAAAAGGCCTAACTAAAACACAGAACTGTACAATAGTGGGTTACCAGCAGAAGCTAATAAGGCCAGACTCTTCCATCGTCTTACCGGGACTAAATATTTCAACACTCCAACAGTTTTTCCTTCTAGTTATGTTGGCATTCCTCTTCATCTTAGTCGAGCTCCTCCTCACCCTGAAGCCAATTTTCTTGCGAGCGGGACGTTTCGCTGGCCCCTTAACTCTTACATTGCTCGCCTCAATCCTTTTGGATCATCTTTCCCATACTTCTTGCTGTGTCTCCCTGGCACCCAATGCTGTTTGAACAACTTACGCGCTTCGTGGGTTCGTTCTATCACACTCTCCAAGCCATTCCTGCGTTTATTATCACCTGCGTCACCCAGCGTCAAGAAGAAGCAGAACCGCCTCCTCTTCCAGTTGAAGTCGAGCTGACTGAAATCGAAATCAACGTGTGAATCATTTCTGTTGTGGAATTCTGTTGGCCATGCTGGTGTAGTATCATGTAGGAGTACTAGGACAGAAGCTTGCGAAGTTATGAGGGTCTATTTTCTTTACTATAACCAAACTGCAATTCAGGGTATGTTTTATTGTAATACTTTTGCCTGGAAAAAATATATTCTACAAACTTCTGCCAGACACAACTTATTCCTACTGTACTTTATGATTGATAATATTCGATGGTTATATTTTAATATTTCATGTCATGAAAGATATCCACTTGTCGAATCAAACTGAGTAACACGGCTGGCTCATCGCCACCAACTCAGCCTAAACACATTGATTTGTAGGATAAACGCTGGTACGCACAGAGACCGATCGATCCCAAAGTCCGGTGATGGATTTCTCAGACGTCGAAGACAATCCAAGCCATGATGTCCAACGAGATGGCGTCCTCTCCTCCTCCTCCGCCTCTTCGTCGCGTCAGATGACTCTTTCAGGGAGGCAACTTGCGCCAATGTGTGGTCACCACAATTATTACAGTCCAAAATAATTTATTTATTAGAAATATGATTGGGGGTTTACTTCTTAAGATCATTCCCAGGTTTAAAGGATAAGATAAGTAACGTCTTTGATTTAGTTGTTGTTTTTTTTTTTCTTTTTTTATGCACACACCAAAGAGGGGAAAGGGACTCAAACCCATGACCGCTAGGACTGTCAGTCAGAGTTTGGCTTAGAGAACACCTCTAAATAAATTTTGTTATATGCAACACCTCAATCATTACCAGAAATAAAGACGCATAAATGAAAAAGAAAACAAGATGCAGTTGCTATTGGCAATAAATTATATTACAATCTTTGCTCTTTAACTGTTGTGAGCAAGCATGTTGGATTCTATATGTCTTTACATTTGAATACTATAGGTAAAAGGATAATGCTGAAGTATGTCTCTAAGTTTTTATATTTTCTTATTTTTAGATGAATAAACTAACATATTCATCCAAAAATTAAAAACAAAATGAGTTGGACCTTTTAACTATTACTCATGGCCCATCAAAACAAATAAACATGAGAACATAAAAACATTAGTTAGGCCCACAACACTCACAAGTTTCAATACTTCTCTTCAAGTTGGAAATTTATATAAATCAAATACTCTAAGCTTTGATGACAAGACATTAATGTTGTAGACAACCCAAAGCTTTTAAGAAGTGATTTATAGGTTGCTCTTGCATATTAACGTAAAATCTTTGTATGATGCCCCCTTTGCAATTTTTCTTATATAAAGTGACAATTTATCTCAAAATGCTTCATTTTTTTGGTAAATATCAAGTTTGTAGCTATGTATATGATAGCTTCATTGTCATGGTGCAGCGGCACCAAATGAGGGATAATTACACCAATATCTCAAAATAATCCAAAAAACCACATATCTCATAAATGGTGTATGTCTCACCAACTAAGGACCACTAGTTAGTTTATTGTTTCTCCATCAACCAAGATACAAGTGATTCATCTACTTTACTTCTTCATGACATAGGACAAGTGGCACATTTAAAATTATAAAAAGCTGTCAACTTTAATCTAGATTATAATGAATGGAAAAGATGAAGTCCAAGAATGCCTTTGTGCTATAGCTATACCGATATGCGAACATTTTAAGGCATGAGTGAACTAACTGAGATGTTAGGCTAGAAAGCTAATGTTTGGTGTAATGGTAGTCAAATACATAAATCAGCCAACCATCCTCTTAAAATGAGTTATATCATCAAGAAGTGTGTCATCTCATGTATGAGGATCTTCATCATCATACTTTGGTGTAGCTAGCTTTAAGTTTTGATTCATAGGAATGATAGAGGCTTGTGAACCCACAAATTCATCCTTTAAAATTGGCTCTAATGCGTAGTTGCATTGACTAAGGTATATAACCTCTCACAATCTCAAGGAAATAATTACAATACTCGAGATCCTTCATAAAAAAATAGAAAGTAAATATCTCTTGAGATTTAAAATTGTAAAAATATTATCTCTAACTATTAGTATATCATCCACATAAAAAAACAAAATGATATATACACCTCCACTTTGCTAGATAAATAAAGCATAATTATGACATGACTATTGACTATTGATTTGCTTGCCTTTTTTAACATTGTCTTGAGGCTTGTGTTGCAACTGACATATTGAACGCTTCTCTTAACAAGAGAATTTGGGAGGCAATTGTATGTAAACCTTCTCAATCAAGTTACCATACAAAAATACATTATTCACCAACTTTTGGTGGTTGTAATGCTTAAAATTAATGTCAATGTCACTAACTTAGCTCCTAGGGAGAAAGGCACCTGATAGTCTACTTCCTCATGCTATTATGTATCCTTTGGCTACTAATCAAAACTTATACCTCTCAATCATACTATTCACTTGGTTTTTCATCTTATACACTCATTCACATCTTATGATCTTATGCTTAGATGAAAGTGAAACAATATCTCATGTGTGATTAGACTTGAGGGCTACTAACTCTTAATCCATAGCCTTAACCCAATAATTGCCCTTAAGTATTTGATGATATGTGTTTGGGCTCAGTGACAGTAGAAATGGAGGTGGTGAAGTGTTTACTATGTGACCTAGAACATTCAAGAGTAACATGTTCTAAAATGGGATATCAAATGTTATAACATTTTTTGGAAGTGGCAAAATGAAGTTAATCGATGGTCTAAATGGGTGGCCATATAGATTAAGTAGAATATCGAAGGATTTGAGGTGGTTGCTCCAAAGAAGGCTTTGGAGATGAATCAAAAGGTTGTTCACGTGGCACATTTGTGGGAGGTCCATATGAATGATCTTGCTACAAGTCTAATGGCAATGGTGTGATGATACCGGAGATGCCTTTGGTATGGAGGTTGGCAAAGTTTGCACATAATTGATGTTTGGGAGAGGTGTTGATTGATTTGAGAGACTAATCAAAATTTGATTCTAAAGGTGGACTTAAAGAAGAAGGAAATTCATGCCTATAAAATGCAACATCATGATTGACAAAAATGTTTCCATTATTGGGATTTTAGGCTTTATAACCCTTATGGAAGGAAGGATAACTGATAAACACCCAAAGACTCACCTTGTATGAGAACTTATCCTTGGCACATGAGATAGTAGCATAACATCTATAACCAAAGACTTATAAATGATCCAAGGAGAGTGGTTAATCATGAAGTACCTCATAGGGCGACCAATTCTTAATTCTCACACTTCCTAATTGGTTGATGAGGTATGTAGTGGTCAAGATACACTTTACCCACAAGTGTGAAGAAATTTGGGCTCCCAATATCAAGGCCCATGTAACATCAGTGATAATGTTTGCACTACACATCCCATTTTACTAGGATGGGTATATATAAGAGCTTTTTGTGAAGATTTATACAAGAAGCTAGAAAAGAGTTACAAGCAATGAAAAAAACTCAGTGCCATCATAAAAACAAATGTGCTTAGTTCTAGTATCATGTTGTGTCTAAATTATAGATATAAAAAAATAAATTGTGATAAAAACTTGATCTTTAAATGGTAAAAGGAAAATCAAGTTTGCATAAGAAAAATTATCAATAATAGTTAAAAAAAAATCATGACTAGACATGATTTGGTTCCCTATGAAGTCCTCATAAATCTATATGTATAAGGTCAAAAATGACATGACAAATGGTTTGATGCTATGAAAAAACAAATTGAGTCTATGTAGCCAATGAACAAATTTGGCATGAAAAAAACTTTGTATAATCTATGCATTTAGCACAAGCAAAGAAATATTTTAAGAAGTGTAACCAAGTTGTAAAGGCCATAAAATATAGGAACTATTTAATCTGCAAAAATTATTTATATTTAAAGACAAAAAAGAATAGACAATGTATAGAATATGATTGATACAATGAGAGAAGTCATTTAATATGTGCTGCAAAAAACAGTCTTTGTTTTGCTTTACCCAGTTTGATCATCTTTCCAGTAGCACAAATTTGGAAAATACATAAACCATAAATGATGACAATGCGATTGGGATCAAATGTTGACTTGGCATATGGATGTGGTAGTAAAAATTTTATTTTTTTATTTCTTAGTAATAATGAAGGAAAATGATCTAGCTCTTTCAAAATTTATTGTCCAATTCTAGTGTGTCGATGCTATTTAACAGTATGGCGTACCACAATATTTATGTTCAATTCCTTTACTAAGGCTAGTAAAATAGCTATGCAAGGAATTCTGCCTTTGCTGTACCAAGGAAACTTTACCATTTTGCCTATGTGGTGTAGAATGCATATTTAAGTATTTTCATTATCATCTTTGTGGTTCACGGTTTACACTTTAATTTTTTCTCTCCCTTATCTTTTATTTTTTTATTTTTTTATTTTTTTAGGATGCCTTGTTTAGTTGCACGACCGTTATTTGTATATAAGAACGAATGGCATTTGTGCTTTCAGTTCAAAGTTGTTAATGTTTTTAAATCAACTTGTCCTTCATACTTTTTTGGTTTTTATTGTTTGGTAAACTAGACCATCCTTTGCATGTCCGGTCTGAGCTCTTACAGAAATAAAAACTGTTACGGAATCTTTTAGGAATAGTGACATACAATGGTCTCCCCTCTGCTGGCTTGGAGGATGATAGCTCAAGGTGTTCTTCCAGCAAAGTGCTCTCAGATCATTTTCTTCAAAGTGGCAGACGGTAAAGAAGAATGAACAGAGTTTTGATGACTGGGAGCTCTCAGAAAACCCCCAACATCTTTCTGGGTGAGATGAACATCCTTATTCTATTCAATTTTCAAATGTGGAGGCAGTGAAAGAGAAATTGAGAAGTTGTTGTGGGTGAAGATGTTAGAGAAGGATGGAGGGTGTAAGCATTGTCTAGTGGAATTTCAACTTGTTATGATGTCGTTACTACACCTAACAGTTACTAAGGTACGTCATCGTTTCCACGCTGAATGAGTGTCTCTATTAGGATTACCTTTAGTAGTCGTTGCCTTCACCTTTTGTTAAAACCTATATTGGGAAAGACCAGTGTACGTACAATGTTATGTGCGGGTACGGGTGGTCTTCTGTCGAGTGTAGAAATAGAGTAATCGATGGCCTAATTCGACCATGCCGCCCTGAATCCCATAATTGGACGAGACCATGTTGGGTTAGGCAGCCAAATAAGGTGGCGTAGGAACGGGGAGATAATGCAGAAAAAATTTATGTTGGTCATGGGAGGCAGAGAACATGTATTTTGTAATACAACTTTCAGCGACGAGGTTCTAGGTTTCCCTCGATTGAGACCTTCCTATTTTCTTAAATTTAGGTGTCTTTTCCTCGACGATTTCTCCTCGCAATGCACTGCAACCCGCTCTGTTATGCATGCCTGTAACATTCTAGTATCAGAGCTAGAACCAAGCATGATGGAAGCGCGAGTTGGGCTACTGGAGGCAAAACTGAGCAGATGGTTCAAGGAAATAATGGGAGGCTGGAGGCGAAGGCTAGACAGCTAGGGCTAACACCATTGGCGGGGAAAATGTGTTGGCATAGCAATTCTTTGAATACCACTGCACGCTGGAGGAGAAATGGTTCTGCTGACCTCTTGGAACCTTGATGGAGATGCACAAATTTGGTACCAGATCCACAAAGGCCACGTAGGGTTTGGTCATCTTGATGGCCCTTACTAGACTAAGCAGAAAAGGACAGTGGAAAACTATCAAAAATCACTTGTCTGGGCTACTTCTCCAGGCCGGCAAACTCATGACTGCGCAGCAGGTGAGCTGCCTCGTAAGCAAAGCCTGCAAAGTTGACGTCCAAGCAAGCAAACCGTCAACTCTTGGCAACTATAGGTCTCTATCGTCCCTCTAGCTAAGGCTCAGGTTCATAAACCTACCTCCTCGATTCAGGCAAAGAACACAAATTACACCCCCTCCAGTGTTGGCAAGTCCTCGCTGCCTAACAATAAATTGACGCCCAGTGAATGAATGGAAAGGAGGACAAAAGGGTTACGTTATAACTGTAGTGAAAAATTCACTCCATGCCACCAAAGTAAGGGGCTATTTCTACTGGAAGGGTCACGGCTAGGGGCCCAAGCCACAGAGGGCAGAGATGTTGGAGATTTATATCAAGGCAATATATGGAGCAATAAAGTTTCCTACTTTGAAGGTCCCAGGGAGCTTGCGAGGTCGAACGCGCAAGGTCTTCTTTCTCATCGACTTAGGAAACACCAACAACTTCCTTAGCGTTCACCTCGTACAAAGGATGGTATTGAAGGCGCAGAAGGGGTCCTGAAACGATGATTAGAAATGGTGATAAAAACACGAGTGACGGCCGCTGTGTGAGACCCAAGGTACTGCTGCAAGGTTTGACCATCATGATGGACTTCTTTTTGCTGACATTGCCACGATTGGATGTTGTCCTCAGCACATTGTGGTCGAGTAAGTTAGGTCTGATCGTATGGGACTTAATATAACTCCATATGTATTTCCACGTTAATGGTAGAAGAGTGGAGTCCGAGGGAGTCGGTCCTTCACCTAATCGGGTGGTGGTAGACACCCAAATTGATCGAGAAACAAATCAGTGTTTTCAGCCAAAGAACCCTTTCTCACTCAAAACGCTAAAACAAAGGATGTAAAGCAGAGGATATGGAAGATCTCCTCTAATTGAAATTTTCACACAATTAATTATTCCCATTAATGAATATATTTGCAAGATATTTTTCATCTTTCTTCCTGTCTCCACATTATGCTTGCCCCATTATCATAGACTTTTCAAGTTATGGCAGTGTACCTTAATATAAACAGTATACAATTCACTAATTAACGTATACATCGGTTCTAGCTCAATTAAATGTTTTAGTAGATTGTTGTTTGTTTATCTACTCAAATATTAATCAGAAAGGCATTTTGAAGAAAATTCTAGAAACGAAACTTATTTCCAACTTGAAGATGAAAACGAAAATGAATTTTAAGTACAAATGAAGAAAGCTTAATTAAGGCATCTCTTCAAAGATACGTGTTGAGAATCTGTTTCATCCAACTTGATGTGTGAGAGCAAATTCTTTCAAATGAGTCATGATAATTCTTGCCTATGGGAGTGTGGGAGAGTGGAAATTATCACCCTTTTATGCTTTGGTTGAGCACGCGCACGCGCGAGAGGGACTTCTTCCAAATGAGTCGAAAATGTTATGACTTTAGGCCTTTAAAATTTCGTTTCTAACTTATTCTCTCTCTTGTTTTACTCCCCACAACAAGCCTATGGGCCCGCCTTTGTCCCATTCTCTCTAAATTCAGCTCCAAATTAATAAGCTTCATTTCTCTTCTCTTTTATCCGATGTGGGACATTTGTCACACTTACAAGAACACTTTCTTGAGCTAGCTTTTAAGAAAGATGAAGGCTCAAAAGCACAAAAAAAACGAGAGAGGAACTTCTCTTACACTTCTTTGGTTCTGTGTTTGTGGTTGCGTGTCTTTGCATCTTTGTGCTTGTGTGTGTTATTCCCCTAAGTATAAGCGTGCACCAGAGAAAATTCTTTATACTGATGTGCGTGGTTGAATGCATCTGCATGGTAGTGCTCCTCAGCGAGGAAATCCTACCAAACAAGTAAGCGTGTGCTTGTCGGGGCAGGCGTAAACGTTTGTCTTATCAGTGGGACCAAAAAATATTAGTTAAGATTGATTAGCTAATGAAGTGTGTTTTATTATAACCTTCCCTTTCATCCCTCGTGTCTCCCTCGGCATCCTTGTCGCCGTCCGCTCGTCGTCATTCCCTGGGACTTGTATGGCTAATTGAAGACATAGCGCCAAGTGTCCGCATGGTGGCTAATTGAAAATGATCTTTCATTTTGGGGCCCGTTAAAATATTCCTTGTTTTGGCCTTATGTTGTTTGAGTCGAACGCAATATCCAAAATTTATTTAAAAGTTTAGTCACAAGTTATGTTATATTTTTTATATTTAAATATTATCTAATAATAATTTTTTTTTTCTATATAAGATTAGTCTTTTAACATATTAAAGTTACATTCTTAGGGAAACGAGTTGGCTAAAAATGGCTATATTGGGTGAAATATTGGAAGGTTGGATTGGGGACCAAAGAAGTGCGTCATGGGGGGAGAGAGATAGAAGTCCGTCCGAGAATTTTGTCCGCCGTCTGTCTATATATAACAGATTCTCCTCAGTTCCGCACGAGAGCAGACAATAGTTGAGAACACAAAAAGATGCGGTGCGTAATAGATCTGAGGTAGGTGGTTCCACTACTGATCAGCATTACCCGTGCCGTCCTAACGTGCCAAGACAAGTCTTGGGCTCAACATGCCTATCTGGGAACTAAAACGTTTGCTCAGCCTGCTTCTTCTGTGATAGCATACTTATTTCTCCTCGTTGTCATATTGGTATTTCTCTTCACCTCAGTCAACCTGCCGCTCACTATGGAGCCAATTTACTTGCAAGTGAGAAATTTCTCGGGTCCCTTAACTCTTTCATTACTGGCCTCAATCCTTTTTCCACCTTCGTCTCTTTGGATCATCTTCCCCATAATTCTTGTTGTATCTCCCTGGTACCGACTGCTGTTAGGTCTACTCACGAGCTTCATTGGTTGGCTTTATGACACTCTCCAACCCATAATCTGCGTGACCCATCGTCGAGAAGAAGTAGAACCATTGCCTCGTCAAGCTGAAATCGAAAACTACTAGTGAATCATTTCTGTTTTGATGCAAATGTAGTGGAACTCAGTTGGCCATGCTAGTGTACTTTCGTGTAGTTGTGCTAGGATAGACTTGCAAAGTTATGATTGTCTTTTTCTTTACTGTAATCTAAGCGCAGGTCATGGGTTTCTTTATGGCATCACTTTTGCCCGTGAAAAAATAATTGCTATATAATTCTGTTAGACAAAACTTAGTCTCACTATATTTCATTATGGATAATAGTCGATTGTTATGTCATGATTTTTCTTAGGAAAGATATCCACTCATCGGATCAAACTGAGTAACATGGCTAACCCATGGCCACCAACTCAGCCTAAATGCGTATTAATTTGTAGGATAGACGCACGTACATACGTGGATGTGTGGATGTTTTCTGGAGCGACCACAACGACGACGACGGTCCACGCCATGACGTCCCTCGAGAGGGGGCTAGTGGATTCGTATCACAGCAAGAAGTACGCGGACTTACGGCTACCCTTTTTGCACCTTCGGTTTCTTCCTTGTTATATGTTCAAGCTGGTGAGGAGGATCGGTCGGGATTGAAGCTCTCTTTTATGAAGGCTATTAGAGTGTGAAGGTCATCTCAAAATCTTAAGTGACACAAGTATTACATGTGGATTGAAACCCTACCTCAAGACATGGGGGAATTATAAAGTAAAGACTGACTTTGATATCATGTTTGAGTGTAAAAGTTTATTCCAAAACTTTAATATATTAGGTGAGGAAATTCTATTACTTATAAGCTTAAGAACTCATCATCATACTTCTAATGTAGGATAAAAACAAAGATTAGAGGACACCTACCTTTAACGAAAAAAACTTGCGCCCAAAGTTACCTGAAGTTATTATAATCCAAAATAATTTATTCATTAGAAATATGAATGATAGTTTTAACATTTCACCGAAACAACAAGCGTCACTACAGAGTGTTTGAAAACTATGCTACTTCGTGGAAAGAAGCTTTTGTACAGGAAGGTCACTTGTGTATTGTTAGACGCTTTAGCTGAAAGACTTTTACCTTTATCCATTGACGGTGGCGTTCAACTTGGATATTTATTTATATTTTATTTACTACTAACAGTTATGCATCTATTGACTATGTTTCTATTTCTTTAAAGTCTTGCAGCCATCCATCAGATTTATATTAAGAGAAGTTAGGTATTACATTTTGCCATTATTTATTTATTTTAATAAGTCTGATAGTTTAGCCTACTTGTGTTATTAATATAAATGATAAGGGTACTCTCCTTATTTCATTAGAAAAAACTTGGGTATTTATCAAGTGGGGAAAAATTGACACGGCTTTAAGATCACTTGTCGGTCGACTGGTTTAGGGTTCAAAGTGTATAATCTGATACAAAATTGAGAATGAAAAATCAGAGGACCCGAATAAGCCTTGCCGGAAAGCCTAGAAAATAACCAAGAACAAAGATTGAGATGAGCAAGGAAACTCACGTATTCGATAATTTTGATACAGCGATTCAAGGACTAGTTATAGATTAGGATAGTGTACAAGAAGGAAATTACATCTGTAAATTCATGTTGCCAGCACTTATATCAGTAAAATGTAAGTTGTTTTGGTTTTGACCTACTTGTCTATGTAGAACCCAACTCAAACGATGTAGTTTCTTTAGGTTAAAAAAAAAAAAAAAGAGTAAATAGTTTGGCATTTAAGGCATATACATTTTGGCCTGGTTGGCTGACTTACGGTCATCTATATCGATTAGGTTATTATCAACTCATCATCTTTAGACAAAATATATTTAATTTCTGCAACCACACATCTGTTCACCACAAAAGCGGTAGATCAGAAAACTGTCCTTTTTCAGTTTTGGAAACTTACCGTTTTGAGCTTGTTTTGTTTCCTAATTCTCACCACAATCTGAGCTAGAGCCTGTCATCCATAGCCCTAGCCCAGCACACAAAACCTAAACTGCTAGCCTGAAACACTGCCTAGCCCAAATACGAATCACAAACCTTCCAACAAAATTGCTAGTGTGCCGAAAGTTACCTGATTCATGACCCAAGACCAAGTTACCCGTGACTCGACTCAACCAACACCGTGGCAAAGATCCAATTTGAAGGTTCGCCTGCAACTGAACAAGGATGTTCCAGGAGCAAGAACCACAATTGCCTTTGGTGAGATTTGGTGCCGGATAAAGCTCCTCGTAAAAAAGAATATGGTTACATACATTGTACATATGGAAGTTGGAAATAGTAGCATTATTCTTTCAGCTAGCATTTTTAATGCGTTCTTCCTTATGACTTTCCAATTTAAAGTTTCTTATTTTAATAATATAGGTAACTTAGAATCTCTTTTTGTTTGGCACCATATTTCATTTCAAAAAGTCAAGAATATTTTTGGCTTTAACAAAATTAGAAGCATCTTTAAGACATACTGTTGTTCTCAATAATCTTTTTTCTTTTTTTCTTTTTAACTTTCTTCCTATGGTTGCTATTAGTTTTTTATTGTGTTAAATCGAGTATGTGCCTCACATTGCTAAATATTCTAATGTATTATGTTCTTTATTTTTAAAAAGTACTTTCATCTATTACATGTTGGTTTTAAGAAATTGTGTAAGTCTTCTAACATGGTATCATAGTATAGGTTTCAAGTGAAACAACTCTTTACTTGTAGATTGGGTACTCGTGATAGGTGTTTCTTCATGCTCAAGGTTCGGAGGCATGTTGAAATTCAGTATGAGTTCCACACTACTAATATAATGCATTTATCTAATCATTTTGTGTAATGACCAAACAAATGTGCTGGTACATTGATTAAATAATATGGTTTATGTTGTTGATCCATTGTGTGTTAAACCCCATTGACCATTGCGAAGATAAATTGACTATCAATTGGAGGCTGGCTGCAGAAAAATAGAAGTCAGTTTAGGTAAGCTTGAATAACGGTGATGTTGTTTTACACGCTCTGCGCTGGAGGAATGGGGCTATTTGGAAGATGGAAGAATTTCTTGTATGTTGGAAAATTTGGCTAACTATGCTCGATAACATTAAAAAAAATTTACACCTTGGGACGAGAATGTTGTTCCCTCATTTCCTTCTAACAATATGATATGTGGCTGCATGTTGACACGATGGACTTTTTCATTTTGCCGTTCTTCTGTCTTGATGCGTTCGTTTGTCTAGAAGTCGTGGTTCTCTTCACACTCTTTTAAGTTTTTATGATTGATTTCATTCATTCAATGCATCAAAGTTCCATATTAAAGATGAATATAAAAGACTAGAGGACATTACTCCAAGACTATGTTAGATATAAATATATGAGACGGAATATCAAAAATTATATTACACTAACACAGATGACTAGAGAATATATATTTGACACTGTGTTAAAAGTGAACGTGAAAAATGGGATATCAGATCTTATACTTTAATCCTATATTGAATATCACAAAGAAAATTGACATTCAATCATCCAATTGAGTAAAAGAATCATAAGTGCTACAACCGTGTAGAGAACGAAATCTTTTTATTTAATCATGTCAAAAATATGAATTGTTGCTTAGGTTTGTGGCAGTACCAAGATGGTGGTGGGCGGAGGAGGGAGGAGTGTGGGTGGTGGTGGTGGGCTGAGGAGGGAAGAGGGGAAGGAGGAGGAGAAAGAAGAGGGTTGGGGGTGGGGGGGTTGTTGTAGGTGTTAGGGTTTTAGGAGCAAAGATAAATGATTGTAATTTACAAAACATTTTTTAAGAGAATTTATAAAATTCAAATCATTCTTTTATTAGATCAATTTTGAAAAAGTCCTCATGATTTATTTCTTTTTAATGAAAAACCCAACATTTCTTATTTTCATGCCTTTAGACGCATTTTTTATTTTATTTTATGTTATGTTCTAAACCATGAAAATGACTGACTTGGAGAGTTTGATTAAAAAAGTGACGTAATTTTTCTTGGATATCCCTACATAAGTAAGGCCCATAGAGTATTTTAACAGAAGAACCTTACTAGTAGAAATCAGCCCTAGACCAAACTTAGAAAGAACTATTGTAGAAGACGAGTCTAGATGTGAGAGGGATGATCTTGCGGGTATGCATATGAAACTAACCACCCAGCTGGTTAGTGTAGTTGCCTAGTGATCACAGAGCATATTGCAAAGATATGGGGAAATCTAGAAGAGCATCCTGTTATGTTCCCTTGCTCAAGCTTAGTGTCCTAGTTTCTTAGTTTAAATAGGATGGTAAACACATTGCATGATTAGGAATTATATATCAAACACATAACCAACGGCATTTTGATGTCCTTTTGGTTTAATGGTTTCAAATTAGCCAATTGAATTTTTTTAAAGCAATTAATAAAATTTGTAAGAAAATTACTTTCATCTATTAAGCAATTAATACTGGTTTCAAATACTTTAATTTTTCCCCCCACAAAAAAAAAGAAGAAAAAAGATCAACCTGACCAGTGCGGTGCATACTGAAGACCGCAGTACATCCTAAGATCTTAGTGCACTGTATTTCTGGAAAAGGGCCCCGCCTTAACATATCTAAACAGACTTTTTTGTGGTATTCAATCTTTTTTAGGTGGAATTATATGAAGAAAAAAAATTGAATGTGGCTGTCATTTGAGTCATCACTTTGGTCTCTCTGTTTGCTACTACGGGACTAATGTAGTTCTAGAACTTTAACAAACGAGACTTATGTGTGCTATGTGGGCCATGGCATTGACCAAAAGGTGTTAGGTGCTCTTAATAATAAGTGGAATTTTATGTAAATCTGGTAGTGGCTATCAATTAAGTTTATCAATTGTCAGAAAACTGCGAGAATAAAAGGTAATCACCAAGGCAGCAAGAATTTTGGGCATTTGCATGTCTTGCTTTAGTATTAATATTGATGGTAGGAACGGGGAAACCCAAAAAGATTTGTTCACGAAACTTAGTTTCAGAGTTTGTTAAACCTTTCTTTGTGAAGAACTCTTCTTATATCAATAGTGATTATACGAAGACTGGTTGTGAAATTGAATATATATATATATAACATTTAAGGTTTATTTCAAAGTAAATAAAACAAAAAAAGGTACATAGACAAAGAATATTGAATTTTTTTTTTAATTAGGAATGGAACTTTAGAGGATTTATTAGAGAAGGGGGGAGTTTGAACCTTAACCTTCCATGCGGTCAAGCCCCCAAATGACTTTGAATTATTAAGGCTTGAGCCAAATACAGCGAGTCTTCAAAGATATAAGTAGATATTATGTTTAGAAATGGAGCTATGTTTACAATTAAAAGTTTATGAATGGAAGTCATTATGAACATTTTGCTTTTGAGGTAAAACTTTCAAAGAAAAATCATAAACACTGTGTTTATAGGGAAGCTTCCTTTTTCAATTCAAATTAAGATTATATTGTGATATAATCTTAAACAAATTGTCAAATTTTCATATGATTGTTGCCTCTAGCTGGATCCTTTTTGTCTATGTGCTTCACCTTTTAGATTGATTAACCTTTTTACTAAAGAAATATTTTCTCTTTGACTAATTATGGTGTCGAAACAAGGAAAGAAAAGACAAAAAGAAACTGTCATTATCCTAATATTCAATACAATAGAAAAGAAAGAGATAGGTAAAACCATAGAGGATATTCTAAAGCTAGATTGGACTTTATATTAACAAAGTGACGTGATTATACGACTTTTTTTTCTCCAAGAGATAGGAAGTATTCCTTTTTTAATTCTTAAACGATTCTATTAACAAATTATCTATATATATATACATAGATACATATGAGAATTATTAAATCTTAATATGACAGTTGTCATCATCTCCTTCATGATCTTGAGCATCTATTCGATGGATTAACATTTTTAGCCAAAAGATATCCTAGAACGAAACGTAGTAAACCAGGTTAGGCGGAACGAGGACTTTTTGTCTGTTAGATTTGTTCGCGGAAAGGGGTGAGTGTAGACCTATTGATTTGACTCGAGTAGGAAGCTATCAGACTTTTGGTGAAGGTATCCTTGAAGGATTTTGGTGTCTGCCAATACACTACGATCAATATTAAGTGAAAATGACTTGGATTGTGAATTCGTATTGTGATACAATCAAAAAGTAAAACGGGAACAAAAAGTATTAGTATAATCAATATTAATGGGACTGGCGTGCAGACGATAAGGCTTCTTTCTCTAACAACTTGTATCCTAAAGGATCGCCCTGACATTACACTATCTGCGACGACTGGCCTATATTAAGCCCTGCTCCTCCTCCATTTTCCAGCCTCACTGATTGTGTTGAGAGCATAAAAAAATGGATTACATCTTTGATTTGAGACACTTGATTCCGCCACTGATCAGCTTTATACATAACATCCTGTTATCCCAAGACAAGTCCTGGGCGCAATATGCGATCCTTCAAGCTGCAACATCTGTTCAGCCTGTTTCTGTGGTGTTTAATCTGTTTCTCATCGGTGTCGTGCTGCTCTTCCTCTTCATCTCACTGAAGCTCCCTCTCACCATGAGGCCAATCCGTTTGGGGGTGGGAGACTTCTCGCGTCCCTTTACCCTCTCGTTGGCGGCCTCTATCATTTTGCCACCGTCGTCCTTCTGGCTTATCTTCCCCATACTAGTCATTACGTATTCCTGGTACCCAGTGCTTTTGGGTTTACTGATGCGTTTCATGTACTGGCTCTGTCACACTCCCCAAGCCATTCTCGAACGTATTATCGTGTATGCCAATGGAACAGAGCTTGATAGACCAATGTGACATACAATCATGCAGTCGTACTAGTACAGAAGCTTGTTAAGGTCGTGTCTGTGTATGTGCATATGTGCTAGTGTTTTTTTTTTCTTTTTAATTATCTTTGTTGTAACAAAAGGGCAGGTCATGTGTTTCAATTAGTGTGTGTAATATTTTCAGTCAGAAATTATATCTCCAATGTAACTTTGCCTTGCAAGACTTCATCCACCACATTTATAATTGTTATTGTTTAAAATGCTTATCTCATATTGAAAATAGAAATATGTGAATCCAACCTTATATTTTATGGAATATACCTCTTATTATCTATAAGTTTTAAGGTGGCTCAGGTTCCTTGAACCATCACAATTGATGGTCCAGAATGACATCCAATCATAAAAGCGTCCTCCACGATAGATACCTGGGCCAAACAAACCAGATACGGAACCAATGGCAGATAAATTACGCTTGACGAATCTAACCGAGTCACATTCCAGACTCATGGCCACCAACTCAGGCTCTCGAACACGCATAAATTCCTAAGCCCGAATCAGAAACGCGCATGTGCAGATACACACACGGATCGATCGATTACGAGGCTGGGAATCGATTTATGTTTGATGGATGAGAATATGTTTTTAGAAGACATGACAACGATGCAAGCTACGATGTCCAACAAGAAGGGGCCCACTCATCGTCGTCTGCCTCTTCCTCTTCAATGCCGGCGGAGTGGGGGGAGTGAAGGAGAAGACGAAGAAGAAGAAGTGGAACAGAAGGATGGAATACTGGAGAACAAAGATGGAGGGAGGTTTTAGATCATTGAAGTCCTCCATTGAAATAATGATACAGAGAATCAATATTAGGGGTACTAAAGTGTTAGGTTAGTAATCCATTAGATTCTGTGCCCTTAGACACATAAGTAACTTAAGAAAAGTGTGTATGTTTCTTGCTTTTTATAGTTCTCAGATTTTTTAGAAAAATAAAAGGTGGTTGCAAGGGAGTCTAATGGACTCAGCTACTTATATATTAAGTTCATCTAATGTACTGTTCAACTTTTAGTATATGGACTTGACTTTTGTGCTGTGTAGCCTATGACATTTGCCACTGATTTATGTATTGTATGTGTGTGTGCAATTTTATGTGAAAAAGGGTAATGGCTATCAGTTAAGTAACCACTTTTAGCTTTCTTCGTAATTCCTCAAATATTGCTGGAAATAAAGGTAAACACCTCGAGAGCAAACTAAAAAGTTTTGTTCTTCAGTAATGAATTCAATTGCATTGATGCTTGTTGGAGTTTAATTATAATGAGCAAGAATATTGCATATCTGGTGCTGATTCAGTATTTGTGCTTATGGTGGGGGAAAGAAATTGTTCAAAAATCTTAGTTTGGAAATTTCTTAATTTTTTATAACTTTTTACTTCATTAATGTTAAGTTGTATACTTGTCAGCACATATCTTCTCTTGTACACGGGATCAGTTTCTACCAACAATAGTCAAAACACTGACGATAAATAAGCTAGGAATGGATGAAATTACGAACAAGAATGCTAAAATAAAAAAGGAAATTATAAAAACAGCCTAAAACTACTGTTTGCCAACCTTCATTACCTACATCTGCTCTTCCATCACTATCTTTTGGAAAGTTAGCCTGCCAGGTTTTAGAATTCACCCAATAGTTGGTCATTGGCCTCCCTATCCTACACTTCAGATTTACCAACCTCTTGAATTAGAACACTTTATTTTAATTTGCTTTCTAATTGTAGAGATTTCTGAAGTTCTATAATTGGCAAGTGTTATCATCCAATATTTTTTAATTCACCTTTGCCCCGTCCTTGTCAATTATACATTCAGATCTAGCCAAATTGCCTTTCATACGAATTCCTACGAAAGAGATAATTCTTGATTGCGTATGAGTTGAATTTCTAGGCTGTTCTTATATTGATTTGCTCCCTTTGGCGTGAGTTCCATTCACCAATTTTCTGGTTGCATGTGTAGTTCACACATCACGCCTAGAGACAGCCTTGCGCTGCCAAGGACAACTCCTAGGCCATTGAGCTCCTCCCTAATCTCCTCTCTTTCCCCTTTCTTTCACTCTTTTCGCCTCCAGTGATCATTAAAAGCTTGTATAGATTTCCCCTTCTTCCTTTTCTAGCGAAACTACACTTCCCATAGTCACGAACGAGACCTGACTTCTCCTGACCTCTACTCCAACACTCAAAAGTGCATAGATCTACTACTCTTCCTCACGAAAATGTTGCTGCTTCAATACGTGAGAGAGGTCGAGTTTTTGCTCTTCCGTGCGTCGTCGGACTATGAGGGTCTTCACCGATTAGCTGATGGTCTGGACGGTTAGACCAATTTGCATATATCCATCGCTTGACCATGGTTAAGTCTTCTCTGCCAACATGAGGAATGTGCTTGGCAGAATGTGCTTATTTGCATACGAACAATGAACAAAAGCCCGCATGGTTTGCTTCGTAAACAGACGCTATGTGTAGGAGGTATTTGATAGAATAATAGTTTTGGCTTCCCACCACAACATGTTTGAGAAAACACTTCGGAAAACCAAAGATTGATAAATGTTTGCCGCTTTGCTTGGAGATTCAAACAACCTCGCTTTAGTACCAATATGTCGAGAAATCAAAGCAGCAAAATACCAACAAATAGCAAGGGGAAGAATAAAGGGTGGAAATACAGAGATATCAAGGAGCAATATTTCGTTTACCTTAACTTGCCAGCTGTGGATAATGATGAAGGGTGCCCTAATGGACACAATGCTGAAGAAGACGTGAATGATAATGCCAAACTATCATGTGGGAGTGTTGACTATAATCATCCCTATGATTACTAAATGACATAAAATATGGAGCTGGGGGGACCGTGCTTCGAACCTTCTCTATATCTCTCCTACGCTTCAAGGCATTCAACGGCGATCTTCCTTGGCCGAGGGGGGTAAGTTATTCACCTAGAGCTGTATATTTAGCTTCTGTATATTCTATCAACACTACATGAACATTCAAGCCTATTGTCATGGCTTGGATTCTAAATTAAAAGGTTTACCTATTAGGTAGAGTATAGTCAAATTATATTTATTCTATCAATACAATTTGAACATTCAAGCTTATCTTTATTTTCTTTGATTATCTATTATAGTTCTTCATTTCATCATCCAATGTCATGTTGGATTTCATTCTGAAGAAGAATAAACTCATTAACCAAATTGCTAAATGTTGAATTTAAATTTGAATTCTGATGATGCAAAGTTTTTTTTTTTTTTTTTTTTTTTTTTTGGTGGAAGGTCAAATTATATATCACCCGTAAAAAAATTTACAAGATTGTTCGATTACAAGATATCATCATCTAAGCTCAAATATTGCACTTGGAAAATTTCAAAGCTCTTGTAAAAATTTATTACAATTTGTAAGCTTGACTCCTCTAGTAGATGAAATCTTCCTTCTCACATCCTTCTTGATTTTAGCAATAATGGTTGAGTTTTCTAGACTTGTATTGCTGAATCTTCTTCTATTCCTTTCGCTCCAAATGTGATACAATACGGCCTTGAACGACATACTAAGTAAAGTTGCTGCGAAGCTCTTCCTCTTAACAGTCTTGATCATCCAACATATTTAAGCTCTCCAGTGTTCAATTCTTCGAGTTAGTCCATTCATGCCTAACAAAACCTTCCAGATGTAGTTTGTGAACATGCACTTAAAAAAAAAATGTTCCTGTGATTCTTCTTCTTGTTGGCAGAGGTTACATTGTAGATCCACTGAACTGTTCCATTTAGCCACCCGATCTGCTGTGGATAGTTTGTCTCTTAAAGTGATCCAACAAATAAAATTATGCTTTGGTACTCCTTCTTTCCACACAAGTGTTGCCCATTTGGCATCTTCTCTGTTCTCTCTTAATACTACATAACTTTTGGCAATATTGTATTCTGAGTCAGTCACTAGTTGTGTGAGTTCACTTCTTACTTGTAAAATATTCTTAAAACTCCAAGCTAGTGATCCTTTCATCTCAACTTCTAATACATTCATTTTCTTCAAATTTTCTGTTATCATCCATTTAACCCATAAAGAGTTTAAATTGGGGTGCACAAGAGACCATAAGAGTTTTCCAATTGCCGCCTTATTCCAAGTGTGAATGTCTATCAAACCTAGTCCTCCAAAACTTTTAGGCCAACAAACTTCTTTCCATGCCACTTTTGCTACACATCGTCCATTAGATTTACCTGTCCAAAGGAAAGTTCTAATCCTTTTTTCAATTTCATAAAGAGTTTGTTTTGGCAATAGAAAAATTTGCATCCAATATGTTTGCAATGAGAACAGAACACTTTTTGCTAGCTGTAGTCTCCCCCCATAACTAATATGCTTAGACTCCCAACCTTCAATTCTTCTCAATATCTTTTCTGTTAGGATAGTACAATCTAGGTTGGAGAGTCTTTTAGTAATCAATGGCACTCCCAAGTATTTTATGGGAAGTTGGCCTTCTTGGATAGGAATATGATCAAGTATTAGAGCTTTTTCCTGTTCAGACAAACCTGAAAAGAAAATTTGACACTTTTCTGGATGCATCTTCAAACCTGTTATATCTTCAAACTCTTGCATAGCATCTAGTAAACACAATATAGACTCAATATCTCCATGAGCAAACAAAAAGAGATCATCAGCAAAGCATAAATGAGTGATCTTTTCTTTAGCACATTTCCAAAGAAATTTAAACCTTCCAGAAGATACTCTCTTTTGTATAATTCTGTTAAGAATCTCCATCACAATAACAAAGAGAAAAGGAGAAAGAGGGTCTCCTTGTCTAAGTCCCTTTGCCCCCTTAAAAAAACCTGTATGAGAGCCATTGATGTTCACAGAATATCCCACAGTAGTGATGCAACTTTCAATCAGGAATCTAAATTTTTCTGGGAACTTCAAAACTTTTAGAGTATTTAAGATTGCATTCCAGTCTACTGAATCATATGCTTTCATAATATCCACCTTAATTGCCACCCTTTTCCCATGAATATCTTTGTGATAATTGTGTATTAACTCTTGACATAACAAAATATTTTCCTTAATGTTCCTTCCTGGCACAAAAGCTGTCTGACAAGGATGTATGAAATGAGGCAAAGCTAGACTTAATCTTCCTGCCACAATTTTAGATATGATTTTGTACAACACATTGCAACAGGATATTGGTCTAAAGTCTTTCATATTAGTAGCGTTAGTTTTCTTAGGGACAAGGGAGATTACTGTTGAATTTATGCTTCGCAGTAGCTGTCTCCTCTGAAAGAAACCTATTACTGCATCTTCTATGTCACTCCCTATAATACTCCACTCTTTCTTGAAGAAGAAGCTATTATATCCATCAGGACCTGGAGCTTTGTAATCACCAAAAGTATTAAGGACCTTTTGTATATCTTCTCTTTGAACATCTGCTATAAGGCTTCTCTTTATCTCTTCTGGAATTTCCATAGGAAATAACTCTCTTAATCTTGTTTCTGATGATGCAAAGTTACCTTAGGATGCCTTTTGTCAACAATAAAACCTTTCTCGAGCTAGCAAAACTAGACTACAACAACTGCCAAGCATCTCATCAAATAGAATGGACAAGAATCCAAAGGTAGCGCCAAGAGATGTGTCAAATGGCCTAATCATTTCTACACTACGGCCTTGATATGTTGAGTGGTCTTTTCCATGATCCGCAGGTGGTACTCAAGAGTGTCATCTTGAAGACTTTGGATTAAGCGGAAAAACCCTTCTCTTTGCTTATTTTTTGGCAGCTGCTAGTATTTTCGAACCGGAAAGATCTAGCGAACGACTTGCATGGGTTAAAACTACAGCCTTAATCAAGGCTTAATCTAAGAATTCATATCCTGATATGATCAGCATTTATACTGTGGCCCAAATGATGAGAGGAGTACCAAAATGCATTTATAAGTGTCTGCCATATCCTTCTAGTCTGCTATGGCCTGTAAAGTCAATGAAAAGTCATTTTCATGCGATTTTTGCTGAAGAAGGTCAAATAGGAATGAGGCAGGGCTTGGACTCGTTGGAACATTGCTTGGAACCCTACACCATCTCTCGTTGGAGGCACAGGTTGTAGACAGTAAAGAAATCAACCACCATTTACAACTAGCGGTGAGTTAATCCGGCAATATTCACATTTCTGGGGCTTGTTTTCCCTTGCCAAAAGAATATTACTCACTTGTTATAATCTGCATAGATATGAATTATAATAGAATGTAGTCTCAACAACAATAATATGACCATCTATTTCCGTATATTCAACTCACTATGGATTTTAGTGGGGAGGAGAAGCCAGATTTTCGCAGTTCCATATCCCGTCAGCTAATTATTTCAAATTTGATCTATACAATCCAACAAAGTAAGCGTAAAGATTTAATAGGGTCTTTCTTTTTCCTTTTTTTTTTTTTCTTTTTTTTAAGTGGGTGGACTGGCTTCTAAAGTGGAATAGTGAAGGCGATAGGTACCAAGGAGAGGCAGAGTTGCTGGCGCATATGATAAATTTCACCGCTGACCAATCGGGTCCGGAGGAGCTTTTGTCCCATCCTCAGTATAAGCAGCTGTGCGACCAAATTGGCAGGCTACATTGTCAACTTTCTTTTCACCAAAAGCACGAGGTTAGTTAGAGAGATGGCAACCATCCACATTCGACAAACCTTGCCACTTTTTATTGTTTTGTCTGCATGCTCTACTGTCAGCTTTTTCCATTTTTATATTCTTCTGCTCTGGCCAAGACGCATATCATTGAAAACAGAGTCGCATGTTTTTTCTTGGACTGTCCATACAAACTAGCAAATAAAATTTCATGTAAAAACCATGCGTCTGAAGACACAAAAGCGTACCACTGCTTTTATCTTGAAACTTGACTTTCTAAGACAAGTTACATGCTTGCCATTTTTCTGGGAACAAAACAAATATGGGTTGTTTGAAAAATCTGATGTAAGTGACGCATTGCCTTTGGATTGTAAGTAAGTGATTCATGATAAGGATTTTTGAGAAAGATCTGGCAGCTTTACATTTGGCAGGGCCAACAAGTCCCATGGTTACCCAAGCAAGTGAAGTTCGTCAATGGCTTCACTGAATGCATGCAGCTTTCATCTGCATGGTTACAGCCTCTTTCGCTTCCTAATTATTTTCAAAAGATTCCTTCCTGACATGCTAATCTTCTTCATCTACCAGGAACACAACAATGGCAAGCATGTTTACGACATAGAATCCAACATGCAAGAACTTGTTCAGCTGGTTCTCCAGACCTTCCCGGGTGATATTGATAACGATGTTAAGCAAACATTTCTCGCGATAGCGAGAAGTTTCTATTATGCTGCCCATTGTGATGACGGGACTATTGACATTCACATTGCTGAAGTACTATTTGAAATAGTAGTTTGAATTCTTCCTGTAAATGATATCCTGGAACATTCTTCAAAGGGATCAAAGAATAAAAGTAGGAGTAATTCAATCTTTCCCGAAGTGGCCAAAAATGAAATTGTATTTTAATTAAGAACCATTTTCATTACAACCATGATATTTTTAGCAGTAACCCGATCAGTGCCGAAATCCACGATTACATTATATTCTTAGTGGTATCGAGCAATAAGAAGAAGAATCTTATTTCTAATTGAAAAATGATCCCACGCAACATCTGTCCAACATGCGAGAATGCATCTTTTGTTTTCCGTGATCAAAATTTTGTGATGTAAGGATTCCGAAACCTGTGACAATTTTGTTACAAGAAGCCACGTAGGCACGTGGCCAAGCTGGCGGGAGAAGGTATCTTAGAGGGGTGGGCGCTGTAGTCAAGAAAGGAATGAACGGCAGTCATGAAAGGAAAGAAAGTTGGTGATTGATTCGGACTACGTGGAAGGAAAGGTGGTAACGAGGAGAGCAACAATTTGAATTTGAATTCAAGTGCAGCAGGCATAGGATATCTTTCAAAGTCAGCTTCCCTATTTTACAACCATTACTCAGGGTTGGTTGGGATTTCTTTATTTAAAGTAATTGGAATAAATTGCAGTATTTAATAGTTTCCTAGTTTTTCAAATTTAATTATATAATGAGAGAACTTTCCGTTAGAAGGGGAGGAGAAGGCTAGAAATCAAGGCGAGGACAATCAAAAAAGGCAATGAGAAATTTGTAATATGTTTTTCAATTTTGTAACTATCCTTGCAATTCAATGGAATTATCTTCCCAACTCTTTCTATTTTGAATTACTTGCAACCATAGGTTATCCTCATAAGAGGAAGAATAGGAAAACGTGGGACGACTTTCCAGTAGTCGGTCCAGTTACTCGCTCATTCACAGGAGCACGTAACAAATTTCAACAGCTGCTTTGAAATCTTTGAGAAAAGACATCCTCCGACCGCTGAGTGTGTACCATAATATATAAAATGAACATGCTCAACGCACAGAATACAGAGGTAATAAGAATAGAATCTGTTAGAAACGTAGGCCCATGAGAAAACCAAGAACTTGGCAATCTCAGAGGGGCCCGCGCCTACTAATAAGGCGCAAAGGATCGCACCACGGTACCGATGTGGGACGGATACTTCCAACACTCCCCCGCAGTCACATATCGGTACGGTGAGAGGTGGGGGCCATCTCCCTACACACGGCAGTGCGTGGGCTAGCTCTGATACCATGTTAGAACGGGGGCCCTTTCCACCTCAAAACACGTGTTACAAGGGGAGGTACTCCCCTCACATATAAGCTGCTCGGCGCCCACACTCGGTACCGATGTGGGACTCAACACTCCCCCCACTTCGGTACACTACGGCATTTTTTCTCGCAAGTGTCCGAAAGTGGAACCCACGGCGGTATGCTCTTCGCAAGTGGGACTAAGGGGGTCCTCACACTATTTCTGGTCCAAGGCGGGACCCGCAGGTGGCTTTAATAAGGCGCAAAGGATCGCACCACGGTACCGATGTGGGACGGATACTTCCAACACTCCCCCGCAGTCACATATCGGTACGGTGAGAGGTAGGGGCCATCTCCCTACACACGGCAGTGCGTGGGCTAGCTCTGATACCATGTTAGAAACGTAGGCCCATGAGAAAACCAAGAACTTGGCAATCTCAGAGGGGCCCGCGCCTACTAATAAGGCGCAAAGGATCGCACCACGGTACCGATGTGGGACGGATACTTCCAACAGAATCAAAATAATTGTATTCACTTTGACAACTCCGGATATAGAATAGACATAATCCTGCTCAATATTCAGAAGACAAATATTCCAGCCACAATCATTGTCGTGAAGAAGAACCGACACTTTAAACACAAGACTTGCCTCAACATCCAAAGAAATTTCCAATCCCATAACAATTTGATAGAGTGGTTTGTGCAATATTAGTTACTGGATGTATATGGTAAGCCAAATTAATTTGTTCGGTGAAGAATACGCACCTGTTTTTTGAGCTTCTTGGTCTAGTGGTTTCCTCCTAAACAGAAGCCTCATGTAAAGATGGCAAATGGTATTATGTACAAACACGTGCCATGTTTTTTGCTTTCAATAAGTAAGAGGCAATGCCCTATGATGAGACCATATACAATATTACATCATATATAAAAAAAAATGATCTCTTTAAGTTTCAATGCATGCTAAGTATACAATTTTAAAGTCTTTTAAGATCCTTTTGATAAATAAAATCTATCTCTTAGAAGCCTTTTGATCACGTTATTAACATCCGGTTACTCATAATCACATTCTTTTAACTCTTTATCCACTACTACTACCTCAATTGACCTTGGTACAATAGGTAACCCCAATACCCCATAAACTACCTCGTATGAACTCTTCCCTATTGAATTATGTAACATATCTTAGCCCATGGTAGCAACTATACCTACTCTTGGGGCTTGTCTCCTATAAAACACTTGAGATACATCTTCAGAGTTTCGTTTGTTGCCTTTATTTGATCATAAATCTAGATATGATCCATGGAGTAACTAAAACAAGTTCCTTGTAGCTTGAAAAGCTCTTACTAGAAAGTACTAGTGAATATCAAGTCTCTATCACAAACTAGATTCTATGGTAACCCATATAGCTTGAGCACATTATTAAAAACTTCCCAAGTTATTATGGATAACCAAAAAGAATGAAGTGAGTTATCTTTGATAGTCAATAAACTACTACTCTAATGGTTGTTTTGTCCTTGGAAAGGGATAATCCTTTCACAAAATCTAATGACAACCCAAATCAAATCTACTCTAAATTTGGTAATGGTTGTGATAGCCTAGTTGGATGATAATTTTCACTTTTGCTCCTTAGGTAAATATCACACCTAAGATTCAACTCCTGGACTTCCTTCTCCATGTTTTTCCAACTAAAGACACTTTTGATTCTATGGAGATTTTTTCACCCTTTCATGAGTCATTGAATGCATTTCTTTAAGAATGACTAATTTTGAGTCTTTTAACAAGTAGATTCCCTTTATAATAGATAACTCCATCATTGACGTCCCAAAATCTTCTTATCTGACCATCCTTAATCTTTTTCATCTTCCCTTGTAACTCTAGTCTCGTTTTGTTTTCTTCCTTTGCAGCTTCCAACCATGATGGTATGGGGATAGAAATACCACACAACTCCGTTACCTTATCTTTTTCCTCTTCACAATCTGACTTCTCTACTTTGTCCTGCCGTTGATTCTAACATTTTTGACAATGGATCTACAATAGTAGTTTCTTTGCTTTCTCTATACTCCACTGTAAAGTCAAACTCCATTATTGTAGCCAACCACTAATGCTGCACCATGCGATCAACCTATGCTCAAAAAGATACTTGAGGGTTTTACGATTAGCTTTAATTATGAATTGACTCCCTAGCAAGTTCGTCCTCCCTTTTCTAATTGCTAAAACCATCGGCAATATTTCTTTCTTATAAGTTCATAAGTGAACACTTTTTTCTTTTAGTTCATGTCTAAAATGACCTTAAGACAATATTGCCCCCGCCCCTCTATCACTAGCATCAATCTCCAACACAAATTTTAATGAAGTCTAGGAGTCTCAAGATTAGAACATGTGTCATTGCCATCTTCATATCCATAAAAGCATTTTCTACCTTTTCCCTCCATTTAAATTTCCTTTCAATTAACAACTCTAAGAGGGGTGCTGCCCGGCTACCATACCTCTTAATAAACCTTTTATAATAACTAGTCAAGCTCAAGAATCCTTATAATTGTCTAAGCTCAAGGCCACTCAACCATCACTCAAATCTTATCTAGGTCTGCAAATACTCCCTCTTAATTAATTATATGCCCTAAGTAGTAGACTTATTTCTTCCCAACTGAATACTCACACTTTTTTAGTAATAACTTTTCTTCTTGTAATATCTAAAAAACCTTTTCCAAATGCAATAGATGCTTGTCCTAACCTTAGTTGTATACCAAAATATCATCAAAAAAGACTAGTATGAACCTCCGTGGTAACTCTTTAAAATCTAATTCATCAAGAACTAAAATGTAAAAAAGGTATTTATTAATTCAAATAACATTACTAAGAACTCATAATACCCTCCATGTGTAATCTAATGGTATTTAGATCACAAATCTAACTTTAAAAAAAAAAATCTTAACTCATTGTAGTTCATTGAACAACTCATTAACCATTAGAATTGAAACTTATCCTTAATAGTAAACTTATTAAGTTCCTTATAGTCAATGCACATCCTCTATGGACCATCTTGCTTCCTTACTAACAAAACTAGCAAAGAATAGGGGCTGGTACTCTGCCTAATAAGCCCTAACGTCAACATATCATTCACAAGGCCCTCAATTATCCCTTTCTACACATAGTGATATTTGTAGGGTCGAGTCACAAGAGTTGCCTCATTCCCTTTCAACAGTATTCTATGATCAATAGCTCTAGCTAGAAGTAAGCCCCGCAGCTCCTTAAACGACTCTTCCTTAAACGACTCTTTGTACTTACCGATTAATAAACTCAAATTCTTGTCTTCGCCACAATTATCCACTCCATCTATTTTCTTCTCTCTTAATTCTAGTGATCCTCTAAGCCAATTCTCTTTTGAATAATTAGTTCCCGTATTTTCTTCCCGAACCTCCTAGATGTGCAAGAGTATCGCTTCACCTTTCTTTGCCAAAGTTTTTTTAATCTTCTCCTCTCTAATCAAACAGCTTACAGGGCCTTTCATTCCCTTGAGTTCCACTCACTTTCCTCCGAACTTGAACCTTATGCAACACTCTAAAATCCCACAAAACCAATCCCAAGGTTTCCTTTCATTAATCTCTATCAGTGTAAGTCTTCTCGGAAAACTTGTTGATGGATGTCTGCTTCACTTAGAATAATTAACTTCTAAGATAGAGAAACTTCTTTTCACAACACTTACCATAGCATCTTTTCCACAAATGGCCTTAGCCTCAAAAAGCTTAGCCAACCCCACAGCTAAAGCCAATGTAGATGGATTCCTGACCTATGCATCCAACAAGTTATGCTCCTTTAATCCACCCAAGAAGAACCAATCTGTTGTTCCCCAGTTGAATTACTACCAGCCTTTTGTGAGCAACTTGTGAAATTGGGTATGATATTCTTGCACATTGCCTATTTGCACTTACAAAACTTCGTCTAGGGATTCTAGTACCTAGTTGGCCCATACTTATCCCTCAGTGCTCGAGTGAAGCTCTCCCATGTAATCAGCCTACCTCTCTGTTTCCCCTTAAAGACCCTTGACCAGATCAAGGCATTCCCATCCAAAATGCCAAGAAGCCAAAGCTATCTTCTTTTTGTCTAGTTTCTGATAATATTCAAAGAACAACTCTGCCTTCTAAACCCAACCTATAGGATCATCTTGCCCATCAAACTTAGGAAAATATTCCTTAGGAACCTACGGTTTCCTATCACTATTACACCTTTCCATCCTTCTCTCAATATCGGTCCTCCCATCATTGTTCCACCTCCCCATCCTTCTTTCACTTTCCGCTCTCCGGGAACTCGATCCTTTCACCCTTTCTCCCTTATCATTCTTAACAAGTGAAGTCAACCCCACGACCATTCCTCGACCAAACTTCTTCTTCCAACTTTTCAATCAGATCTGCCATTGTATAGCCAGCAAAATCGGCTCCACTACAAAGTTGATACAAAGCTCAAGAATGAGATCGAGTAACGGAACAATGCTACAGCGATGCCCGGTCAGGGCCCAACCAAAGCTCCTACTTCTTCCAATGCCAGCGTCCTATATTTGCTCTCTTCTCACAAACTGAATCTTCTCCACTCATAGCCAAACAACGTCCCCACAGAAATTCACGAACCACACAAAATTACCAAATAGAACACACCCAAACCCACAACAATCAAACAAACGCACCAGCACAGACCCCCACGCAACTTTGGGCACATAGTCACAGTTCTAGAAAATCGACACAACCAAATCAACAAGAAGAACATTCATACTACTTCCATAATCAAGCAACAAACGTCCAACGAGAGTTTACAAAACAACGGAAGAACTAGAAGGTTTCGGCCAGCAATAGGCTGTCACGGAAATCCCCAAATCGTTCCCAATTCACTACATGATAAATTAAACAGACAAAAAATCAGTAGTGATTAATACAAACAGTGGTTGTGATATTGAAAAAAAAAACATTAAAGGTTTTTTTTGGTTGTTTTGGGGGGTTGGGGGGGAAGTGAGTTAGGAGATTTATTGAGGGAGGGGAGGCTTGAATATGAGCCTTCTATGTGCTAGAGCCCTTAGGTGCAATTAAGCTATTAGAACTCAGGTTATATACAAAGAATCTTTCAAGATAAAAGTGACATTATGTTCAAAGATAGAGCTACTCCTACAGTCTAAAGTTTATGAGTGGAAGTCATTAAGAACATTTTGCTTTTGAAGTAAAACTTTCAATGAAAAAACATAAACAACACAATGTGTTCATAGGGAAGCTTCCTCTTTCAATTCAAGTTAAGATTATATAATATTTAATGAAAAAAATTGTCAAATTTTCATATGATTGCTGCCTCTAGCCGGATCCTTTGTGGCTATGTGCTTCATCTATCAGAATGATTAACCTTTTTACTAAAGAAATATTTTCTCTTTGACTAACTATGGTGTTGAAACAAGGAAAGAAAAGACAAAAAGTGTTGAAACAAGGAAGGAAAAGACAAAAAGGAACTGTCATTATCCTAACATTCAATATAAAAGAAAGGGATGGGTAACAGCATAGAGAATACTCTAAGGCAAGATTGGACTTTCTATTAACAAAGTGACATGACTGTAAGACATGTTCCCTTCCAGTAAATAGGAAGTATTCCTTTTTAATTCATAAAAAGATTCTATTAACAAATTATGTAACAAAAAAAGAATTATTAAATCTTAATATGACAGTTGTCATCATCTCTTTCATGATCTTGAGCATCTATTCGATGGATTAACATTTTTAGTCAAAAGATATCCTAGAACGAAACGTACTAAACCAGGTTAGACGCGAACAGAGACTTTTTTTCCTGTTAGATTTGTTCGCGGAAATGGGTGAGTGTACCTATTGATCTTACTCGATTAGGAAGCTATCAAACTTTTGGTGAAGGTATCCTTGGAGGATTTTGATGTCTGCCAATGTACTACGATCAATATTAAGCGAAAATGACTTGGATTGTGAATTCGTGTTATAATATAATCAAAAAGCAAAGCGTGAACAAAAAGTACTAGTATAGTCAATATTGACGGGACTGGTGTGCAGAAGATAACACTTCTGTCTCTAACAACTTTAACCCTACAGGATCGCCCTGACATTACGTTATCTGCTACCACAGCCCTATATTAAGCCCTGATCCTCCTCCGTTTTTCAGCCTCACTGATTGTGTAGAGAGCATAAAAGAATGGACTACGTCTTTGATTTGAGACACCTGATTCCCCCACTGATCAGCCTTTTACATAACATTCTGTTATCCCAAGACAAGTCCTGGGCTCAGTATGCGATCCTTCAAGCTGCAACATCCATTCAGCCTGTTTCTGAGATGTTATATCTGTTTCTCATCGGTGTCGTACTGCTCTTCCTCTTCATCTCACTGAAGCTCCCTCTAACCATGAAGCCAATCCGCTTGGGGCTGGGAGACTTCTCGCGTCCCTTTACCCTCTCGCTTGTGGCCTCCATCATTTTCCCGCCATCGTCCTTCTGGCTTATCTTTCCCGTACTAGTCATTGTGTACTCCTGGTACCCAGTGCTTTCGGGTTTACTGATGCGTTTCATGTACTGGCTCTGTTACACTCCCCAAGCCATTCGTGCACGTATTATCGTGTATGCCAATGGAACAGAGCTTGATAGACCAATGTGACATACAATCACGCGGTCGTACTAGTACAGAAGCTTGTTAAGGTTGTGTCTATGTATGTGCATATGTGCTAGTATTATTATTATTTTTTTAATTATCTTTGTTGTAACAAAAGGGCAGGTCATGTGTTTCAATTAGTGTGTGTAATATTTTCAGTCGGAAATTATATCTCCAATGTAACTTTGCCTTGCAAGACTTCATCCACCACATTTATAATTGTTATTGTTTAAAATGCTTATCTCATATTGAAAATAGAAATATGTGAATCCAACCTTATATTTTATGGAATATACCTCTTATTATCTATAAGTTTTAAGGTGGGTCACGTAAATTTAACCCTCACAATTGCTGGGCCAGAATGACATCCAATCATGAAAGCGTCCTCCACGATAGATACCTGAGCCAAACCAACCAGATACGGAACCAATGGCAGATAAATTACGCTTGACGAATCAAACCGAATCACATTCGAGACTCATGGCCACCAACTCAGCCTGTCGCACGCGCATAAATTCCTAAGCCCGAATCAAAAACGCGCATGTGCAGATAAACACGCGGATCGATCGATTACGAGGCTGGGAATGGATTTATGTTTGACGGATGAGAATGTGGTTCTAAAAGACCTCGACGACGATACGAGCTACGATGTCCAACAAGAAAGGGCTCACTCATCATCGTTTGCCTCTTCCTCTTTAATGCCGACGGAGTGGGGGCAGTGAAGGAGAAGACGAAGGAGAAGAAGTGTAACAGAAGGATGGATTACTGGAGAAAAAAAATGGAGGGAGGTTTTAGATCATCGAAGTCCTCCATTAAAATAATGATGGAGAGAATCAATATTGGGGGTACTAAAGTGTTAGGTAAGTAGTCCATTAGATTCTGTGCCCTTAGACGCATAAGTAACTTAAAAAAAGAGTGTATGTTTCTTGCTTTTTTATAGTTCTCTGATATTATTGAAAAATAAAAGGTGGATGCAAGGGAATGTAATGGACTCAGCTACTTATATATTAAGTTCATCTAATGTACTGTTCAACTTTTAGCACATGGGACTTGACTTTTGTGCTATGTGGCCCATGACATTAGCCACTGATTTATGTATTATATATGTGTGTGCAATTTTATGTGAAAAAGGGTAATGGCTACCAGTTAAGTTATCACTTTTAGCTTTTCTTCGTAACTCCTTAAATATTGCAGGAAATAAAGGTAAACACCTCGAGAGCAAACTAAAAAGTTTTGTTCTTTAGTAATGAATTCAGTTGCATTGATGCTTGTTGGAATTTAATTATAATGAGCAAGAATATTGCATATCTGGTGCTGATTCAGTATTTGTACTTATGGTGGGGGAAAGAATTTGTTCAAAAATCTTAGTTTCAAAATTTCTTAATTTTTTATGAGAAATTTTTACTTCATTAATATTAAGTTGTATACTTTTCAGCACATATCTTCTCTTATACATGGGATCAGTTTCCACCAACAATAGTGAAACACTGATCGTAAATAAGCTAGCAATGGATGAAATTACGGACAAGAATACTAAAATAAAAGAGGAAATTATAAAAACAGCCTAAAACTACTGTTAGCCAACTTTCATTACCTACATCTTTGCTCATAGCATCCTTCATGAGAGTTCTTGTACTTACACTCCTCAGCAAAATAGGATAGTTAAGCATAAACATTGTTACCTCCTTAAGGCTGCTAGGGCTCTTAAGTACCAAGCTTCTATCCTAGAAAATTTTTAGGGCGATTGTGTGGTTATAGCAACCTACCTGATCAATAGGATGCCTTATCAGTTTTTAAATGGTGAAACGCCCTTCAAGCTACTTTTTGGCAAAAGATCTAACATTCAACATCTTCGGGTTTTTGGATGCTTTTGTTTTGCTACTATTGTGGGCCATCGGGGCTAGTTAGGTCCTCGAGCTACTCACTGCATTTTCATGGGCTACCTTTCTCTTTAGAAAGGCTACCGTGTTTATGACCCTACTACAGGTACCTTCTTTATTAGTCATAATTTTGTCTTTCATAAGGATGTGTTTTTCTTTCAAACAATTGCTTCTCCATATGTATCATCTGCATCGTCTACTTGTACTCAACATTTCTTATCAAACTATTATGATGGTATACCACTTCCTATGGTTCTCCTTGAGCCACCTGCTCCTGTTTTGCCACCTCCACTGGCAATTCTGGATTTTCTAATAGGCCTCATGCCCTACTCTACCCCTATGGATCCCAGTTCTGTTCTTTCGACAGCTCCTCTAGGTTTTTTTGATCTAGCACTTGTTACTAGCACTCCTTATGCTCTTATCTCTGCTCTTAATGACTCTTTGGCCATTGTCCCTTATGTACCACCTCTTGTTGTTCCAACTCTAGCTCCCATTCCACGCCGCTCTAGTCGTGCCACTCGGCCCCCTACTTGGACTAAGGATTATATTTGCTCTTTAGTGGTTGATGTCGGATCTCACTATCCAATCACCTTTTATGTCAACTTCACTCACCTCTCTCTAGAGCATCTTTGCTACATTAGTTGGATCTCTTAAGACATTAAGCCTTCTTCTTATCAAGAAGTTGCTACCAATTCCCATTGGCAACAAGCCATGGAAGTTGAGCTATGCACTCTTGTTGAAAATCACACTTGGAATGTTGTTCCTTGGCCTTCTCACTGTACCTTATCATTTGTAAGTGGGTTTACAAGATCAAATACCATGTTGATGGTTTTGTTGAACATTACCATGCTCGTCTGGTTGCTAAGGGCTATATACGAAAGGAAGGTTTCCATTATCAGGATAATTTCTCTCCCATGGCCAAAGAATGAACTATTTGTTCTTTCCTCGCTGTTGCTGGTTTTCGTAACTAATCTCTTCACTAGATGGATGTTAACAACACCTTTCTTCATGGTGATTTGGATGAGGAGATCTACATGGATCTTCCTCCTAGCTTGCGAAGACAAAAGGAGTCTCAAGTATATTGTCTCCATAAGTCTCTTTATGGTCTCAAGCAAGCTTCTCAACAGTGGTATGCTAAGTTTACTTTTGCTCTAATCTCAGTACATTTTAAACAATCCTGCTATGACTATGCCTCGTTCATGTGGAAATGCGGTACATCCTCCATCTACTTATTTATATATGTGGATGATATATTGATTACGGGAAATGACATTTCTGCTATTAACCACTTCAAGGCATACTTACATTCCACATTTCATATCAAGGATTTGGGTCCTTCCAAGTATTATTTGGGCATTAAGATAGCATGTTTAGATAAAGGGATTTGTCTTAGTTAGCATAAGTTTGTTTTGGAAATCATAGTTGGAGCCGGCTTCTCAGGTTGCAAGCTCACAGTCATTCATTTTAAGCAGAATTTAAGTCTTACAACCCCTGAGTATGATGTGGGGGTATCATTGTTGGATAAGGACCCATTACTAAAGGATCCTTCTACCTACCAATGTCTAGTTGGGAAGTTCATTTATCTCACCCTGATGAGACCAAATATTTGTTATGCTATGCAAATCCTTAATCAATTCATGCATGCTCCCAAGCAATCCCATATGAATATGACCATGAAAGTTGTAAAATACTTGAAGGGATGTCTAGGACTTGGAATTCTTTTATCTAGACATTCCAACATGGAGATGATAACATATTGCAACACTGACTATGCTACCTATCCCATGAGTCAACAATCAAAGACAAGTTTTTGTATCAAATTGGGAGATTATCTTATATCTTGGAAAACTAAGAAACAATCAATAGTCTCTCTATCATCTGTTGAATCAGAATAGCTATGGTGAAGACTACATGTGAGGTCATTTGGCTGAAAGGTTTACTACATGATCTAGGAGTTTCAATTAAGGGTCCCACATTATTATTCTATGACAATGATATCGCCTTGAAATTTGTAACAGATTCTATAGTTCATGAAATGACAAAACACATTGAAATGGATTGCTATTTTACAAGAGACAAGATTCAGGAGGAAATTATCAAGACTAGAGAGATAAGGACTACAAAACAACCTACTAGTATTTTCACCAAGGTTTTTTGTCAACGACAACACATATATCTATTAAGCAAACTTTGCGTGTTTGATGTCTACAAATCACTAAAACTACTAGCTTGAGAGGGAGTGTTAGAGATATGTGTGTATATTCAGTGATATATTTCCTAACGTGGGACATTATTCTTTCCTTATAACGTAGTTTAATTGGGAAAATATATTTGTGTATAAGAAAATATTATTTCAATTATTGCTTTGTATAGTTTCCTTTATGGGTAGTTCCTTACACTATAAAAGGATAACCTGTTATAAAATTTTATTCAAGAAAGCAATACACAAAGCCTTCCCAATTTTATGCCTTTCTTTTCTGTCACTTTGTGATAGAAAGCTAGCTTGCCAGGTTTTAGAATTCACCCAATAGTTGGTCATTGGCCTCCCTATCCTACGCTTCAGATTTACCAACCTCTTGAATTAGAACACTTTATTTTAATGTGCTTTCTAATTGTAGAGATTTCTGAAGTTCTATAATAGGCAAGTGTTATCATCCAATATTTTTTAATTCACCTTTGCCCCGTCCTTGTCAATTATACATTTAGGTCTACCCAAATGGCCTTTCATACGAATTCCTAAGAAAGAGATCATTCTTGATTGCGTATGAGTTGAATTTCTGGGCTGTTCTTATATTGATTTGCTCCCTTTGGCGCGAGTTCCATGCACCGATTTTATGGTTGCAAGTGTAGCTCACACATCACGGCTAGAGACAGCCTTGCGCTGCCAAGGACAACTCCTAGGCCATTCAGCTCCTCCCTAACCTCGTCATTTTCCCCTTTCTTTTGCTCTTTTATCCTCTAGTGACCATTGAAAGCTTGCATAGGTTTCTCCTTTTTTCCTTTCTAGCGAAACTACACTTCCCAAAGTCACGAACAAGACCTGTCTTCTACTGACCTCTACGTAAGTTGTTCTAATTAACTGAGTACTACTCCAACACTCAAAAATGCATATATCTACTACTCTTCCTCACGAAAATGTTGCTGCTTCAATACGTGAGAGAGGCCGAGTCTTGCTCTTCCGTGCATCGTCGGACTATGAGGGTCTTCACTGATTAGCTGTTGGTCTCGACGGTTAGACCAATGTGTTGGGTTAGTCCAGCCCATATTCAGGGACTTATTATTAGGTCCAATTAAGGTAATGTGGCCCTAAAGTTTAAAAGGAAAAATATAGGGTTTTTTCTTGAAATGAGTGGCCGTCAAAAAGAAAAGAAAGAGAGAAAAGAAAAGAGCATAATTTCGCAGGAATTAAAGGCCCTGCGCAGCAGTTGATCAAACGTTTGATCAAGGTCGATCCGTGGTCCAATTGGCTGATTTTTGGTCAGCAGATTCGGGATTGGGTGTTCTTCATTGTGAACGGTTGGATCGTCATTTGAAGCTTTATAAATCAGCAGATCTTGGTCGAAAATCTGGGTGATATTTCTCCAACTTTTCTTGATTACGTTGTTGTTTACAACTTATTCTTCACTATTAATTGGTGATTCTATTATTGTTGAATCAGTAAATCTTAGTCTTGTTGCTATTGTCAAGGACTTGATTGGGTTGTAACCTAACGATTTATATAGTGGAGATTTGGGTGGACTCCGTGATCGGTTCCGTGGTTTTTATCCTTTACATTGGAGGAGTTTTCTACGTAGAAATTCTTTGTGTTCATTGTGAGATTTGTTTATTTTACTTGTGATTCAAATACATCGTTGGTGTTTTAGCATTTCCTCACAGGTTCAATCAAAGTGGAAAACTTTATATGTTGTTTTCCCATCACAATGTGCACACATACACTGCTTCACCAGGGTTAAGTCTTCTCTGCTAACGTGGGGATTGTGCTTGGCAGAATGTGCTTATTTGCATACCAACAATTAACAAAAGCCCACGTGGTTTTGCTTCATAAACAGACGCTATGTATAGGAGGTATTTGATATAATAATAGTTTTGGCTTCCCACCACAAGATGTTTGAGAAAACACTTCGGAAAACCAAAAATTGATAAATGTTTGCCACTTTGCTTGGAGATTCAAACAACCTCACTTTAGTACCAATATGTCGAGAACTCAAAGCAGCAAAAAACCAACAAATAGCAAGGGGAAGAATAAAGGGTGGAAATACAAATATCAAGGAACAACATTGATGAATAAGTGAATTTATTCATTGAAGAATAAGATAGTATAAAAGCTTAAGGACATATCTCAGCATTATAATTTATCTAAGAGAAAATTGAATATGTAATCCTTCAATAGTGACACAATAAAACATTCATCTAAAAGAGTTTAATATTCCTAAATAAAGACACTCTTCCATGTACCACTTTCTTGATTCTAATCAATAAAATTGGTATTTCAACAGTCTTATTTTGAAAATGTCTATGATTTTGGTCAAACCATATACAATACATGCAAGTTAAGAAAAAAAAAGTTTAAGAAGTTTTGTAGCCAAATCCTTATCACTAAGCAATATTTTGCCATAATAAAAGGAAAAACAATGTGTTTGTATCACACAACTCTTATAGGTTCTTCAATCTCAATTTTTTTTTCTCTTTTCACCAAACAGCCCCTAAATAAATTAATTGGAGAACATAATAAAAACTCTAGAATGACTAAATACAATTTGCTTATTACTCAAAAATGAAAAATACGTATCTAAACAAGCAAATGGATACACAATCTTAGATGAAGGAAAACTTCCGTATTACTTTTTGACATCAAATGTAGTATGGCTTAAAGTTGGAGAGGTTTTTGTAAAGCCAATCCAAATTACTATTGGAAAAAGATAGATAAGGATTTGCACCAAATTAACAATGTAGTTGAATGACATTATTTTTTTTTTTTTTTGATGAATATGTGAGTTTATTCATCGAAGAATAAAAGGTAATACAAGAGCTTAGGGGCATACCCCAGCATTACAATTCATCTAGGAAAAGATAGAGTTTGGAATTCTCCAACTAAGACTCAACAAAACATGTGCTTGAGAGAGTTTAATATTTCTAAATAAGGAAGCTCTTCCACGGACTACTCTCCTGATTTTAGCTAACAACATTGAAATATCAATAGACTTATTCTGAAAACGTCTACGATTACGTTCTAACCATATACAATAAAGACACGCTAAGAAAGAAAGCTTGAGAAGTTTTGCGGCTAAATCCTTTCCCTTAGTTGCTTTAATCATCCATTGCAATTCAGATTCCCAATCAAGGATGACCTTACGAATACCTTGTTGAGCTAGAATACTTCTCCAAACCTGGTTAGTCCAAGTGCACTGAAAGAACAAATGAGATCTATTTTCATAGTTAGATCCACAAAAATCACAATGCAAATCAATTGAGGGAAGCCATCGGGAAACCACTGCAGCCGTAGGTAGTTTGTCTCTACATATGAGCCAACCAATGAAGTTATGTTTGCTGATTCCTCCTGACCAGATCAAATTATACCATTCAACCTCAGAGCTCACTTGACGTAACTCCTTGTACGTTTCCTTACAGCAATAGGAAGGCTTGGATAGAGTAGAGGTTAAAGTTTGGCGTAACTTTAGAAGACCTCTCCAACTCCATGCCATAGTTCCCTTGATGTCAAGATCCATAATTGAATTTCCCCTGCATTTAGTACTATGAATCCACTTACTCCATAAGGATGAATTAGGGCAATTTATGAGATTCCAGAGAGATCGTCCCAACAAAACTTTATTCCATACTTTAAGGTTTAGTAATCCAAGACCCCCTTCCTTTTTTGGTGAACAAACAACTTGCCAAGCAACCTTATGAGTTTTATGATCTTCTGAGTGGCCTGCCCAAAGAAAGTGTCTTATCTGGACATTTGGTATCAACAAACAAAACTGTATTAGCTGGCTTATTTTGTAAAGATAAACTCCTTATAACAAAAGTTTTGTCTCAATGGCTTTCTTTAGTCAACTTGCACTACAATTTCTACAAGAATCACATTAAAAATAGGTTTCACCTCTTTTCTAATTGTAATTAGACAAGGAAAATATGACATACTACTCTTGCACAACATAGTTGTCATGGAACTATCGGAGAATGGAACATTGAATTGTAACAGAAGATTAAGGTAACAAAAGGAAAGATTTTGTTGAAGTTATCCTTCTTAGCATGAATTTATTTTATATGGATTAAGCATAACTACAAAATATTTCAAAATAAAGCAACTGATATACCAATTTTATTGACAAAAATAAGAAAATTAGTATAAAGAAGAGTATTTTTATTTAGAAATATTAAAATCTTCTCATGCAAATATTTTGTTGAGTGATAATTGGAAGCTTGTAGCCTTGATTTTCCTATATATTGAAAAATGTTTATGAACTTTTGTACCTTAATGTTATAAATAAACTTACATATTCATTTAAAAAAATACATATGTAACATTATTAATTTTATTCCAAAACCCAACATCAAGTGAATATGTAAAACTGCTGGGATAGTTATATAGACCAATGAAGCTTCACTGGTAGGATGAGGATCTTTATCGATGTTCCTCATGCAATTGTAACCAGATTGAGAACGCCTTGGGAAAATAGTTGTTTTAGATATCCACGAGTCCATTATTTTGTATACAAGTTTACAGCCTTCGATGCAATGGCAGAGCAAAAACATACTAAAGGTATCTTGAAACTTGTCAAAATAATTAGAACATGTGGAGCTTGAAACTATTCAAAATAGTTTTAGTTTTAACTTCTAACAAACTCGTAAAATATCTAAAACTTGTCACTTTAACTCATTCATTACTTCATCCTCGGCAACTACACAAAATTGAGCCGAGCGATGTGGACCTACTCATTCACATATAGAAGCCATTTAAGATTAACTGGGTCTAAAAGGACCAAGCTGTCTATCCTAGAATCCCAAATCAGTATAACTTGACAAATGGCCCCGCCTTAATGTATGTAGACATAGTTCTTTTTTTTTTTTTTTTTTTTTTTATGTTAGGTCAGGTTAGAGAGAAGCTGATTCAAAAGTTCCGTTTGTTAGAAAATGGCAAGTGTAGCTGTCTGGCATCCCATTTTGTCTATAAAGTTTAGGTGATTCCCACCTTTTGTGGAGTTATCCCGAAAAAATAAAATAAAAAACAGTTGATTGTGGCTGTCAATTCTATCATCACTTTAGTCTCACTGCCTACGGAGAATAAATGTTATCAAACGTAAAGGCTGTTTTGAACGGGTAAAAGCAATTCGTCCCTTGCACGGTTAGTCTTTAATTGTCGGACGTGAAAGTAGGAACCAGCCAAAGTATGCAAATGAAACCTGATATTTGGCTTAGGTGGAAGACGCTATTAACCACAGTTTCTATGTGTTTATTATTTTTTAATGGAATATTATATAAAAATGGCAGTGGATGCTAATTATGTTGTCACTTTAGTGCTGGTCTTCATAACTCTTTAAATATATTGGTCGCCTACTTAATACCTGGGTTGGAACTATTGGAGGATTTCCACCTAAATAGTGGAAGTTCAAGACACCCCAAATCCTCCTTTATCTAGATTACTTTTAATAAAAGTCATGGATCTTGAGAAGTCTAGAAGTCTTAAGGAGCTCAAACCGAAAATTCCAAAAAGGGCCGAATCAACCATAAATCAAATAGTCCCATTGGGTTTGCTTGAATATACCAAAATTAGGTTACTTTATGTGTATAAGACAAGAGTCTTTTCTCAAAATATAATATTCATAAGATAAAGTTTAAATTAAAAGAAGACTTTTCAACTTTTGAACTAACTTTTAGGTTGGATATTTATTTTTTTAACATAACATTAAAGCTTAGTTTATTCTACTTTATCCCATACAACCTTGAGTTCAATAACACTTAGTGTACAGATGAATGTGTACGGGATAATAGCTCCACATTAAAAGATAAAGTCGTTGAGATAAATTTAAATTAAAGAAAAACTCTCTAATCCTTAATTTAGTTTTTCAGTTTGGGTTTTAATTTTTAACACATCTGAATTACATATATCAATTCCCAACTCATAATAAATGCTCCATCAAATTAATAATTCGTTAGTTTCAAAAACAAGAGCTTTTCAACGGTAAAAAAGCTCTTGCAAATTAACTCATTTTTATTGAGTAACCAAGAATAAAGGGTAAATATTAAACGTACCTTAGGATTAGGCTCAAACTATATGAACCTAGACAATTTTTTGTAGTCTTCTTCTTAATTCGTGAGATCGTAGTAAGCACCCATGCCTCCGGCACGTCTTGCAAATTACATATTACGTAATTAACGCTAAAAGGCGTTTTCCCGTCGCAGATGCATGGCTCTTCGCTGACAAAGTTGGAAAGATTTTGAAATAATTACTATTATATCAGCCTTGTCGTCATTGTCGTCGGCCTCTCCATCCATCATAGCCAGCGGGTGTGCAAGAGGTGGAGGGGACAACGAAGAAGAAGTGAAAGGGAACGGTGGATAGGGTAGGATCTCAGTGGGATGAAAATGAGAAAGATCCGTTTGCAAAATTATAACATAAGGACTACCTCCCATCCATCCGATTCGATCTCAAAATGTATACTCCTTCAGTTGCCATCATCTCCTTCGTGATCTTGATCATCTATTCGATAGATTAACATTTTTAGTCAAAAGACATCGTAAAACGAAACGTACTAAGCCAAGTTTAGACGCAAACAGCGGCCTTTTTTTCTTTTTTGGTTAGATTTGTTCTCGGAAATGGGTGAGTACGTATTGATGTGACTCGAGTAGGCAGCTATCAAGCTTTTGGAAGACACAGAATAATTTGGCGAAGGTATCCTTGAAGAATTTTGAGTCTGCCAATAATACGGTCAGTAGTAAGTGAACATGACTTGAATTGTGATTCGTATTATAATATAAACAAAAAGTATTAATATAATCAATATTAATGGAGCTGGTGTGCAGACGATAAGGCTTCTTCCTTTAACAACTTTGATCCTACAGGATCGCCCTGACGTTACGTTATCTGCGACGTGAGCCCTGTGTTAAGCCGCTGCTCCTCCTCCGTTTTTCAGCCTCACTGATTGTGTAGAGAATATTAAACAATGGACGACGTCTTTGATTTGAGACACCTGATTCCGCCACTGATCAGCTTTATATATGACATCGTGTTATCCCAAGACAAGTCTTGGGCTTAATGTGCGATCCTTCAAGCTGAAACATCCGTTCAGCCTGTTTCTGTGATGGTGTATCTGTTTCTCATCGTTGTCGTACTGCTCTTCCTCTTCATCTCACTGAAGCAACCTCTCACCATGAAGCCAATTTGCCGGCGGGTGGGAGACTTCCCGCGTCCCTTTAGCCTATCGTTGGTGGTCTCTATCATTTTTCCACCATCTTGCTTCTGGCATATCTTTCCCATACTTGCCATTCTGTATTCCTGGTACCCAGTGCTTTCGGGGTTACTGATGCGTTTCATGTTCTGGCTCTGTCACACTCCTCGAGCCATTCTTGCATGTATTATCGTCTGGATTACACGTGAAACATTTCAGCTATGATGCCAACAAAACGGAGCTTGATAGACCACTGTGACATACTATCATATAGTTGTACTAGTACAGAAGCTTGTTAAGGTTATGTCTGAGTATGTTCATATGTGCGAGTGTTTTTTTTTTTTTTCAATCTTTGTTGCAACAAAAGGGTAGGTCATGTGTTTTAATCAAGCTCCGTTACCCTTAACGTAGGATTAACCAAAAGTCCTCTTTACCCTCACCTGTAGGATCACACACTGTTTCGCGCGTGGGTGGAAGCTGAAGCTGTCTCAGGCATACTGATCAGCCTTACCCATACCATCCTAACGTCCCAAGACAAGTCTTAAGTCAATGTGCCTACCTAGCTACTAAAGCATTCGTACAGCCTGCTTCTGTGAAAGCATACTTGTTTCTCCTCGTTGTCGTATTGGTATTCCTTTTCACCTCAGTCAGCTTCCCCCTCACCATGGAGCCAATTTACTTGCGAGCGAGAGAGTTCTCTGTTCCCTTAACTCTTTAATTACTGGCCCCAATTGTTTTTCCACCTTCATCTTTTGGATAATCTTCCCCATAATTCTTGTTGTGTCTTCCTGGTACCGAATGATTTTAAGTCTACTCACGAGCTTCAATGGTTGGCTTTATCACACTCTCCAAGCCATCATCTACCTGATCCATCGTCGAGAAGAAGCTGAACCATCGCCTCGTCAAGTTGAAATCGAAAACTAGTGAATCATTTCTGTTGTGATGCAAATGTAATGGAACTCAGTTGGCCATGGTTGTGTGGTGTCGTGTGGTAATACTAGGATAGACTTGCAAAGTTATGAATGTCTCTTTTCTTTTCTGTAATCAAAGTGTAGGTCAGGGGTTTCTTTACTGCATCACTTTTGCCCGTGAAAAATTATTTCTATGTAATTTTGTCGGGCAAAACTTAGTCTCACTACATTTCATTATGGATAGTAGCCGATAGTTATGTTATCATTTTTCATGATTTTTCTCACCAAAGATATGTTGGACTATTTCAATAGTCCTTATTGAAGTGAGCTTATGTCAATGGGAACTGTGGAGATACCAAACTTGTTTTTGAATCATGATTTTGTGGTCCATTCAATTGAGACATTTTGGATCCTTAATTGTTAAATATGAGACTAGCTAATATAGGTTAGTATTTATCATATAGAACTGTGATGAGTAGGACTATACGGACAATACATTCAATAAATTGCTAGATACCTCCTTTAGCTCTCAACATATATACTAAAGTTCTGCATTCAGTGAAGATCATATATTATTGATGAATTAAGAGGTGCTAAGTTTGATATTACAATTCAAGCTCATTAAGGACAAAATTAGAAACACGAGAAAAAGTTAAAGATATTTGTCTTCTTGCACATGTCACACGCATATACATGACATATACATAAAATTCATAACACACACGATAATAACACTAAACCACCAAGAAGAATACCTGTGTAAAGCACCTCTCTCTTGATTTTCAATAGATATCACTATCTTATCAAGCCAGTGTCTTAAAGAGAGAATAAATGAGAAAATTCTAGCTACTAGCAACTGATATGGAGCCAAAACCAAGTATGTTTCAAGCTAAGTTTCGTGTCCTATGATTAGCTACTTGATCCTGGCATTTGTGAGCTTTCTTGAGATGTACTTTTCCAACAAGATATCCACTTATCGGATCAAACTAACTAACATGGCGAACCATGGCCACCAGCTTAGCCTAAAGACGTATTGATTTGTAGGACAAACGCACGTCCACACGCGTACTGATGAATCGGAAGTCCAGTAATGGATTTCTCAGATGATGACATAGATGTTTTTTAAGCTCCTTAGTATTTTTAGTTGCTCCTCCAGTATTTTTCCTCAATCTCTTTACCATCCAACTCCTTTCATACCAATATAAATAATTTATTCTTATACTTTTGAGTTAGAATGAACTTTTCATCACATTTAAAGCATAACATTTTTGTTTTTTGTTTTTCCATATCCTTGGGAGTCATCTTCTTCCCTTTACTAAACTTAAAGGGAACCTTCCTCACCTTCCTATCCATAGAACATAACAAGATGACTTACCCCTTTTGTCATAACCTAAATCATATTCAAACAATTTACTCAAAATCATTGCTTCATCTAGAGAGGTTGGCTTCCTGGCCTTCATCTCATGCCTTAATGATTCTTTATAGCCCTTTAGATAACAACCCCTATACTGCTTATCAGTTAAATTATCAGCCTCACCAACGTTTTAATGAATCTACCATTATACTCATTCACAATTCCTGTTTTGGCATACTTCAAGTAAATTACAAAAGAAATCTAAATAAATTTCAGGGCCGTATTGTGCCAATAGTACTTTTGTCAACATTGGCCAGGTCAGCAACTGATCACTAAGTTTTCGTTGAAACACTTTGAACCAAAATTGCTCACCCTCTTTGAAATGCTATGACATAATTAAGACTTTGTCTTCTTCTAGTGTTTTATGATACTGGAAAAAAAAATTGGCTCAGCGTATCCAAACCCATAGTCTTCTCCACTCTTGAACTTGGGAAAGAAAAACCTCACAGCATTACCCTTATGCCAACCACCTTATGAACTCCCTCTATTACTCTGTCCAGCACTCCGACTGTCGTCATTTTTTAATTTTACTCTCTATTTGCGGCTTCTTCCTCCAATCCCCACTCCTCCGTAACACCGAAACTGACCTAGGCACCTTTCTTTCTTCCTTCGAGTTCCTTGAGGATCTGATTTCCTCTTCTTACTCGATTTTAAACCCCTTGAATGAACCTGAGCTTGCAGCTTTCTCCTTCTGGGATTTGTCTCTGTCGATTCTAACAAAAATCGATAATGATTTCATCTCCCATAGTAAGCTCACAATCTTGTTGAATCTTTGTCTAAATCAGAGTTTGCTATGCGAATCTCTTGACCATTTTAGAATTTTTCTGTGCAAGTCTCTTGTCCAGTGCAGCATGAATGACCAACGACAACAGATTGGCTATCTCTAATACCAAATTGTTAAAAGACTGTGGAACACACTTAAGAATAGATAGAATCAACTGAAATTCGAGAGATTGACTGAGAAGACTTGGCCTTTCAATACCATATCATACCATACCATACCATACCATACCATACCATACACAACAATAATACGAGAATCCACAAACAAGTCCAGATACAACAGAAATACACGAACACAATACAATTATAGAACACAAAATCCAAAAGGCAGGAACTCAGAACCAAATACAAGAGTGCTGAGCAATAGATAGATACACAACTTTTGTTGGAGGCTGTTACCAAATCAAACCACAATACAGCTTCTATGGGACGTTTCCACTAAGACTCTCACGCAAGACAGCATTCTTAGCAAACCAGGATGGATCCTAGCCCCCTTCGGTGCACTTCTTTCCTTTTTTTATTTTTTCTTTTTTTCAAATGTGGGACCATTTCTCAAGTACCTCTCTTGTCCCAGATTGGCCCATCGGCCCGTTCTCGTTGGATTCAACCTGACTGCTCAATCTCCACAAATAGTTGGTCCCAAACCCCTTTTTTTCTACCTGGCCTAGTCTCCACCAAGCTTTGACATCATTTCTTATGATTTTGGGCCTCTTACCATCCTTAAAAACCGGTCTTTAAGAAGGTCCAACTCATACGCTCATACGCTCCTTTTTCTCTTCTATTTTTTATTCGACGTGGGACTTTTCTCACACGTATAAGGACATTTTCTTAAGCTAACTTTCAAGGAAGATAAAGGCTTAAAAGCACAACAAAAAATCAGAGAGGAACTTCTCTTACACTTCTTTGGCTTTCCATTGTGTGGTTGTGCTTGTGTGTGCTATGCGCCAAAGCATGAGTGTGCATCTAAGAAAATTCCTTACACTGAACAACTAAACATGTGCTTGTGCAGGCAGGCGTAAAAGTTTTTCTTATCAGTGGGACCAAAGAAATATTATTTAGGATTGATTAGTGAATGAAGTATCGAGTTCATAGTTTTATTATAGCCTTCCCTTTCATCTCCCGTGTCTCCCTCAGCATTGTTGTCGTCGTCCGCCTTGTCATCATGCACGGAGTCTCGTAGGGCTAATTGAAGCCCTAGCGCCAAGTGTCCGCATGGTGGCACTTTGGAGCCCATCTAAAATATTCCTTGTTTTGGCAGCATGTTCTGTTGGGTAGAGGAGCTTTAAGAGAGATGAGGAGGTCGGGTTGGGTTTTTTTTTTTTTTTTTTTTTTTTTAATATTTGCATGCACCGAAGAGAATGAGATATTAAGAGTCTGACCTAATTACCACTAGACGAGAAGGAGTCTCTCAAATAGGTGACCATTTAGCCAGGTTGGTGCTAATCGTGTTGGGGAAGCCGGGCTGCCGGTTATGGAAGTCGAATGGCAATGTGGAGGCCGTGATTTGAGTTGAACACTGAACATAATTTGTTATACACTGAACATACCATGATTTTTTTCCATGTCTAGGAGGGAGATTCTTCATTTGCCCCGCTTTTGGATGACTCTTGTGAAGACACGTACGAAGTCGCGACCGCCCAAGAATTTTGCTTCGAAAAAACCTTCCCCAAGGCCGCCTACGAGGGGACGGAGAGGAGCCCACAGGACTCGCCTTAATCTAGAGAAGTCCCAACTCGCGCAGAAGATTTTGCACTTAGGCACAGGCTTGGCCTCTAAGAACCTTCGGCCCTACGCAAACGTTGCCACAACCACATCTCGCGTCTGTCCAAAGGGGTGTAGCCAAACGGATGATGTAAGCTTAGAGAAAGACAACATAAAATATTTGGGTGTTAATTTTTTTAAAAAATAAAGATGTATATTTGTCGTAATACTACTGCCATTTTCACATTCATAAGTGTTTCCGGTGTCACTACGAGGAATTGGATACAAAAGAATCCCACAATAGCCCTATGGATCCATGAAAACCCTAACTTAAACTTCTCCCCAAATATTTTATGAGCCCCCCATGCCAAACTCATCGTAACTAAAGGAATAGGGAAAATGGGAGTAGATGTCTCTCTCTATAGACAGATTATTTGAAGTTAACATGTTGATTTTCCTTACTTCCAATGTTCAAAATTCTTCGTAAAGTAGCTTTCAATTCAAAAAGATACAATTAACTACCTTTCAGAGTTTCTTAAGAAATAAAACCTACCAACACTTTTCAAGAATGTAAATAAATAAATAAAAAAAGGAACAACATTTTAGAATGTGATTTAAGGAAATTGTTAAAAGGTTCAAAAGCTTAATTCAAAAGTTAAAAAAATATTTTTTTATTTAAATTTTACTATAAAAAGTTATAAAACTTTTATTCTACATACGTACCATACATGTCAAGTGACATTGGATTCAACTTGAATTTTTGTCCTCTGCACAAACATGAGACCAAACAGCGTGAGAAGTAATTAAAACAAGGGGGGGAAATGGCTTTAAATAAGAATTGGAAAAAGACCAAGAGAGATATACAACTTTAAAAATGAACAATATTTTTGCTCCTTACCAAAGACTCCGCTCCTGGTGGGGCCGCCGGAACATCGATTGTGACACAACTTCGCCGGATCAAGCATCCTTTCGCACGGAGCAGAAACCAGAGGTAGTTGCTTGTGTAGGAAAAACAGAAACTCCGCTTTCTCAAACTGTTGTCCCTAAGGATTAACCAAAAGTCCTAAACTTGCCATTTGCGCGCGTAGGATAATGGGAAGTCTTCCTTTCCACCTCCATGGCACGCTGACATGGGTGGTCCCTTCTTCATTATCATATGATCCAATCATGAGCGCGTAAAATAATCGGAAGTTCCCATTGTCCCCAGTTTTGGTAGCAGATCCCCTTGTTCACTTCTGTAGGATCAAACATTTTACTAATCTCCAACACTTCAGCCGCGCGTAGGATTAACCAAAAGTCCCGTTTCGAGCGTATGTGGAACCTGAAGCTGTCTCACCATAGTCGCGAGCCGCCCTCTTTATATAACAGATTCTCCTCCTTAGTTCGGCACGAGAACAGGCAACAGATTTGAGGTTCTTGTTTCCACTACTGATCAGCCTTACCCATACCGTCCTTAGGTCCCAGGACAAGTCTTGGGCTCAACATGCCTACCTGGGAACTAAAATGTTTGTTCATCCTGCTTCCATGATAGCATACTTGTTTCTCCTCGTTGTCCTATTGGTATTGCTTTTCACCTCAGTCAACCTTCCCCTCATCATGGAGCCACTTTACCTGCGAGTGAGACATTTCTCTGTTCCATTAACTCTTTCATTACTGGCATCAATCTTTTTTCCACCTTCTTCCTTTTGGATCATCTTCCCCATAATTCTTGTTGTGTCTCCCTGGTACCCAATGCTGTTAAGTCTACTCACGAGCCTCATTGGTTGGCTTCATCACACTCTCCAAGCCATCATCTGCGTGACCCATCGTCGAGAAGAAGTAGAACCACGGCCTCGTCAAGCTGAAATCGAGCTGACTGGAATCGAAAACAACCTGTGAATCTGGTGTAGTGTCGTGATACAAATGTAATGGAGTTCAGTTGGCCATGCTGGTGTAGTGTCGTGTAGTAGTACTAGGATAGACTTGCAAAGTTATGAATGTCCCTTTTCTTTACTGTAATCAAAGTGCAGGTCATGGATTTCTTTACTGCATCACTTTTTCCCGTGAAAAATAATTTCTATGTAATTCTGTCAGGCAAAACTTAGTCTCACTACATTTCATTATGGATAGTAGTAGATAGTAGGAAACATATCCACTCACCGGATCTAACTAAGTAAAATGGTCGACTCATGGCCACAAACTCAGCCTAAATACGTATTAATTTGTAGGATAGACGCACGTATGCACGCAGACCGATTGATCGGAAGTCCAGTAATGGATTTCTCAGACGACGACGTAGATCTGTTCAGGAGAGACCACGACGACGACGGTACAAGCCCGCTCATCGTCAGCTTCGTCGTTAGCCTCCTCGTCGCGTCTGCAGGAGCACAAGCAGTGGAGGCGTAGACAAAGAAGAAATGGAAGGAAATGGTGTTGAGGTGGGGAACAAAGTTGGAGTGTGTCACGACGACTAGAAGGAGGGTCTGCATGGATCCAATAAAGTAACCCAGCTATTAGTCCATCCGGCAAACCTTTTCTTGATTTTTTTTTCTTTGATGTATTTTGTGATGGGTGTATCCGTCTTTTTCTTCCGTAAAAACTCCAAAGAGATTACATGCGTTATTTAGACTTTTAGGGTTGTGATGGGTTTTCTTAAATTTTTGGGACTTAGTTTCATATTTGCAGGGAAGGGCGTGGTGGGTTATGTGAAATTTTTTGGTGGTCATGTTAGAAATCGACGGCCTTTTTTTTCCAATAGAAATTATAGACATTAAAAAGAGTCTTCCTATTCAAAAACTCCTTGAACCTTTGTATATGTGTGTAAAATAAAAGTTTCACACTAAATATGTGATTTTTTGCGATTAAGTTTAAATAAAAAATTGTCTTTCTAACTCTTCAACTAATTTTTAATAAAATATAGTGGGGCATAGTAAGACAAATCCTGCTTTATTAGTGCGTGACTCTACGGATGCTGAGAGTACGTGGACGTGTTAGCGCTACAAACAGAGAAGCACCAATATAAGAGTTGAAAGATAGGGAAGGGGTGGCTTAATGTCACAGCAAGACGAAACGCGTCTTTACGTCGACCTTTTTTGTATCTTCTGGTTTTTCCCTTTTATATGTTCTGGTTTGTGAGGAGGATGGCTTAGGAATGAAGAACACTTTCACGGAGCCCGCTTGCGCCAACGTGGATTCACCCAAAGTTATTATAATCCAAAATAATTTATTTATAGAAATATGACTGATTGTTTATTGTAAAATAATAGTACAGCCTCTTGTTGGTGGGATGAAAAACTTGGTTGATTATACAAGTTAAAGCCAGAACGGCTACAAGGGAGAGATGTTTTCTTCTTTCTGTTTAGAGCAATGAGAGTGTTATAGGCTTACAAGGATTGGGACACATTAGGCTTATGAGGACTTAGTGAATGATGAAATTCAAAAATAATTGAGTTCGTCAAATTAATAGGTCATGACTTTTTAGCCTAATCATTGAGCTTGTTACAATTGGTGTCAAAGAAGCTTTTGTTAAGTAGGACACTTAAGTGTTGTTGGACACTATGATGATTTGAGGTGGAGTAGCATAAAAACTTTTTCCTTTATCCATTGACGTTGGGTTTCAACTTGTGTATTTATAAAGTCGAGAAAAAGGTAGACGGCTTTAAGATCACTTGCCGGTGACCGGCAACCCACGAAAACAAGTCTAGCCGGTTTGAATTTGGTTGAAAGTGTATAATCTGATACCAAACTGAGAAGGAAAAATAAGCTTTGCTGGAAAACCTATCTTGAAAGCTTAGATCTATCTCTTCCCAAAAGATCTTATTGAAGATAGGAGTGTTTAAGACATATAAAATACTTCACATATACCAAATTTTCTAGTATAAGACTGAATGTCTTATACACTCCTGTAATCTAACTTGGTCTTTTTTATAAGCAATTGATTAACCCAAAAAAAAAAAAAATTATGAAGAGGAGTATTTAAGGCTTATAATGCGTTTTACTGGTGTCAAACTTTCCAGCATGAAACTACGTGTCTAATAACCTAAAAAATTAACCAATAACAAATTGTGAGATAAGCAAGGAAATACTCATGTATTCAATAATTTACATACAGGGATTCAAGAACTATTTATAGATTATGTTGCCAATGCTTTATTGGAGTTCTGGTGGTGGCGCGGTGATGGCGTGGTGTTGGCTCGAGCAATCATCGTCCAAGAAGGTGATGTGGAAATTTTATCCTTTAATAGCATAGAAGATGTGCTGCGTCGTAGACCAGAGATTCGGGATTCCACCTCTAATAACTTTGGTTCTTTGGTTTAACATCGCAGACAAGACTTGGCCTCCAAATCTTTCTCTCAATATCGAATCGAGTTCTTTTGGTTGTTTCTCTACTCAATCTCTAACGAGAGAAACCCTTAAGAAGCTAATTTAAAGGAAGCGTGAGAGTAACCGGAAAACTAATCCCAGCACTTAGATCAGTTAACTATAACTTGTTTTGGGCCCAATGGACCAATCCATGACCGTCATTCAGAATCAGCCAATTCCATCTTCAACTTAGCGCGGAAGACCTCGTTCTCCATGTGCTGTAGTTTCTCTAGTAGGTGGTTTTCAGAGCACCCACTTTTGGCATCAACTACCCCATCGACACACAGCTTGAACCAGTTCTTAGCAGTTTTTAATTTCGGCAAGCAGTGGAAAGTTAGTAAATAATGCAGATTAGTAAGCTATTTTGTAATACAATTTGAGGGACCGGTGTGCCCAAGTCCTGGGGCAGCCCAATACTTGACCCAAGACCAACTTACCTGTGACCCGACTCAACCATCACTGAGGCAAAGACCCAATTTGAAAGTTTGCCCGCCACCCCAATAAGCATGTTCGAGGAACAAGAGCCGCCAGTCCTCGTCGACTGTCTAGTTCCATTGATATTGACAGGACCAGATAATTGATTTTGGTCGGTTGAAAAAATATAACTTTAAAAAATTTTAATTATAAAAAGTATCCTCTTAACTCATAATTAAAGCTTTTTTTCAATAGAGATTATAATATTTTAAATATAACAAACGAAATATCTTTGGATCTTTTCAATCTAGTCTGTTATAACCACCTAACAGACTAACCACTTAATCTAACTTGTTAAGGTTTTTTCAATATTCGGTAAAACAATTTCCGTAATCATTCATGTTTGTATATTAATTTGAACAACAACAAAAAGTTAAAAAAAAAATCATATTAATTGTTCAAATCAGAAAATTGTGCAATTGATGATCAAAGTAACTAAAGTAAAAGAATTTAACTTTTAGACTTTTAAGCTATTTATTTTTTAACTTGCATATATACTATTATATATAGATTAAACGTAATAAAAGAAGTTTTCAAAAGAAAATAGCTGACATCCTAATGTATGCTGTTGGGGACTCATCTTGGCCCAATGATAACCCGGTCAGGGGTCCAATCCCTCCCTTCTTTGTGTGTATAAAGGAATTGTAGCATGAGTAAAACAAGTCTAGTCTTTACTATATGACAATGTTTTCTTCTCTAAAAATAATTTTTTTTTTACATATAGCATCAATAAGATGAATAAAAGAAAAAGAGGAGGACTAGATAGTATCTATGTAAGTGAATTGTAGGGATAAGTTATGATTACCTATAGGATAAGATAAGTAGTCAAATTTAAAAGTTAAAATAAAATACCCAACAACTTTGTTGTTAGAATGAAGAAGTTTTGGTAAAGGCACATTGACTCGCATATCCTTCAATGAACAATTCAAGCCACGATATCCAACAACAAGGGGCCCACTCGTCGTCGTCCTCATCATCTGCCCCTTCAACCGGCAGCGCCAGCGGTTTTTCGTAACAGTGCGACTAGTGGGGGAGACGAGGAAGGGGCGAAGAAAAACAGTGGAGGATCTCTGGGAACGAAGAACGGAAAGATCTGTAATGGGTCGGAGAACGAGTATTCCTGTAAAACTGCTGCTATTTAGTCTCTGCAGTAAGAGGACATGTTCTAATGTGAATTTCTAGTCCCACATTGCTGAAAAGTTCATTGGGTATTGGAATTCAATCTCTTATCCCTTCACACTTGAACAAAGATATCTCTGTAAAGTATTGCCTCACACTTGAGACAAGGGAATGTGTTAAGCCCCACAAGCAATACATAAAAAGTTATATAGTAGTGTATAAAGAAATAAGTTCCTCTAATTTGTGCCTTAAGATTTTTAAGTTAGATATAAGACATTTTCTATAAAATCTAACATGGTATTAGTGTTGTAGAAAGTGGCATTCTAGTAAAGATGTCCATACTCACATTGCTACAAGGGGTGTGTTGTGGTGTGGAAGTCTAATCTTTTGTTACTAAGGAGTCTATTGGAAATTTAAGTTTAATCTCCTACCACTTCACTTGTAAACAAAGATCCTTATGAGAAATGTTGTCTCATTTTTAGGGTAAAGAGACATGCTAAGTCTCATATGAAAAAGATAAAAAGTTAAAAAATCAATTTATAAAAAAATGGGTTACTCAAATTAATGTATTAGAATTTTAAGCTAGATATGAATTTTTTTTATAAAATCTAACATTTTCTTATTATCATCTGCATCACCCAACATCAAGATGTTGTAGAACAACCATCTCCTCAAAATGGAAATTATCCAACATCTTAGAGGCAGAATCACCATTTCCTCAAATTGAAAGTTTGTATTTGTTGATTATACAATAACTTTAAGTTCACATAAAAGAATGCGTGAATAAATATTTAGACCCAAGGTTTAGGCCTATAGTTTGGCCACTTGGGCCACGAATGCTTCCTGTGGAGTAGCCGTCATATGGGATGTGGGTACTTTTTAAGGAGTAACCACTTCCTTAAATGTCAGTTCAAACATTACTCTAGCGTTGGATTTAGTATCATAGACCTTGAGGTGAAGGATGCTTAGGAGGCATTTTGGGCCTCCTTGAAACTTTTGGTTAGCCCTAACCTTTAACATTTTTGAATTATATTATCTTGTTATCATTTGACTATGGGTAAGCCTGCTTCCTGAGGCCTAAGCACCTTTAACATTTTTCAGGTGTTTTCCTATAGGAGTTTGGTGCTAACGAAACAGACATTGAATGAATCAAGTGACCCTCTAGGATACAAGTATTGGGGTTTTCCCAACGTGTGAGAAAAGATTTTCTGGTATCAAAACCAAAAGTAAAAACACCCCTGGCTAATTTATATCTCCATTAAGTTTAACCCTTAATTTCCCAACTAGTTTTGCCAGTGGTGGATGAAAATGAAAACTTACGAATCTTTTTTTCCAAATAGGACCAAAGAAGGTTATAAGCTATTCCTGGAAAAATGAAGTCCTACAGACAAAAATGGACGCTTCCCACTGGGGTTGCATTTCATCTCAAAATTTCACATTTCATCATCTCAAAGTTTCATTTTTCATGGGTGAACAAGTGGGAGATGGATTACATGAAGATTGTAAAGTTCCTTCTCCCGGTGTTAGTATAAAGATACTTGACAAAGTGGTAGGACTCCTTTGGCTTGTGGGAGCATATATCCCTGGTAACAATCCAAGAGTGGTTTCAGCATCATTCTTCTTGTTCAAGATTGAGCAACCAAGAAGTGGAGGACTATAGCTGATTCCTTAGAAGTAGAGTATTAACGCCACAAAAGCTCACAGTCACAGCTTCTAAAGAGGAAGTCACTTGTATTTTCCAAGAACTTGAATATAGGGCAGGATAAAGTTCAAGCTTAGGCCATGCAGACCCTCCCCTGTAGAAGGCTACGGCTAACAAAAGGTTATCCGTTGGACTGATGTAGCCTTCGAAGATAGAAGCATCAGCCAATACAGACCTCCTGGGCAGAACAACACCTTAAGCCCTAAGCAAAGTCCAGCCCAACAGCAAGTGACCCATAGATAGGGAAAGTCTTCGGAAGACATACACATAGAATAGTATGTCCTTTGTCAAGAAGTGACTCCATCCTTTGCCAAATAATGCCCCTCTGCGGTTAAATTACAATTCTGCTTTGATAGAGGTGACAATTTATTGTGCATTCATGTTGCCAGCACTTGTATCAGTAAACTATAAGCTGTTTTGGTTTTGACTCACTTGTCTATGTAGAACCCAACTCAAACGATGTGGTTTCTTGTGGTTAACTAGTAAGGTGTGTACACGTATAGGTCTTAGGAGTATTTTCTCTCTCTTTCGGAGGCATTTTACCTTTTTCAAAAGTATTTGTTTAAAAGAAGGATCTCATGCAATTTTTAAGCCCTAAGGAGAAATGATGAATGATTCTAATTTACATAACATTTTGAGAAGAAGTTGTAAATTTCAAATCACGCTTTTATTAGATCAATTTTCAAAAAGTCCTCATACGAATTTTTTTAATGAAAACCCAACATTTCTTATTTTCATGTTCTTGGAAGCAAATGTTATTTTTTTTTCCTTTAAAAAAAATGTTACGTTCTACATCATGAAAATGACTCAGTTGGAAGTTTTGATTAAAAAAATGACGAATTAATTTTTCCAAAAATAAGATCAACCTGACCGGTGCAGTGCATCCTAAAATCCCAGTGCAGTGGATCCTAAGCTCCTAGTGCAATGTATTTCTGGAAAAGGACCCCACCTTAAAATGTCTAAACAGACTTTATTAGGTATTCAATCTTTTTTGATGTCCAATTATATAAAAGAAATTGATTGAGGCAGTCAATTGAGTGATCTGGTCTCGCTGGTCACTATTACCGGTCTAATTTAGTGTTAGAACTTCAACAAACGAGACTTACGTGTGCTCAGTGGGCCATGGCATTGACCACAAGGGTTAGGTGCTCTTAATATTGATGGAAGGTACGGGGAACCCCAAAAAGATTTGTTCACAAAGCTTATATCAATAGTGATTATACAAAGACTGGCTGTGATATTGAAAAAAAAATAACATTTAAGGTTTATCTCATAGTAAATAAAAGGGAAAAAAAAAGGTACAAATACAAAGAATCTTAATTCTTTTTCTTTTTCTTTTTTTTAAGAAAAAAACTGTTATTATCCTAAAAGCAATATAAAAGAAAGAGATAGATATAGGCATAGAAAATTTCTAAAGCAAGGTTAGACTTTATATTAACAAAGTGACAAGACTAAAAAACATGTTCGCTTTAAGAGATAGGAAGTATTCTTTTTTAATTCATAAAAGGGTTCTATTAACAAACTATGTATAAAAATTAATAATTAAACCTTAATATGATCTTGAGCATCTATTCGATCGATAAACATTTTTACTCAAAAGACATCCTAGAACGAAACTTACTAAACCGGTTTAGACGCGAACAAGGACTTATTTTCTTTTGTCAGATTTGCTGGGGGAAATGGGTGATTGTATCTATTGATTTGACTCGAGTAGGAAGCTATCAAATTTTTGGAAGACAGAGTTATTCGGTGAATGTACCCTTGAAATGTCTGCCAATAATACGGTCAATATGAAGTGACATGAGTTGGATGTGAATTCGTATTATAATATAATCAAAAAGTAAAACGTGAACAAAATGCATCAGTACAATCAATATTAATGGGACTGGCGTGCAGACGATAATGCTTCTTTCTCTAACAACTTTGATCCTACAGGATCATCCTGACATTACATTATCTGCTACGACAGTCCTATATTAGGCCCTGCTCCCCCTCCATTTTTCAGCCTCACTGATTGTGTAGAGAGCATAAAAGAATGGAATACGTCTTTGATTTGAGACACCTGATTCCCCCACTGATCAGCCTTATACATAACATCCTGTTATCCCAAGACAAGTCTTGGGGTCAATATGCGATCCTTCAAGCTGCAACATCCGTTCAGCCTGTTTCTGTGATGGTATATCTGTCTCTCATCGTTGTCGTTCTGCTCTTCGTCTTCATCTCACTGAAGCTCCCTCTCACCATGAAGCCAATCCGCTTGCGGGTGGGAGACTTCTCGCGTCCCTTTACCGTCTAGTTGGTGGCCTCTATCATTTTCCCACCATCGTGTTTCTGGCTTATCTTTCCCATACTTGTCATTGTGTATTCCTGGTACCCAGTGCTCTCGGGTTTACTGATGCGTTTCATGCACTGGCTCCGTCACACTCCCCAAGTCATTCTTGCACGTGTTATCGCGTATGCCAATGGAACGGGGCTTGATAGACTGCTGTGACATACTACCATGTAGTTGTACTAGTACAGAAGCCTGTTAAGGTTCTTCTGTCAGTGTTTGTGCATATGTGCTAGTGTTTTTTTTTTTTTTTAAACTATCTTTGTTGTAACAAAAGTGCAGGTCATGTGTCTCAATTAGTGTAGGTAATATTTTTAGTCAGAATTTTATCTCCTTTGTTTACGATTGTTAGGGTTGATGGTCCGGAATTGCACGACAGATACCTGGGGCCAAACAATCCAGATACGGACCCAAACACCGATGACAGTTAAATTACCTTTGACTAATCAAACCTAGTCACATACCAGACTCATGGGCACCAACTCAGCCTCTCAAACACGCATATGCAGATGCACAGGCCGATCGATAGATTAAGAGGCTGGAAATGGATTTATGTTGATAGACGAGGATGTATTTCTAGTCGACGACGATAATACAAGCTACGATGTCAGAGGCCCACTCGTCGTCTTCTGCCTCTTCGTCCTTAATGCCAGCGGAAAGGAGGAGAAGACGAAGAAGAAGAAGTGGAACAGAATGATGGATTATTGGAGAAGAAAAATGGAGAGAGGTTTTAGATCATCGAAGTCCTTCATTAAAATAATGATGGAGAGAATCAATATTGGGATACTAAAGTCTTATGTTAGTAATCCATTAGATTCTGTATCCTGGACAGATAAGCAACTTAAAAAAATTGTGTATGTTTCTTGTTTTTTATAGTTCTCAGATATTATTGAAAAATAAAAGGTGGTTGGAAGACTCAGCTACTTCTATATTAAGTTCATCTAATGTGCTGTTTAAACTTTAGCATTTGAGACTTGACTTTCGTGCAATGTGGCCCACAACATTTGCCTCTGATTTATGTATTGTATTTGTGTGTGCAATTTTGAGTAAAAGGGTAATGGTTATCAGTTAAGCTATCACTTTTAGCTTCTCTTTGTAACTCCTCAAATATTGCAGGAAATAAAGGTAAACACCTCGAGGGCAAACAAAAAAAATTTGTTCTTCAGTAATGAATTCAATTGCATTGATGCTTGTTGGAGTTTAATTATAATGAACAAGAATATTGTATATTTGGCGTTGATTCAGTATTAGTTCAAAATCTTAGTTTGGAAATTTTTTTACTTCATTAATATTAAGTTGTATACTTGTCAGCACATGTCTTCTCTTGTACATGAGATCAGTTTCCACCAACAATAGCCTAACATTGATCATAAATAAGCTAGCAAATGGATGAAATTATAAATAAGAATGCTAAAATAAAAATGAAAATTATAAGAACAGCCTAAAACTATTATTTGCCAACTTTCAAGTAAGGAGCCGAATAGTTATTTTATCTACATATGCTCTTCCATCACTATCTTTTGCATTAGAAGGCTAGTGTTTGTGGAATTTTTACATGCAAAAATATTGGTAAAAATTAAAAAAAAAAATCTTAAATAAAAAATAAAAAAGTTGTTACTACCTTATCTTCTCTTTAAGAATTTTTTGTAAAACTCCTACAAATCATAGCAAAATCAAGAATTGTACAAAGTTGAGCTAAATGCCTCTCCATTTTTTTTTCTTAGTTTTCTTTTCTCTCTCTTGGTCCTAACAACACTCCTTTTCTCTCTCCTCCTTTTTTTTTTCCTCCTTATGCATCATCCCTCTTCTTTTACATTTGTCTCTTTTTATATTATCTTGTGCAATGTGCCCTACTTTTCTCTCTCTTGGCAATGTACGCTTCTTTCTTCTTTTTCTTTGACTTTTTTGGTTATATCTTTTCTCCTTCTTTTCCCACACGCTGTCTTTTCTTTTTGTTTGTCTTTTGTTTTTTTCTTTTATTCCTCATGTGCTCTTTTGAGGTTTGCTTCATAAACAATAAAGATTTGAATAAATATATGAAAATTCAAATTTTCTTTTACAAAAATTATACTATTTGTTATTTAAAATAGTCAAAATAATTCTATAAAAATAAAGTTATCAACTAGCTTGCCAAGTTTTGGAATTCACCCAATATTTGGTTATTGGCCATCCTATCCTACACTTCAAATTTCCCAACCTTTTGCATAAACAGTTTATTTTAATGTGCTTTCTAATTATAGAGATTTTTTAAGGTCTATAATTGGCAATTGTTATCATCTAATATTTTTTAATTCACCTTTGCCCCCTCCTTGTCAATTATACATTTAGGTCTAGCCAAATCGCCTTTCATACAAATTCCTACGAAAGAGATAAACCTTGATTGCGTATGAGTTGAATTTCTAGGCTGTTCTTATATTGATTTGCTCCTTTTGGCGTGTGAGTTCCATGCACCGATTTTCTGTTTGCGCGTGTAGTTCACACATCACGGCTAGAGACAGCCTTGTGCTGCCGAGGACAACTCCTAGGCCATTGAGCTCCTCCCTAAACTCCTCTCGTTCCCCTTTCTTCCACTCTTTTCTCGTCCAATGCTCATTAAAAGCTTGCATAGGTTTCTCCCTTTTTCCTTTCTAGCGAGTCTACACTTCCCACAGTCACGAATAGGCCTGTCTTCAACTGACCTCTATGTAAGTTGTTCTAACTAGCTGGGTACTAGTCCAACCCTCAAAAGTGCGTAGATCTACTACTCTTCCTCACAAAAATGTTGCTGCTTCAGTACGTGAGAAAGGCCGAGCTCTTGATGTTCCGTGCATTGTCGGACTATGAGAGTCTTCACCGATTAGCTGTTGGTCTGGACGGTTAGCCCAATTTGCACACTTGTACCGCTTGACCAGGATTAAGTCTTCTCTGCCAAAGTGGGGAATGTGCTTGTCTGAATGTCCTTATTTGCATACAACTAACAAAAGCCCACATGGTTTTGCTTCCAAAACAGACGCTATGTACAGGATGTGTTTGATAGAATAATAGTTTCGGCTTCACACCACAAGATGTTTGAGAAAACACTTTGGAAAATCAAAACTTGATAAAATGTTAGCCACTTTGCTTCGAGATCCAAACAACCTCGCTTTAGTACCAGTATGTTGAGAAATTAAAGCAGCAAAACACCAACAAATAGCAAGGAGAAGAATAACGGGGAAAAATACAGATATCAAGGAGCAATATTTCACCTTAATAAAACGGAAAACTCTTTGTGTCTGTATCACTCAACTCTCACAATTTCTTCAATCTCTCTTCTTTTTTTTTCTTTTTTTCTCTTTTCCCCAAGACAGCCCTTAAATAAATTAATTGGAGAACATAATAAAAACTCTAGAATGACTAAATACAACTTAGCTCATTACTCGAAAGTGAAAAATATGTATCCAAATAAGCAAAAGGATACACAATGTTAAATGAAGGGAAACTTCAGTAATACATTTCAACATCAAAGGTAGTATAGCACGAAAGTGGAGAAGTCTTCTAAAGTTACAACTTGCTCAACATCAATCTTCCTAAATTTGATTACCATTGCAAAGAGATATACAAGAAATTGTGCCAAATTAATAACATAGTTGAATGGCATTATTTGAAATAAACAATTGGTATCAATAAACACAACTTTATTACTTGGCTTATTTGTAAAGATCAACTCTCCATAATAGAACTATTGTCTCAATGGCTTTCTTCAAACAACTTGTATTGTAATTTCTACAAGACTCAAGTTGAGAATAAGTTTCACCTCTTTTTTAAGTGTACTTAGAAAATGCAAATATGCCAAAGTATTCTTGCAAAGCATGGTCTTGGCAGGCTTATCAAAGGTTGGAACAGTAAACTTTTTTTTTTATTGGTTGAATAAGGACGTAGCCTTGAACTGCAATAGATTATCAAAGTAATGAAAGGCAAATATTTGGTTACAAGGCTCTTTAAGTTATCTTTTTGAGCATGTAATTTTATATGGACTAAGCATAACCACATATAATTTCAAAACAAAACAACTGATATCCGAATGTTATTGGCAAGAATAGAAAATTAGTGTGAAGAAAAGCATTTTTATTTAGAAATACTAAATATTCCCATGCAAATATTTTTTATTTTTTTGAGTGATAATTGAAGGCTTGAGCTTCGATTTTCTCATATGTTAAAAAATGACTCTAAGCTTTTGTACTTTTAACATTATGAATAAACGTATAAATAGTGTTCATTAAATTTCATTCAATATTAAACCAAGAGTATGTTTAATATACAAATTAAATAAATAAAATGCTTAACTAATAGTTAAATATATATTTATTTCCTTCAATTAGTTAGGTTACTTCCGTAGATGAAATCACTATTCACACGAGGAAAACAATAAGGCTTTTCAACATCTTTGATTTTTCTTTTTATTTTTTTATTTTTTGGTCATATCATGGATTCGTGCCCAGAAACAATGTGGCACCATGCCATCTCTTCTCTAACCGATAGTATATGGCTTCCTATCATCATCCTTAACTGAAAAGAACAGATGGCAGTCTCTATTGAACATCATCTTCTGAGGCATAACATTTCCAATAAGGTGTTAGGAAATAGTTCTTGCTTTCATCGCCATCCCATTCAAGTTATCATCTCCCTTTCACATATTGTAAACCATCGGGAAAAGATGGTTGACTTCTTTATTTATTCACATGCGGCTGCCAGAGTTGAAAGATTCCTTAATGCATTGACCGCAAGATGACAAGAAATCATAAAGCAAAAGACCAAAATGGAAAAAAAGATCAAGTGTATTCCTCCATTGTGATACAATACAAATTACACTCTAACATTACAATTAAAAGCCTCAAAGGAAAACTTAAAACAACAAAAAATATATGTTGTACAAAGAAATGGTCAGCTCTAAATAGGAAAACATTAGTTGTACAAGACAAAAAGCACAAACAGGATGTGCATGTTCCAAGAGAATCGATTCCACACTGCTCTATCGCTGGCTACCAATTTTTCGTTTCAACTTAGAGATTTCAATGAAAAATGTTAGTTCGTACCTACTTGTTTTCAACCCAATCTCTCTTCCCTACAATAGGCATCAGTCATAAGAGAGAACAAAAAGGTTCTGTTCTACCCCACCTCCAACACCACTGTTGTCAGATCTTGATTTTCAATGCAATTCAAGCAATGCTTTGACAGAATTGTAGGCATGAACTTTCCAATATTCAAAATTTACCGCTTCCTTTTAATATATTGTCCTATATCTAAAGTTTTATATAACAATGAGAAATTAATAATAAAATCATAGATTAACAAAGAAAACCAAAGAATCTACTTTGTCCTACCGGTACAAGAGGTCTGAACCATCTTTGGAAGCCAATCCAACCAATCCAATCCTCTACCATTTGTTCTTCCACCTTGACGCCCCAGACTCCACAAGGCCTTTCTTTACAAGTTTCAAAATCTACTACAACCTATAAAAACTACTTTCATTTGTGATTTTTACCATAAATAAGAAAAGAAATTATAATAGACTGATTATTAGAAGATAAAAGTAAAACTAATATGCACATAAATACATAAGTGTTACTGGTATTTAAAATTTATTGCTTAGCTTCTAATATCTTTTGTCGTGTTTACATTTTGATCTTCTAAGAGGAAATTAACAATAACACAATAAAATAAACCAGAAATAGCCACACTTACTTGTGGTGGAGCCGCTCCTCAGCCTGTTGGAAGTTCTCGCAAATGAGCCAGATTTCACACATTTAATAAATTCAGACATATGGATAGATTGACCACATAATTTCTTACAATCTTCAACCTTAAACCACGTGAGGAAAGTCAAAGTAGATAACTGTTAAGTGAAGTAGCAATTCTAGTGAAGCATTGAGAAACTCGTTTTACATTCACCATTATGACATCTGAACAACCACCTCCGGAACATTCGCCCACATTGTACACCGTGCCGTCAATATGTTGGCTTCTTCACTGCAGCCTCTAGAGTCTATGATTTCTCTTGAACGAGACCCTTCCACAGTCATAAATTTTCAGGATGGCCTACATTTAAGGACCTTCAATGGCGAGAGACAGGCCAAGGAGAGCAAAGGAACTTCCCGTCAGTATCAAGTGCGACAGCCGGGTGACACAACAAAAAGTGAAGGATTTGTCATGGAAATGAGAAAGAAGTAGCAACGAAAAGAAGACACGAACAGAGCGCCGTTCTCCTCAATTCCACAAAACTTGAGCTTCATTTTGTGATGTTGGCTAATTTATGCTGAATTTGAGTTATCAGAGCAGCATCTTTTCCATCTGCAAACTATTCAATCTGCGCTGAGGGACATTGCAATTTGAGGCCTACTTCACCCAAATGCGGTCTACAAAATAGCAACCTACACAAGAAAAGGAAATACAATTGACTGGTGTCAAAACTCAAGATGAAAATTGAATGCTTTTTAACTCACAAATTGAGACTGAGAGCTCGACTCTTTTGAAATCTTAGTGGCTAAAAATTAGAGTCTGTAACAAAATGGCCATCGAGCCATTCTAATATTCAAAACTCATTGTGTAGCTTCTAATCCTTCTCTTGTGTTCATGGTTTGATGTGCCAGCAAAGAATTAACAATAAAACAATAAGAAAAACAAGGGGTGATAAAATAAGGACATCTTGAGTAATTCTAACTTGTCATGTCGGTATATAAGCCAAAGCCACACTTACCATTGAGGCAGACTTCACAGATCTGATAGGGCCAGAGACAGCGAACTGTTCATTAAATAATTTCTTACAAGTTTCAAAGTCCAAACTATGTGGAGAAATCTTGCTTATAACATCAGCTAATTCCGAAAGATCATCCTCATATACCCCACGCACCCAACACTCCACCTCCACATTCAAGTTGCATGATTCAATTGAAACATCAAGGCAGCCCTTCTTTAAAACGTCTTTGTCATTGCCTCTCACATTTTCAAAAAGCCAAAAATAAGGTATATATACCCAAAACGCATTTGGCCCAATGGAGGGGACTTCAGGGGCACAAAGGAGTAGGGATGCTTTCTTGTTGTCCTGAAAATGACAAAGAAAGTGGGGAAAAGTAGGGTTGTTCCCATCTAATATATTATAATCTAAATCCCCATGCTCATCCAGCTTTTGCTTTTTTCTTTCTCCTCCAAAAGTTTTGGGCTCATGAATTTGGTAAATAACTAACAGAGCAAATCCTTCCCACGCTTTATCTAACCACTGGAAGCAACTTTCCATTGTTCCAAAGGAGCTATTGATTCTCTGATTGAACCACTTTGGGATTTCAGGTACCAACGCAGCGCCCACAATGTAACAAGGCTCCCAACTCTGTACAATCAAAAGCAAAAAGAAAAAAATGTCAAACCTAGTATTATAATCTATGGTTTAACAAAAATTTTTGTTAATTTCAAACAATAAAAGGAAAGAAACAAACTCACATCCCCTTTAAGCACTAAACCATCATCTCGCGGACATGAAGATTGCTTTAGGATCTTGTAAGGTCTACCAACATGATCAATGTGGACGGCCAGAAAAGTGAAATCATCAATCAAACCTCCAATGCTTTCAACATAAGAAATATCCAATGATTGACAATTTTTCAACTCCAAATATCCTAAACTCAATGGTAACTTTGGCAGTGCTTGAAGTTGTGTACAATCGTTCAAGTAAAGATTGACATGGGTGGGAAATTGAAGCGTATCAAGTAATCTCTTAAATTTATTCCCAGCCAAACTTAAATGCTTAAGTAAGGGTAAGCAACCAAGACATTCAAGGATCATTCCATCTGATAGATTACAATAACCCAAATTTAATTCCTTTAGAAGGTAAAATATGAGAATGAAGGCTTTGGCAATGTCTGAAGTTTGCTACAATAACCTAAGTGAAGCTTCATAAGCCTAGGAAGTTGATAAACACTAATAGGTATTGTGGTCAATTTGTTTCCAGAAAGGTTTAAAAACTCAATTGAAGATAAACAACTAAAATCAGTAGGGATATCTACATCCAATAGATTGCGAAAACTCATATCTAATACTTTTAAAGAGCTAAAACCCAAGAAGAAATGAGGAAGCAAAGGACTAGATGGATTTAAGTCTTTGCCTTCATTGTCCAAGACTCCAAAGCTACACCTTTTATCACTAACAAGGTCCAAGAACTTTTTCTTCACAGATGCTAAAAAGTTGCCTTGAATTAGGTAGCCATCAAACTTGTAACCATGTTTCATATAAAGAATACCTCTATAACTTAAGCAACCACATAAATTGAGATATTCAAGAGATGAAAAACTTATAAACGACGATGGTAATTTTTTAATTCTAGTCCCAACTAAATCAAGGCACTTCAAAGATGTCATATTACCAACAATGTCTGGAAACTTTTCAAGTGTTAAACAACCAGCAAGATTAAAATATTCAAGAGACTTAAGGCTCATCTTGTCTAAGAGTTTGGTAAGGCATGTACAACCTTCTATATCCAATTTTATAAGTCGTTTCAGAAATCCAAGGGAAGAATGGACTTTTGATAAACTTGTACAATATTGAAGATCTAACTCCTTAAGGTTTGGAACACCACTAACATCTGGTATCTCAATTAAATTATGAGAGAAACTCAGGTCAATGTATTTCAATTTATCAAATCCCTGTAATAGATAACAAAAAAGGTTAACCACATTAACAAAATGTAAACTAAAGATGTAAGTGAAAAAGCTACATTTACATTAATCATAATCTTACCTTTAATTCATCCAACCGTTTGACAAAGCTATAACGCATTTTAAGCGCAACAAGATTCCTTGGCTTGAAATTATGTGGTAAGAATTGCAAAGGATATTGAAAAAATTGGAAATAACGTAATTCATTGCTTAACCTGAACTTAGAAAATTCTCCATACCAATGTAGAGGGCTAAATCCATTATAAGATTGAAGATCATCACACACAAGTATTTTCAATTTATTCATTTTTGAGAAGCCTTCCAAATTTAGTTCCACTGCTTGTGCTGCTGATTTTAATCTAATACCTTCAACTGTCTCAGTTCCCTAAAAGCCAAAACAAAATATAAAATTAAATGTGATAGAAAAATGCATCCAAAAAATACTTAAAAGAATTGATATGAAATATATTTTACTACAAAAACACACTTACAGTATTATTGTTTAATACATGAATGATATCTTCAAGATGCCATAATCTAGTGTGTTTGCCAGGTTCATTTGGAGACTCATAATAAATAATTTGATGACCCATTTTTTGTAATAAATCATGCATCCAAAAATATCCTTGAAATTTTTTTATAAGACATCTATCACTTAGAACTTCAATATCAATCTTTAAATAATGATCAAGACATTTCAATTTTTGGTCATGTTTAGGATCATACCTTCCATCAAATAAACATGCAATATCTAGAAACAATTTCTTTTGAGAATAATCCAATCCATCAAAACTTATTTTAAGTTTCTTTAAAATATCTGCCTTCAGATTTTCCCTTAGTTGTTTTTTGGCAGCCTTCCATGCATCCATCTTCCTACCAAATAAATAAGATCCAAAAACTTCAAGAGCTAGTGGAAGGCCTTGAGCATAATGCACAATATCCTTGGACAATTTTGCATAGTTTTCTTCAGGATGATCTTTCTTAAAAGCCTTCCAACAAAAGAGCTCTAAAGATTCATCCTCACTTAGCTCCTTAACCTCATAAATCTCATCCACATAACTCTTTAACAAATGGCAATCCCTAGTTGTCACAATGACTCTACTCCCTTGACCAAACCAGCCATGACTCCCTGCTAATGCCTTCAATTGGTCCTTCGAATCGACATCATCAAGAACTATGAAAACATTTCTATTACGTACTGACCTTACAATTTTGTTAATTCCTGTATAAGTATTCCATACCTTTAATCCACTTTCTTGTAAGATCTCACAAACAAGTTGTGTTTGTAAATGGACTATACCATGACTTTGACTCACTTCCCTAACATGAGCAACAAAACAACTCACTTCAAATTGAGGAGAAACTCGATCATAAATTACTTTTGCCAAAGTTGTCTTACCAACTCCTCCCATCCCCCAAAGCCCTATAAAGCGAACATCATCTGAACCCAAAGAAAGTAAGGAGATTACTTTCTCAACACGGCAACTTATTCCAACAAGTCCCTCAAATATATTTGGAGACTTACATATCAACTCGTCAAGTATTTTTTGACTAATATCTTCAACAATAGTTGCTTCATGCCTATAAAAAATAAAATAAGAATCTATCACAAGTTGTGAACTATAAGAAAAAAAGGGAAAGAAAGCTAATAATTTAGATGAATTTTTTTTGTATTTAAAATGTTTCAAAGAACAACGTACAACCTCTCCACCTATATATACAACTAAACCCTCCACAACTTTATAAGGCAATAACTAATTTCATGGTAAGTAATGAAAAAGAGTAATAGTAATAACACAATGCTTGGTATTGAAACGGAAAATATATTCCTAGCCATCCAAAATAACTTTTTTGACAATTAACATTCCACTCAAGCCAAAAATTTGAACAAATGTAGGTTTTGAAGGTGTTGAAGGAGAAAACACTATTCCCCCAGACAAATGATCATATTCTCATGGAATGTCAGGGGCTTGAATAAAAGCCCTAAACAAAAAGAGGTACGAGAAGTTATCAAGAATGCTAAAGCTGACATTGTCATTCTATTAGAACACAAAATAAAAAAAAATAAAGCACAATGGGTGATAGATTCTCTTTTTCCCCAATGGGGGTTTGTCCACAATTATAGAGATAATGAAAATGGAAGGATTTGGATTATATGGAAAAAGCCACAGCTCAACATCACAGTGCTTAGTAGTTCTAAACAGGTAGTGAATTGTAAAGTGGAAGAGGGACATGAAGTATGGTACTTATCTGCCATCTATGCAGCAAATGCAGCAAATGAACGGAAGGATCTTTGGAATAACCTCACACAATGTTATAACAGTTATGGAAAGGACACTCAATGGCTACTAGTAGGTGATTTTAATACAGTGAGGAATCTAAATGAAAGGGTCAGTGTAGCTAGTAGATGGATAGAAGGAATAGAAGATTTCAACAAGTTCATAAGTGATGCAGAACTTATAGAACCAAATTTTGTAGGACCTTTTCTATCATGGACGAACAAAGGTAAAGGAATAGGGTTCAAAGGCAGTAAATTGGATAGATGTTTGGTAAACCCTAAATGGTTGCAAAGTAATATGGATTTCTCCATTGAATTTAGTACTCCTGGATTGTCAAATCACAGTCCTTGCACTATCAAGGTGGGCAATAATAGACCAAGACAGAAAAGGACCTTTAGATTTTTCAACTTCTGGCAAGACAACCCCCAATTTATGACAATAGTGAAGAATATTTGGCAACAAAGGGTTGAGGGCACTATAATGTACAGAATAATGATAAAGTTGAAGGAAATGAAAAAAGAGTTGAGAAAGCTAAATAGAGAGGAATTTGGAGAACTACCAAAGAAAACAGAGGTAGCAAGGAAGCAGCTACAAATAGCACAAGCAAAGCTCTTTGATGACCCTTCAAATACCCAATTACGCAATGAAGAAAAGGAGTGGTTAGATAAGTTACTAATACATAGCAAGCATGAAGAAATACTTCTGAAGCAAAAATCAAGGAATAATTGGCTGAAAGAGGGTGATTGTAATAGTAAAGTCTTTTTTAGAAGCATGATGAAGAGGAGAGCAAAAAACCACATTGTCAAGCTAGAAATAGATGATGGGCAACTCACTGAAGATCCTGAAATGATAAAGAACAAAATTCTAAGTTACTATCAAAACTTGCTAGGGAGGGCAAACCAACTTCAACCATCAGAAACAAGATTAAGAGAGTTATTTCCTATGGAAATTCCAGAAGAGATAAAGAGAAGCCTTATAGCAGATGTTCAAAGAGAAGATATACAAAAGGTCCTTAATACTTTCGGTGATTACAAAGCTCCAGGTCCTGATGGATATAATAGCTTCTTCTTCAAGAAAGCATGGAGTATTATAGGGAGTGACATAGAAGATACAGTAATAGCTTTCTTTCAGAAGAGACAGCTACTGCGAAGCATAAATTCCACAGTAATCTCCCTTGTCCCTAAGAAAATTAATGCAACCAATATAAAAGACTTTAGACCAATCTCCTGTTGCAATGTGTTGTACAAGATCATATCTAAAATTGTGGCAGGAAGATTAAGTCTAGCTTTGCCTCATTTCATACATCCTTGTCAGACAGCTTTTGTGCCAGGAAGGAACATTAAGGAAAATATTTTGTTATGTCAAGAGTTAATACACAATTATCACAAAGATATTCATGGGAAAAGGGTGGCAATTAAGGTTGATATTATGAAAGCATATGATTCAATAGATTGGAATGCAATCCTAAATACTCTGAAAGTTTTGAAGTTCCCAGACAAATTTAGATTGCTGATTGAAAGTTGCATCACTACTGTGGGATATTCTGTGAACATCAATGGCTCTCATACAGGTTTTTTTAAAAGGGCAAAGGGACTTAGACAAGGAGACCCTCTCTCTCCTTTTCTCTTTGTTATTGTGATGGAGATTCTTAACAGAATTATACAAAAGAAAGTATCTTCTGGAAGGTTTAAATTTCACTGGAAATGCGCTAAAGAAAAGATCACTCATTTATGCTTTGCTGATGATCTCTTTTTGTTTGCTCATGGAGATATTGAGTCTATATTGTGTTTACTAGATGCTATGCAAGAGTTTGAAGATATAACAGGTTTGAAGATGCATCCAGAAAAGTGTCAAATTTTCTTTTCAGGCTTGTCCGAACAGGAAAAGGCTCTAATACTTTATCATATTCCTATCCAAGAAGGCCAACTTCCCATAAAATACTTGGGAGTTCCATTGATTACTAAAAGACTCTCCAACTTAGATTGTACTATCCTAACAGAAAAGATATTGAGAAGAATTGAAGGTTGGGAGTCTAAGCATATTAGTTATAGGGGGAGACTACAGCTAGCAAAAAGTGTTCTGTTCTCATTGCAAACATATTGGATGCAAATTTTTCTATTACCAAAACAGACTCTTTATGAAATTGAAAAAAGGATTAGAACTTTCCTTTGGGCAGGTAAATCTAATGGACGATGTGTAGCGAAAGTGGCATGGAAAGAAGTTTGTTGGCCTAAAATTTCTGGAGGACTAGGTTTGATAGACATTCATACTTGGAATAAGGCGGCAATTGGAAAACTCTTGTGGTCTCTTGTGCACCCCAATTCAAACTCTTTATGGGTTAAATGGATGATAACAGAAAATTTGAAGGAAAGGAATGTATTAGAAGTTGAGATGAAAGGATCACTAGCTTGGAGTTTTAGGAATATTTTACAAGTAAGAAGTGAACTCACACAACTAATGATGGACTCAGAATACAATATTGCCAAAAGTTATGAAGCACTAAGAGAGAACAGAGAAGATGCCAAATGGGCAACACTTGTTTGGAAAGAAGGAGTACCAAAGCATAATTTTATCTGTTGGATCACTCTGAGAGACAAACTATCCACAGCAGATCGGGTGGCTAAATGGAATAGTTCAGTGGATCTACAATGCAACCTCTGCAATCAAGAAGAAGAATCACAGGAACATTTATTTTTTAAGTGCAGGTTCACAAACTACATCTGGAAGGCTTTGTTAGGCATGAATGGATTAACTCGAAGAATTGAACACTGGAGAGCTGAAATATGTTGGATGATCAAGACTATTAAGAGGAAGAGCTTTGCAGCAACTTTGCTTAGTATATCTTTCAAGGCCGTATTGTATCACATTTGGAGCGAAAGGAATAGAAGAAGATTCAGCAATACAAGTCTAGAAAACTCAACCATTATTGCTAAGATCAAGAAGGATGTGAGAGGGAAGATTTCATCTACCAGAGGAGTCAAGCTTACAAACTGTAATAAATTTTTACAAGAGCTTTGGAACTTGCCAAGTGCAATATTTGAGCTTAGATGATGATATCTTGTAATCAAACAATCTTGTAAATTTTTTTTACGAGTGATATATAATTTGACCTTTCACCAAAAAAAAAAAAAATTTTGAACAAATGAAATATTCCAAGCTTAAACAATAGATGTTAGTGCTACTAATACATAGGTTTTTTTGTCAATAATTTTGTTAGCTATTGATTCATCAAGACATGGCATATTTTAATAATCCCTTCCTATATTTTCTCTATGATGAAATGGTAATTAATTTCATTTCTTTTATGATAGATAGGATTTTCTATTATCTTCTCTATAACTTTGTTATCATAACGCTAGGGAACTAGTTGGTTAACAAGAATATTCCCTAAGCAACCTAATAATTAAAACTATTCCAAGCTTAGACAATAGATGTCAATGCTACCTAATACATAGTGTCTTTGTCGATAAGTTTGTTAGCTATTGATTCATCAAGACATGACATATTTTAATAATCCCTTCCTACATCTTCTCTATGATAAAACGGTGATCAATTTCAATGTGCTTCATTTTTTTTAATGGTAGATGAAATTTTCTATTATCTTCTTTATAGCTTTGTTATCATAAAACTAGGGGACAAGTTGGTTAACAAAAATCCTAAAGTCCCTAAGCAACCTATTAATTATTGTTCAATATTTTGCCTCTATTGATGACAGTGAAATGATTGGTTGCTTCTTAATCTTTTAGGATATTAGGAAACTACAGAACTTCACATAATAGTTTATAGTTAATCTTCACGAAACAACTAAGCTTCCATAATCGAAATCACAAAACACTATTAACTCAAGTTGGGAGATGATGGGAGCATAAAGATAAGTTTAAGGCAAACTTTAGGTGTCTTACTACCTCATAGTTGTTTCCACGTAAGATTGTTAAAGTGTATGCATGAACTAGCTAAGAAGTTGCATTAAAAGCTTGGTGTTTGACCATGAGACAAAGATTGATCAATATGCCAACTAACCTTTGGTCCACTAGAGCATTTTCAAGCAACATGTCATAAGGTTTCTCCTTGGAGTTAGTGTTAAATTCATAGATGTCAATTTCTTATTCTAGTCTAAAGGTATTTGAGTGGGCTTAGATCTTAATACCTTGACTTTCATAGAAGCTCCATAGTATACTTTTGTTAGTCAAGGCAAATTCTACTGAGTAAACAATTGCAATACCAAGGAAAAATTTGTATTGGCTCAAATCTTTCATATGGAAATAATGCTTAAAATTTTTATTAAAATCTTCATTATTCCTTGTAATCAAAATGTCATTAATATATATAATTAAGGCTACAAATAAACACCCGGAGAAAAAATGAAGAAGAGTGAGATGTGACTAATCATAGCCATTTGCCACAAGGACCTTTGCAAACCTTTGTAAAGTTTACATTCTATTAGTAGGAATCTTACTTTAACTTATAAAGGGATCTTTTGCAAATGATATACTAGATTTTCCTAATGATTGCAAAATCCAAGAGGAAGCTTCATATGCATCTCTTTTGATGGATCTCTATAAAAGTAGGCGTTTTGAATGTCCATCTAAAAATATGACCAACTATGAATGGCAATAAGCAATAACCAAGCGAACAATGACATACTTCATAGTAAGAAAGAAAGTGTCTTGTATTAAGACCCTTAAGTACACACCTTATTCCTTTACAATAACTCATTAGGCTCCCTCCCATGTGGTATGCACCAACAAACCCCTATCCCTTTGACAAAACTACTAACACAAGGGTTCAAACCCTTGACCTTCTCTAATACAATTTGTTAGGACCCTCAAATGTTATTATTAGGGTAAAAATTATAGTTGATAGGCAAAACACATACCATATCCCTTGACAATAATCCACCAATGCCTATAGGCTTGCTAGCCACCCACTAGGCCCTCTCTCACATGGCATGCACCAACATCTAAAAATTGACACCTTCACCTTAACTACACCATTTAGCAATTAACCTAGCCTTATACCTCTAAAGTGTGCTATCAGTTTAATACTTAACCTCATAAACCTACATGTCACCCAACAAGACATTAATCATAAGACAAGGGAACTTTATTCCATGTGTGATTAGTTTCAAAGATAGTAAGCTTTTGACCTATAGCATCAATCCAACTAGCATTCATAAGTGCCTATTGATGGGTAAAAGGCTCATAAATGGCAAAGAAGGCAATGAAGTCTCAATGATGATGATAACACTAGTCAAGTGATATATTCTAGGAAATAAGGTAATTAAGGTTGAAGAGGCAAATGACAATGTGGAATGTAGATAATCTAAGGTCTTGGTAGAAGGGCACATCTATTTGTAGGAATGGCAAAAAGATAGTTGATCAGGCCATTCATTGACAAGTGCAATCAGAATAATAGGTGAGTCATCATAAGAGACGTTGTAGTAATGGAATAATCTATAGGCTCAACGGTAGGTAATATGTCTATAAAAGTTAATGTGGGAAAGTAACTGTCATTAGACAATATGTCCAAAGTAGACGAAATGGCTAGCTAATTAGGGTTATTGTTGAAGACTCTTGAGAAAATGAGAACTCATCTTATCAATAAATAACATTATGACTTACAAAATTTTTTGATAACTAAATCAAAGATATTATATCCTTTTTGAAAAGAAAGGCATTCCATGAAAGTACAAGGAATGACATAAGGACTAAACTAGTAGTTGGAAAAAATGCAATGGTATAACATTGACATTTAAAGACTTGTGAATTATCTAAAATGGGTGGATGACCAAACAATAGCTTAAAAGGGCTCAAACCCCTTAGTGATGGATTGGATAATCTATTAATAATATAGGTGGTAGTAAGAATGCATTCCCCTTAAACACATGGGAGAATGTAAGACTAAAATATTAAGACTTGGGCCGTATCAATAAAGTGTCAATGTTTACATTCAATAACTTCATTATACTGTGAAGTGTGAATGTGGGAACTCTTAGCAAGTATCCACCACGTAAAGAGGTAAATGGTCCACTTAGAAGTAAAAAACTTAGTATCATTGTTAAAGAAATAAATTTCATGATAGAATTAAACTAAGTGCTGATCATAGAAATAAAATGTTGAAATTTAGAAAAGACTTGACTTTTAAAATGAAGAAGAAAAGTCTAGGTGGTCTAAAAGAAATGATTGATAATAGTCAAATAATAACACCTACTATCATGGGTTGGCATTTGATGGTGGTTCTAGACATTGTTGTAAAACTAAGTCAAACAAACATGTGCTAACTATACGACTGGAAGGAAGTACAACGTGTGTTTTTTGGGTTGGAGGGAAGATAAGAAAAGGAAATGAATTTTGACAAGATATGATTTTTCTTTGCACAAAATAAGATTTTAAAAAGAATGACCAAAAAGTTTATGCTAAGTAATATAGCTTTTATTAATACTGAGATATAAACAAAATTTTGTTTAGGAGTATATAAAATATTTTTTCATTCAAAATAAAGAATGCAATAAAATAGAAGGAAAATCCGCAAGAGTAGGAATTAGATAATATAGATCCCGGTTAGCTTTAGCCAACCCGATTGGATCCCCCACATACAGCTCTAAAATACAAAAAAGTCGTGATAAAAATGGGCAATATAATTATTGGCCTTGGTTAATTTTTGGACAAAGATAAACTTGTATTTGTAGGCATATAGGATGTGCTAGAGTTGTTATATGGGTAAAGGGAGGCAAGTTTCAATATGTATAACGGTACTACGTGACCCATAAGGCAACCTTATAAATGTAGATGATGATGTACATAGATAAAAATTTTGTAATAAGGTAAATCGCATGCAACATTGTCACTTGTACTTGAGTCCATGTGTAGGAAAAATTAGAAGGGTGTTCAATAAGGACTATACTTAAAAGAATTTTCCATAAAATGGTTGATTCCCATATGATCGATAAGGGTCACGAATTTCTGATACTGCTTCACAGTCAAGGGTGGTGCAAGGGCTCCTTGGCTAGGATGCTAGGCTGAGCGGTGGGCCTACCATAATGCTAAATGGGTTGCTGAAGTCCAGGTGCTAATGGGACGAGTGACCCATTATCTTCCATCAGGGTTTCCTATCCCCCCTCCCCCCACACCCACCAAAAAAAAAAAAAAAGTAAAAAAGGAAAGGACAAGTTTCTTTAACATGGCCTATCCTTTTGCCATGATTATGGGCTTTTGGCCAGGTGGGCCCAAACGCTAAGCCCGTGTATAGGAGCTGGCTTAATTGAAGAGGACTTGAGCCCAGAATCCCTAACGCATGACTGTTTTCCCCTCACTCGTTCTCTATGTTAGGGCTAGAATAACCCATGCCAGCTGCACATGTTTTGCTGCCAACCATCATGAAACCATTGCCGTTCAACACCGAGGAGCCATGAAGGCTAAAACCCCACTTCCCCCGTTGGCAAGGGAAAAAGTTTTCTCCAACGAAAGAGGCAGGTCCCAAGCCAAAACTTTTGTTCAAAGATTTTGGTTGGTCTCTGTTAGTACAAGCAAGAAGTTCATACCCTTATTCTCTTGAGCCCAAGCCCCCTTATTCACATTTCAAGAACATCTTTTACACTGGCACTAGATTAGCGACTCTTGGTTTCGAGTTCCTCCCAAAGATTCTTGAGAGGCGGTGAGTTCTGCCACCGATTGCTTGCCTGAGGTTCGAATAGTTGGGTGCTTGTGGCTTCATCAAAACTTTTTCGCGACACTTTTCATTTTGGTAACACTTTTCATTTTGGAAACCATGTTTTCAAGGCTAGGATCGACCAAATGGATGAGCAAAAGTCTTCACGGCGACGTGGCATGGATCCCAGCACAACTTCAAATCCACACTCCTTCCTCCAGCGAGTACCGTCAACACTATTGGCTCTAAAAGCCATAATTTGCGTCCTCGACCAGTTTTTTTGAGATAATACACTCTCCTTGCACGTTGGCAGCTATAAGGTGGAGTGGGTTACCGAAGGATGCGGCACGGCATCGGTTTCGTTAACGGTTTTGGCCATGAAGTTTTGGTTGAATGGGTTAAGGTTTCAAGTACAAAGATAATTACTGTGGAAAATTTGAGGGAAGGAACATTTTGGTAATTACGAAAAAAGTGAGGGCAGAAAGGTAAATTGGCAAAAATAATGTGCTGATTCAGGCCCTGATGAATATTACCGAACCTTAAAAATACGGCTAGGAGGGATCCAACACAGACAAGCGAAAAGATTCACGCTATTGACTCGTTTGGGCATTAGATTGCAAAAGCTAGGACCTCATAGACAAAGAAACATGTTACAAATTAATTACTAAAACAACAAGAAAGAGAAAATCAACAATTAGATTAATTGCTTTGTATTGAATCTATACCACAAAATAATATACACTTCCTACGGTTTAATAGTAAGCCAAGGGGGATCCGACTTGTTAAGTAGGTTAGGGGTTCAACACCTCTACCTCCTCTAGGTGCATGTATTTAAAAAAAAAAATACACAATCTTATCAGGTAACAACTAAGTACATCATAAGTACTTAAAAGGGATAATAATAATAATAAAATGGGCAGAAGTAGAAAGGAAAATATATTCCTAGCCACCTAAAATGACCTTGTGGTCCATTAATAGAATTAATATAGAAACAAATTGAAGTTTCTTCTTCACAATTTCACAAGAAAAGTAAATAAACCTCATCACCCTAATCTATGGGAATGTAGACCAAGTTTAGTGTAGCAATTTATGATAATTATACCTGTTAGCTACATGCCATCCAGAGAGATGACCAACATCTTTCAAAGCTGCTCTCCACATCTTCCTTTGTTCTTTGTCAACATTGGGGTTTTCCTTATGTATGGCAAAAGCTTCTGCAAAACTCCCTTCTTGCTTTCGTACATTAGACGGATTTACATCATAGAACACAGGTAAAATTATTAGTCCAGTCTCTGTCCTGCATTTTATGATCTCGGTTAGCTCAATCAAGCACCATTTGGAGAAAGCATACCTCTTTGAAATTACAACAATTGCATATCGAGATTTTTGTATTGCTTTCAAGAGTTCTTGAGCTATATACTTTCCTTGCTCTAGTTTTTGATCATCTATGAAGCTAATAATCCCTTTTCGCTTCAAAGCAGCATGTAGATGATCTGTAAAACCTCTACGGGTATCTTTACCATAAAAACTAAGAAACACATCATATATCCATGGAGGAGTAGAAGAAGAATAGGCTCCTAGAGTACCCATGAACACCATCAGAGAATACTTTGGAAAGAATAAAGTCACTAACAAGTATATATATAAACACAAATTGAACCATATGTTTGTCAACAATTGGCACCTATAACATTATTCATCATAAACTCACGGTAGAGAATCACACAAAACAACTAATCAATAATTAAAGAAAATTAAATATTGTCAAAGAAAAGACATGTATTTTACATGAAGGGTAAAGTTGCACAAAACAATCAAATGAAATGATATTTTGGGTAATCAATGCTGACAGGTCCCACAAAAAATGTGAAAAGGGATAGAAGAAGACAAGGTTGCAGGACCCACAATAAAAGGATGAAACGTGAAGAATTCTTAAGCCGCAAAGTCAGCGGAATTATCTAGAATTACGGCGTGAAGAAAAGCAACATTGGGTCCCACACAAGAATTGTCTAGAAAAACGGCAGACACAAGAATTATCTAGAATTGTGGCAAGAAGAAAAAGTCTAGGCGGTGGCGGAATTGTTTAGAAAGAGAGAGAAAATATCAAGTTGAGAAAACTGACTTTTAAGTCGGTTAAGCGCTCTATAAATGAGGAAGAGTTACACCAGAAGGTGTGCCAATAGCAAGCACCAACAGGCAGTGCCGATAGAAGGCACCAAGAGGTGTGCCGAGAGAGGAGCAAGCACCAGGAGGTGTGCCGAGAAGAGCAGGCACCAGGAAGTGTGCTGAGAGTAGTGTTAGAAAACAAACCCGTGAATCTAAACTCACAGAATCTCTCAAGATCTCACCACACACAAAGAGAATATTAGTCAAGTAAAGAACACACAGAAATTACGAGGTTCAGGATAATCCCTACGTCCCCGGCCTAAGGAGCAATTCTTCACTATGATGAGGAGGGCTTACAGTGCTTACAGAAAATCTTTGTTTTCTCTCAATCTCTCTCAATCTCATACCTAGGTTTCCCTATTGTGTTTCCTTTTATACAAGTACCAAGGAAACCCAAATAGAATAGGACTAGGAGACCTAAATAAAATAAGACTGGGAAACCTTATAAACTACCCACAACATAAACATGGTAGTTACATAATTACCCTTACTAATTTACTCAAAACCTAACAATTTCCCCCTTTTGGAGTAACATTAGTGCAACATCCATGCACCATAAGAGAAAGAACATTGCTCCCTAGACTTGACTCTACTTGGAGTCCATTCTAGTAACTCGCTGACAAGTCTCTAGCTTGTCTCTTGTCAGTGGCTTCGTCAACATATCTACTCCATTATCATCAATGTGAATCTTCACAAGATCTAACTGTTTGGAGTCTAATACATCTCTAATTCAATGATATATGACATCAATGTGCTTAGACCTTGAATGAGATGACGTGTTCTTACTGAGGCGAATGGAGCTTTGGTTGTCACTATAAAGGATAACCATCCCTTGTTTTATACCAAGTTCTTGAAAAAACGTCTTCATCTACATAACTTTTTTTCCACCCTTAGTGATTGCTATATACTTTGCTTCTGTTGTAGACAAAGCAACACAATCCTGTAACCTAGATTTCCATGAAACTACTCCCCCTGTGAAGGTGAGCATATACCCTGTTGTATATCTTCTCCCATCATGGTCACCAACCATATCTACATCTGTGTATCCAACCAATACAGGCTCATTATTACCAAAACAAAAACACAACTTAGGAGTTCCTTTAAGGTACTTGAGTATCCACTTCACAGCTTCCCAATGCATTTTACCAGGATCTAAAAGAAAACGACTAACTACTCTAACTGCATGAGCAATATCTACTCTAGTGCTTATTGCAGCATACATTAAGCTACCAATAGCAGACGTGTAAGGTGTTTTCTTCATGTATTCAACATCACTCTTTCTTTCAGGCTTCTGCTCCTTACTCAACTTGAAATGACTTGCAAGTGGAGTACTTACTGCTTTTGCCTTATCCATGTCAAATCTCTGAAGTATATTCTCTATATACTTCTCCTAAGATAGCCATAACTTTTCATGTTTTGTGTCACGTTTAACTTCCATACCAAGGATTTGCTTTACCAATCCCAAATCTTTCATCGCGAAAAACTTGCCTAAATCCTTCTTCAGCTCAACAATCTGCTTAATGTCCTAGCCAACAATCAACATATCATCAACATATAGGAGTAGGATGACAAAATCACCACCTGGAAAGTGCTTCACAAACACACAATGATCTGAACTGGTCTTTTTATAACCGTGCTGTAACATGGATGACTCAAACTTCTTGTACCACTAACGAGGTGCTTGTTTTAGACCATACAAGCTTTTCTTCAGTCGACATACAAGATTCTCCTTTCCCTTCTCTATGAAGCCCTCAGGTTGCTCCATATAAATCTCTTCCTCCAAGTCTCCATGAAGGAATGCAGTCTTCACATCAAGTTGTTCTACCTCCAAGTTTAATCTAGCAGCCAAACCAAGAATAACTCTGATTGAAGACATCCTCACCACAGGAGAGAAAATCTCCTCAAAGTCAATACCTTTCTTCTGACCATAACCCTTCACAACTAACCGCGCCTTATACCTTGGTAGTGGATTGTTCTTTTCTGACTTCAACTTGTACACCCACTTATTTTTAAGTGCTCTCCTACCTTTAGGCAATGTCACAAGATCATAAGTGTGGTCCCGTAAGGAATTCATCTCCTCTCACATTGCTCTTTTCCACTCTTTCTTGTGCTCATATTCATTAGCTTCCTCATAACATTGCGGTTCTCCCCCATCAGTTAGCATCAAGTACTCATGTGGTGGATATTTCATCGAATTCTAACGCTCTCTGCTAGATCTTTTCACTGGGGGCTGGGTTGATGACTCAGCTGGATGATTATCAACATGTCCTCCAGATTCTTCAATAAATGGAGTTTCAGGAACTTCTTCACTTGCTACATCCTCAAGTGGCTCTTCCTGTGTAGTTCCCCCTTCATGTGCACTTAATGGGGAAGAAGAAGGTGGGGTTAGATCCTTAAGACTTTCATTAACAACTCCTGGCTTTTCAGTTTTCTTAAGATCTTCAATAATCTAATCTTCAAAGAAGATAACATCTCTGCTTCTAATCAATTTCTTTGCAGCTGGATCCCACAATATGTATCTAAAAGCATCATGTCCATAGCCCAAGAAGATGCAATCTCGAGCTTTATCATCAAGCTTGTTCCTCTCATCCTTAGAAATGTGAACAAACACCTTGCAGCCAAATACTCTCAAGTGCTTAAAAGAAACCTCCTTGACAGTCCATACTCTCTCAGGTAGATCACCTTCTAATAGAACTGAAGGAGACAAGTTAATAAGATCTATTGCATTACACATAGTTTCACCCCAAAATGATTGAGATAATCCAGAATGTGAAAGCATACACCTGATCCTCTCAACTATAGTTCTGTTTATCCATTCTGCAACCCCATTATGCTCTGGAGTTTTAGGAACTGTCTTCTCAAGCTTGATACCCTGAGTTCTGCAATATTCTTCAAATGGCCCTCTGTATTCACTTCCATTATCTGCACGAACGTACTTTAGTTTCCTTCCAGTTGCTCTCTCAACCATAGCCTGAAACTATTTGAAGACCTCCAAAACCTAATCCTTAGTCTTCAGTGCATAAGCCCATACCTTTCTAGAATGATCATCAATGCATGTAACAAAATAAATAGCGCCACCAAGAGTTTTCACCTTCAACATACACACATCTGAATGAATCAAATCAAGAACATGTTTTCTTCTAGATGGAGGTTCTATGAAATGAGACTCTACATTGCTTTCCAACTAAGCAGTGATCACAAGGCTTCAACTGCAAATCAGCACCACTGACTCCTGATATGATCTTGTTCTTTATCAAATGTTAAAGTCCCTTCTCACTTAGATGTCCAAGTCGCTTGTGCCATAACTCCATGTGATTATCTTCCACCATATTTACCTTGCCTTTCTGAATAATAGCTTTAGTCTTGTAAAGAGTACTAACCTTCTGCCTTTATGCAAGTATAAGGGAACCTCTACTAAATTTCCATTTACCGCCACCAAAGTAGTTATCATATCCCTCATCATCAAGGACGCCAGTAGAGATCAAGTTGAAAAAAATCTCAGGAAAATGTCTGACATTCTTCAGAACTAGCTTACATCCAACACTAGTCTCTAAGACTACATCTCCAATGCCAACTATCTTTGCTTGTGCATTATTTCCCAAGCTAACACACCTAAAATCACCACCTAAATAAGATGTGAAGAACCTTTCATGTGGGGTAACATGAAAAGAGGCACCTGTGTCAATAATCCAAGATGAAACTTGACATGAGATGTTGATTTGAGCATCACAAAAGATCATAATATCCCCAATACCAGATGTAGTTGCCACTGTATCTTTTTCAACTTCCTTTTCTCCATTCCTTGATTCTTCTTCCTTGAGTATTCTGCAATCTCTCTTATAATGGTCAGACTTACCACAATGATAGCACTTGACATCTTTCCTTGAACGTGACACTCCACGTGATCTATCAGAATTTGGTACTCTACTCTTGCTTCTACTTCTACACTTGCTTCTGTCTCTATTTCTGTCTACATATCTGTTTCTTCCCCTCATTTCTATAACCAATACTTCTGTATGTCCATGTGCTCCTTGCACAATTACTTTAGTTTCTTCATTAAGCAAACCTTCATGGACTGTCTTCATACTCATAACACCGCCCGGAACTGTGTTTGTGAGAGTGACTACCAATGTCTGCCAGCTGTCATGTAAGTTACTCAACAATAACATTGCTTGCAATTCATCTTCTAGAACAATCTTTATCATTGCTAACTGATTCACCAAAGACTTAAACTTACTCAAGAACTCTGTCATCGGCCATCCTACCTTGTACTTCAAGTTAATTAACCTCTTAAGTAGGAAAACTTTATCCTGAGGAGTTTTGCATTCATAAAAAGCCTCAAGCTTCTTCCATAATTCACTAGCTTTAGTCTCTTGCGCAATATGATGATAAATATTGTCCTCAACAAATTGTCTAATTTGATAAACAATTTTCTTATTCAACTTCTCCCACTCTTTATCAGTCAGCTTCTTAGGCCTAGCAGAATCTCCTTCCACAACATCATACAGATCTCTACTAATCAAGTAATCTTCCATTTGCAGCTTCCAAGTTTAGAAATTAGATGAATTTAACATGGTCATACCTCTACCAAAAGTATTCATATCATCCATCATAAGAAAATAAACTCTCTTTTGACTTTCCCCTCAAATAGAAATCAAAAGTGCAAAATTACCAAAATACCCCTCAACAAATGACAACCAAATTGACCAAAAATACCCCTCTGATTATGCCCAAAAATAGTCAAATATCTCCTAAAAAATACTGCAAAAATTAGTATAGAAATCACCTGAAAATTCTATCTGGTCAAAGTCAACAGTCAACGGTCAACGATCAACACCTCGATCAGTCAACGGTCAACGGACAGTTGGACCGGGTTGACGATTTGGGTCTGGATCTAGGCTGGGCCGGGTCTTCGGATCCGATCAACAGTCAACGGTCAATGGTCAATGGGTCAAACTTTGACCAGGTCAACGGGTCAAGTTTAACTGGGTCAACTTTGGGTCAAAATCGGGTCAACAGAACCCGTTTTTGCTGCTGCAGCCACCTTTCTCCTTCGATTACCGCCGTTCCACAGCAGTTTTCGACGAAACAAGAACACCAATCAATAGATCAGCTCTCAACGAGTCTATAGAACTCAAAATCACTCCTCAAAACGCTCAAACGAAAGAGGAATCGCAAATCCCCTTTTCAGGCTCACAGGTTCAACACAACCCATAGCACTCCAATCAATTTTCCGACCACAAAGAAGTCGAAAATCACACAAACGAAGGCTAGAGAAGAAAATTTGTACCTCAAACGCCGATTTTAGCTTCTCCCTCCATGCGTTACACACCAAGTGTTCGAAAAAAGGCTTCTTTGAACAAAGCCTTTGTTGACGGCTTCCCTCTTATGTGCAGTATGCTAAATACACACCAAAATAGACGTTCTTCTGCTAACTGCCTGACAAAGAATGAGCCTTGGCCCTAATTTAGGAACCTAGGTGCCGATACCAGTTTGTTAGAAAACAAACCCGTGAATCTAAACTCACGGAATTGCTCAAGATCTCACCACACACACAAAGAGAATATTAGTCAAGTAAAGAACACACAGAAATTAAGAGGTTCGGGATAATCCCTACGTCCCCGGCCTAAGGAGTAATTCTTCACTATGATGAGGAGGGCTTACAATGCTTACAGAAAACCTCTGTTTTCTCTCAATCTCTCTCAACCTCATACCTAGGTTTCCCTATAGTGTTTCCTTTTATACAAGTACCAAGGAAACCCAAATAGAATAGGACTAGGAGACCTAAATAGAATAAGACTCGGAAACCTTATAAACTACCCACAACATAAACATGGTAGTTACATAATTACCCTTACTAATTTACTCCAAACCTAACAAGCAAGCACCAAGATAAGAGTGCAACGCGCAGCAGCGTGTGTTGCTACTCAGCACTGTAGTAGTCTGACCAACCTAGGTCCGACAGTGAGTTTGTAATTTGCAATGTACTCCAGATATTCTAATGAGGAGAAGAAGAAGCCGTCACAAACGGTGACAGTGGATGTAGGCATGCTTTAGCCGAACCACTCTAAATATTGTGTCTTCTTTGTGTGTGTGCCTAGATCTTTATATTCAACACAAAATTGTGTGATGTATGTTATTGTTGGTATGTTTGCTTAGATTCTAGTTCCAGTGTTTCTAATAAGATCCTAACAAGTAGTATCGAAGTTCTAACAAATGGTACTCGGATTTCCAACAAGTGGCATATATCCACAATCTTCGCTTTGTATTTTATCTGTCAAACCTTTACAATCAGCATGAGTAAGCCTTTTTGTAATCAAGGGAACTCCAAGATATCGAATGGGGAGTCTACCCATAGGGAAAGGTGAGTGATCTAAGATGAAAAGTTGCTCTTGATCTAATAATCCTGAGAAGAACATTTGACATTTACTTGGATTGTAATGAAGACCTGTAAGTTCACCAAACTCCTCCAAAGCTTCTATAAGACAAAGCACTGAATTTATATCTCCATGGGAAAAAAGAAAACAAATCATCAGCAAAACACAAATGGGTGATTTTCTCAGTTTTGCATTGCCAATGGAACTTAAAAGCCGATATGCAGGTTTTTGCAATAATAATTCTATTTAGTATTTCCATAACTAGAACAAATAGATAAGGGGATAATGGGTCTCCTTGTCTCAATCCATTGGTACCTTCAAAGTAACCTGCATGCTCTCTATTGAAATTAACTGAGAACCTTGTTGTAGAAATGTATTCTCCTATCAGATCAACTACATGTTGAGGAGTATTAATAGCTTTCAGAACTCCTAATATGGCTTCCCACTTAACCATATCATATGCTTTCATGAGATTAATTTTTATGGCCAAACGCTTACCTTTATCATCTTTATGATAATTGTGAAGTAATTCCTGACATAGCATAATATTCTAAAAAATCGGACATCCTTTAATGAATGTAGTTTGATTTTGGCTTACTACTAATGGGATAATCATATTCAACTTCCCAACTAACATCTTGGATATAATTTTGTAGAGAACATTGCAACATGTTATTGGCTATAATCTTTATTGCCACAAGGATTAGGAACCTTTGGGACTAAAGATAACAATGTAGAGTTTATAACCTTCAACAACTTCCTCGATGAGAATAACTCTAGTATAGCATCTTCTATGTCTCTTTTAATGATAGGCCAAGCTTTCTTATAGAAGAAACTATTATACCCATCTGGTCCAAGAGCTTTAAAATCATGAATTCCCCAAAGAGCTTTAATAACATCTGAACGTTCAAATCTTATTGTATTCGTACCAGCAGATAAGAGTGGTGCCGATCTAGTCTCACAGCTCCCAGTCATTCACATCAGAGGATGGAATAAAGAATTAAAATGGATGATTAAAGCATCTAAAGGTAAAGATCTGGCTACAAAACTTCTTAAAATATCATTTTTAGCTTGTATTTATTGCACATGGACATAAATAAATAGAAGAAAATTTCAAAATACATTAGTTGACATTCCAATCTTGTTGGCTAAAGTAAGGAAAATTGTACAAGGGAGAGCTTCTCTGCTTCACAATATTAAACTCTCACAAGGTAATATCTTTTTTAGTGAGATCTAGAGGCTTCCAACCTCTATTTTTTCTTACTGTTAGCTTATTTTTGAAAATTGTTGTAATACTGGGCTTTTGTATATTATATTCTGTTAATGCAACTTACATTAAAACCTAAAAAAAAAATGATATTTTGGCAACACTGGTACAAGTTAGTTATTAAAAAAATTAGTCAACGTAAGGAAACTTTTGGGCAACTTCGGGAGATCAACTCCTCCATCTAGTGGCAACATTTCATTAGGCCCTTGTATTCTGAGCAATTTTAAAACTTTATCACATGGTATTGGATATATTAGGAAAAACAAAGTGATAAGAAGAAGATAATTTTATGATTTTATTGTTATGCAATGTTTCATTTTCTAATCTTCAAGTTTTCAAGACCTACATTATCTAGATTTTAGTTTAATTAGATCACATATATAATTGCACGTTACTCGAGTGCTACTAAGTTTCAAATGAAAATTAAATTTTTAACAAGGCTTAAGTAAGTAGGTTATTAATAAAACTTGGTCAAGATAAGTAAATTTTCAGGAAATTTCGGAAGATCGGCCTCTCCATAAAATTAAATATTGTTGGAGAAAAGTCATGTATTTGACGTGAAGGCTAAGGTAGGAGAAGGTCAAAACTAGGAAATTTCACTGCTAGTGTGGAAAGGAAAGATGCCTCTTTTCCTTTGGTGGGGAAAAAGAAAAGATTCTTGCAACTTAGAATATTTATGCAAGATGCCTCTTCACTTACGTAATATGACTCGAAGTCTGAATGAAACTGATAACTCTATTTTATATAGAGTTATTTTGATTATTTTATGTAATATTTAATATAGTTTTTATTAAATTATATTTATATTTAATTATTTTTATGTATACTTAGTTATTTTATGCAGCAAACCCGAAATAGAAGAAAAATGAAGAAAAGAAGCACAAAAGCAAAAGAAAATGAGAAAAGAAAAGGAGAGCTAAAAAGAAGCTAAAAAAAGGCTTTTAGGTCGAGTTTGTGGGCTTGGCCTCTTGGGCTTTGGACATAAAAGAGAAGGTGTGCACAAAAGCATGGAGGGGTTTTTGGTCGGGAAATAATAGAGGTGAAACCGGAAAAATAGGAGGAAAGGAAAGGAAGACCGAATAGTAGACGACAGACGGTGTGCACTTCCCTCACTGGAAAGTCAAAGTCCACGCACGACAGCGCGGGACCCTGAGAACATGTGACGGTCGTGCGAACGCAGACCGTCCATTTTTCGGCAAAGGAGAACACGATACTGAGAGTCCCGACCATCAAAGTCGCATTTTTCTAGTGATTTTTGGGAGTTTCTGACGAGGGGATACCAGATCTGCATTCCTTGTATAATTTACGGTAATTCTATGGCAGTTTCGCGATGGTTTCTGGTGGTTTTCCGGCAAAGAACGGCAAACGCCGTTTGAGTCTTCTCCGCTAGATCTACGTGTTTCTGTGGCGGATTTGTGCGATATTTTTACAAATCATCAACGTAGACGTCCCGATCTACCTTTTTGGAAGTTTTTGTGAAGACTGGCGGCAGGCGGCGGCACATGTCACCGGCGCGTGGAGGCACGTGCAAAAGCGCCTGACAACACGTGTGTTCCTCATTTCGTCCCCTTTTTCAGACAGAATCTTCTTCTCCCCCTGATGTGCAGATTTGTGCAACCTATTTTGTGATTTGAAGACATTTGGTGACAGCTTTAATGTTTTTAAATTCCAAAATATTTTGTTCATGTTTTTGCACTGATTTAGTTTATGTAAATATGTTGTTTTAGTTTAGTTTGTTAGAGCTACGATGGAACTTAATTATAATGTATGAATGTTATGATTATTTATATTTTGTGAGATATTTTATGAATGTGAAGTTGCATGTTATTGATCTTAATGCATTTGGGTGACTGGCTACCACTTAAATGATATGATTTGCATGTTTGAGACCGACAGGAGATAACATGCAGTTACTTCATGTAATATGAAACCATAGATTAATATGGATAGACATATACCATATGATTTGTGTGGCTTTAGGTGCAAACTAGAATATTCACATATCTTAATGCACTTAGTTTACTTAATTCATATGCAGACTCACAGTGAATTAATGAGCTAAGTAGGTTCACTATACCTAGACATAGGATAGTGAATAAGTTAAAAGACTCCACCATCACATGAGTAGAATTAATCTTGCTAGCATGGATGATCAACATTTGTATCTAGTAATTAGGTGAAATCGGACGCTCTAACATATTTCGTTTATCAAGTTTAGGTTAAATTTAGTTAGTTAATTCAATGTCTTATCATTTCAGTTGGCTAGATAAGCTCTAGAAACTATTCACCATTAGTAACTAATTAACATAGTAATCACCAGTCCCTGTAGGATGATACTCTTATTCATCATTATATTACTTGTTCGACATGTACACTTGCATGTAGAATTTCACCGAACAAAAACCTTGACGAAAATGTCACAGCCAATAGTCATTTGAAAAACTTGTCTCAATGAAAAGATTCTTGCAATGAAGAATATTTATGCAAGATGCCTCTTGTTTACATAATGTGTCGCGAAGGCTGAATGAACCCCTTACGCATATTTCACTACGACTAAAATTCAGAAGCCTTTTGTTAGAAAACAGATTATTCTAACAACAACAACAACCAGGCCATTGTAATGTAGCACAACTGCAATCAGCGGAAATTTTTTAGTATACACTCCCTAACTCCACTTGCTGAAGAAACCCTTATTGTTTAGTTCAGCATAACTTTCCAAGAACATCTATTCATTCCACTTTCCCATAAATCATTATAAGTTTAGAAGGGTGATCAAAGGAATTTTAAAGTAGCTTGTAGAATAAGCAAGTTCTGTTCATATTGCCTTCTGATCCATTGACATAAGAAACTGATACCTTTCACTTCTTGAATGGAGGAGTGAAAGTGGATACATTTGCGATGCAATTATGTGGAAAGTTCACTGTTGGTTTTGAACCAATGGAACTTTCAATTTTTCCTATTAGACATTGTTTGGTGCAACTTTTATAGACTTTGATACAATTTCTTGATATATACTCCCATAATCCACTTGGCCAAGCACATCTTATTGTTTAGTTTAGCATAAATTTTAAAGTATCTCTATTGACTCCATTTTCCCATAAGTCATCACAACTTTAGAAAAGTGATCAAAGGAATTTTTATGTAGCTTGTAGGAGAAGTAAGTTCCATACATATTGTCACAGAAATGACCAACACATGAACAAATAAACACATAGATCAAATCATAAAAACACAAGAGACATAAGATTTAGGAGGTTTAGACCAACACAATGTTTTATGTCCCATTACTAGTGTAGCTACACACCACTTCTCCTCTTATTAGGTTTTTTCAAGAGAATACATAAAGTATTGATTACATGATCCACTCACAATTCTCACACAACTCTTCTTAACACTCATAAAAACATACTGACTCTCTCTTGGCTAATGCCTACTACATAGAGCAATGCTTTTCAATTGCTTCCATCATAAGGCATGGGCTACCATCCTCATGAGGCATCATCCTCTTTTTTTCACTCTTTCAACTCTACAAGTTTTCCTACGATTTTCCCTTTTGTATTAGTACCATAGGAAGTCCTAGTCAAATACTATTAGAAATTCTAATTGGACACCAATAGGAATACATACCAATATAGCGAAGAATCAATTTTAGAATATACCTATAATACATATGGAATATATCTAGGCTCACTATTTTCACACTAATCTTAACTCATATTGTCATTTGGTCCATCCATATAAAAAATTGATACCTTTCTCTTATTGAATAGAGGAGTCAACGCAGACACATTTGTTGTACAACTATATGGAAGGTTCACCATTGGTCTTGAACCAATGAAACTCATAGCTTTTTCTGTTAGACATTATTTTCTGCAACTATTATAGACTTTGATGCAATTTTTTGGTATATACTCCCAAAATCCACTCAGACAAGCATTTTGAAGCATCTGCATTCATTCCACTTTCCTATAAGCCATCACAACTTTAGAAGAGCGATCAAAGAGATTTCTATGTAGCTTGTAGGAGAAGTTACATTCATATTATTACAAAAACAACCTAACACATGAACACATAGACATATAGATCAAACCATAAACACACAAGAGAAACAAGATTTAAGAGGTTCAAATCGATATAATGTCTTACATCCTCCGTCATTGGTGTAGCTCTCAACTGCTTTTCCTTTTATTAGGTTTCTTCAACAAAATATATAAGATGTTGATTACCAAGTCCACTCACAACTCTCACACAATTCTTTTTAACACTCACAACAACATATTGACTCTCTCTTGGCTACTAGCTAATAGTAGCACTCTTCGATTAAGGCATAATCTTCTTTTATGTACTTTATTAGCTCTACAAGTTTTCATATGGTCATCCTTTCTTATACTTGTATCAAAAGGAGTCCTAGTCAAATACTATGAGGAATCTTAACCAAACACTACTAAAAATATATACCAATATAAAGGAGAATAATAACTTTCAAAATATTCCTATAGTACATATGAATATATCTACGCCTACTAATTTTTACTCCAATCCTGACACATATGGCCTTTCAATCCACTAACATAAAAAACCAAGACCTTTCTCTTTATAAATAAGGGAGAGAACGTGGACACATTTGTGGTGCAATTATGTGGAAGGTTCACCGCTGTTTTTGAACCAATGAAACTCATAGCTTTTCCATTTGACATTGTTTGATGCAACTTTTATAGGCTTTGATGGAATTTTTTGGCATATGCTCCTAAAATCCACTTGGCCAAGCATGTCCTATTGTTTAGTTTAGCATAAATTTTGATGTATCTCTATTCATTCCACTTTCCCATAAGTCAACATAACTTTAGAAAAATTATTAAAGGAATTTCTATGTAGCTTGTAAGAGAAATAGGTTATGTTTATATTGTTGCAAAAGCAACCCAACACATGAACACATAAAACAAACTATAAACACACAAGAGAAACAAGATTTAGGAGATTCAGACCAATACAAAGTCCTATATCCCCTAACAATAGTGCAACTACTGGTCACTTCTCCTCTTGTTACGTTTTTTTAAGAGAATATATATAAGGTGTTGATTACAAGATCCATTCATAACCTCACACAGCTCTTATCAACACTTACAACAACATACTAACCCTTTCTTGGCCACTAGCTACAACACAAAGTAGCACTATTCAATTGTTGCTCTCATGGGGCATAAGTTGCCATCTTCATAGAGCATGACCCTCTTTTCTACACTCTTTTCGCTTTACATATTTTACTATGGTCTTTTTTTTTTTTTATACTAGCACCAAAGCAAGTTCTAATAAAATACTGCTAGGAATCCTAACAAGATACCACTAAGAATATATATCAATACATAGGAGAATATCTTTTAGAATATTCCTATAATATACATGAATATATTTAGGCCTACTAATTTTTAGTCCAATCTTAACACACATTTCTTTTGGTCCATTTACATAAAAAATTGAAACCTTTCTCTTATGAATGGGGGAGTGCAATGCAATTATATGGATGGTTCACCATTGATTTTGAACCAATGAAGCTTGCAGCTTTTTCCATTAGACATTGTTTAATGCAACTTTTGTAGACTTTGATGAAACTTTTTGTTATGGACTCCTAACCACATAGCCAAGCATGTTCTATTGTTTAGTTTAGCATAAATTTTGAAATATCTCTATTCATACCACTTTCCCAAAAGTCATCACAACTTTGGAAGAGTAATAAAAGGAATTTCTATGTAGCTTCAAGGAGAAGTTAGTTTCGTTAATATCATTGCATAAACAACCAAATACATAAACACATAGGTATATAGATCAAACCATAAACACATAAAAGAAAAAACATTTAAGAGATTTAGACCAACACAATACTTGTCATTTCTCCTCTTATTAGATTTCTTTTAAAGAATAGAAAAGGTGTGTTGAAAATCATGTGTTTGTATGTTTTGATTGAGAAAAATTTTATTATATATAAATATATGTTGAATATGTGAAATTGTGTGCACATATTAAAAATCAAAGGAAGTAAAAGGTGTGCAAATTATAATATCAATTAATGATATTATAAAGTAGCCGGGTTCCTACATTTTATTATCAAAAAATCAAATATGAAGCCAATTTGATTTACTCTATGAATATCTTATTTAATAGCTTAATTCATATTATTGGCTATATTAAAAGAATTTTGATACTTGGAATTGGTGTGTTTATAGGTACATTTGAAAAGCAAACATTGGAGTATACATCTTCGTTGGACCGACCATATATCTATATGGGTACATGAAACTTATATATATGTATATATATGGCCCATGAGAAGTAAGGCTAGCCTGTGAAGTTGAGGCCCAGCCATGAGAAGCGAGGCAAGCCCGTGAAGGTCGAAGTCCAGTCGTGAGAAGCGAGGTGAGCCCGTGAAGATTGAAGCCCAACGCCTATCACTTATGCAAAACGGCAGCGTCTTGAGCAGATAAGAGCTTAAGCTTTTATTATCGAACTCGTCTGAAGCCCTAGCCGCACATTCGACTAAAGCTGCCCTCCTCCTCTCGATCTTTCTCTCACGACGCCAACTCCAACGGGAAGAATGTTGAGGCGAATGAGTATCAGAACGGCTATTTTGCTGGAAAATCACCATCTGCAGCAGTATGATGTCGTGTCTATCAAATCTCAATGGAAGGAGTTCAAAAAGGTTTGAACCAAAACCCTAATAAGTTCAACATTTGAATATCTGCTATAAAAGGGAGCTTTGGATGATTATTTTGGGGCTGCTGAGATATATTCTTGCTGATTTGATCAAAAGAGATAAAAGCCCTCATTGATTTGCTCTTGCTACCGTGTTCGTTAATATTTGAAGGAAAAGAAAATCTTCGGTGATATTCCCTAAACTCGTTATCTTGTAAATATCATTTGATAGATTGATCTTTGTATGTTCTAGATTATTTATAACATTATTTGCACATAAAGATTACTGTAAATCCGAAACCCTAGATTTGTGAAATTAGGGCTTTCGTGATTAGAGCTTGAATTAAGTCTGTATACATTCGATTAGCTCTCTGATAAGCTCAAATCCTTACCCATATCATATATTTGAGGAATGAGCTTGATGTATTAAGGTTTTTATAAACCTAACTCTGTAACCGTGAGCTATATAACTCCTTTTAAGGAGTTGCAGGTTGAAGGAGAGGTGTTCTCCCTGTTTGAAGTAAAGCAGACTTCAACTTGGTTTAAGTTGAAAGAGAAGAGGGTGGAAGTAGGTGAAAAGTGCCGAACCACCATGAAATTCTTGAGTGTGAATTTTCTGATCTAATTTATTCTCTTATGCTTTGGTATTACTATGATATTCAATCTTGTTGTGATTGCTAAGCAAGAAATCAAAAAGGAAAAATATTTAAATTAGCTAAGCTTCTAAATATCCAATTCAACCCCCCTTCTTGGATAGCCATAAAACCTTACAAGGTGTTGATTACAAAATCTACACACAACTCTCACATAGCTTTTCTTAACACTCATTACAGCTTGGTAATTCTCTCTTAGCTAGTGGCTACTACACAAAAGCAACAATTTTCGGTTACTATCCTCATAAGGCATGAACTATCACCCTCTTGAGGCATAACTCTATTTTTTGCACTCTTTTAGCTCTAGATATTTTCCTATGTTCTTCCCTTTTTATACTAGTAATAAAAGGAGTCATAGTCAAAGACTACTAGAAATTGTAACCAAACAACACTAGGAATATATACTAATATAGAGAAAATAACTTCTACTTTATTCCTATAATACACATAAAATATAGTTAGGCCTACTAATTTACATTCCAACCCTAACATATATTGCTTTTTTATCCATTCACATAAAAAACTAAGACATTTCTCTTCTTGAATGGGGGAGTGAAAGTAGAAACATTTATGGTGTAGTCATGTGGAAGGTTCCTCATTGGCTTCGAACCAATGAAACTTGCATGCTTTTCTATTAGACATTGTTTGATGCAACTTTTATAGACTTTAATTTTTTGGTCTATACTTACAAAATCCATTCCACCAAGCATGTTTTTTTGTTTAGTTTAGCATAAATTTTGAAGCATCTTTGTGCATTTCAGCTTGCCATAAGTCATCACAACTTTAGAAGAGTGAGAAACGAATTTCTAAGTAGCTTGTAGGAGAAGTAAGTTCCTTTCATATCATTGTAGAAATAACCCAAGACATAAACACGTAGATACATAGATTAAATCATAACACACAAGAGAATCAAGATATAAAAGGTTTAAAACAACAAAATGTCATACATCCCCTGTCAACTCTCACACAGTTCTTCTTAATGCTCATAACAATATAGTAACTCTCTCTTGACTAATGGCTACCACATAAAGCAACACTCTTCAATTGCCACCCTCATTAAGGCACGGGCTACTGCTTTCATAAGGCGTGACCCTCTTTTCTATACTTTCTTATCTTAACAAGTTTTCCTATGATATTTCCTTTTTATACTAGTACCAAAAGAAGTTCTAGTTGGACATTACTAGTGATCCTAATTGAACCCTACTAGGAATATATACAAATATAGAGGAGAATAAATTTTAGAATATTCTTATAATACACATGGAATATATCTAAGCTTACTAATTTTCATTTCACTTTTAACACATATTACCTTTTAGTCCATTCACTAAAAAAAAAAAAAAAAAAACTAAGACCTTTCTCTTCTTGAATGTGGGAGTGAAAGTGGACACACTTGCAATGCAATTGTATGGAAGGCCCATTGTTGGTTTTGAACTAATGAAACTCATAGCTTTTTCCATTAGACATTGCTTGATGCAACTTTTATAGCCTTAATGCAATTTTTTGGTATATACTCCCAAAATCCTCTTTACGAAGCATGTCTTATTGTTTAGTTTAGCATAAATTTTGAAACATCTTCATACATTCCACTTTCCCATAAGTCATCACAATTTAGAAAAGCAATCAAAGGAATTTCTATGTAGCTTGTAGGAGATGTTTTGTTCATATCATTGTAGAAACAACACAACACATAAACATATATATACATAGATCAAACCACGAATACACAAGAGAAACAAGACTTAAGAGGTTCAAACAACTATAATGTCCTACGTGCCCAATTATTGGTGCAACTATCAACTACTTCTCCTCTTATTATGTTTCTTCAAAAGAATACATATGATACTAGTTACAAAATCCACCATAACTCTCACACAATTCTTCTTAATAGTGAAAGCAATGCATTGATTCTCTCTTTGCTAGTGGTTGATACACAAAACATCGCTCTTCAGTTGTCACCTTCATAAGGCAAGGGTTGCCACCCTCCCAAGGCATAACCCTTTTTTCTACACTCTTTTCACTCTCCAGATTTTCCTATGGTCTTCTTTTTTTATACTAACACCAACAAGAATTCTAGACTGATATCGCTAGGAATCCTAATTGAAAACCACTTGGAATATATACCAATACAAAGGAGAATAACTTATAAAATATTTCTATAATACACATGAAATATGCTTACATCTACTAATTTTTACCCCAATCCTAACAAATGATCCATTGACATAAAAAACAAACACCTTTCTCTTCTTGAATGGGGGAGTGGAAGTAGACACATTAACAGTGGAATTATGTATAAGGTTCTATTTTGGTTTTAAGCCAATGAAATTCAAAACTTTTACCATTATACAATTGTTTAATGCAACTTTTATAGACTTTTAAGCAATTTTTAGGTATATATTCCCAAAATTTATTTTGCCAAGCATGTCTTATTTTCTAGTTTAGCAAAAATGTCGAAGCAAATCTCTGTTCATTCCACTTTTCCCATAAGTCATCACTACTTTAGAAAAGCAATCAAAGGAGTTTCCAAGTAGCTTATAGGACAAGTAAGTTTCATTCATATTGTTATAGAAACAACCCATTAACTAAACATATAAACACATAGATCTAATCATAAACACATAAGAGACATAAAATTTAGAAGGTTCGAACCAACACAATGTTTTATGTCCCCCAACACTAGGCGCAACTATCAACTCATTTTCCTCTTATTAGTTTTTTTCAAGAGAATATATAAGGTGCTAATTACAAGATATATTCACAACTCTTACATAATTCTTCTTATCACTTAATAACATACTAAGTTTCTCTTAACCAGTGGCTGCTATACAAAGTAGCACTTTTCAATTGTCATCCTCATGAAGCACAAATTGCCACTCTCTTAAGGCATAACCCTTTTTTCTACACTTTTTTTATGCTTGTTTTCCTATGATCTTCCCTTTTTATACTAGCACTAAGGGGTGTCCTACTCAAATTTTGCTAGAAACCAAACACCACTAGGAATACATACCAATACAAAAGAGAATAACTTCTACAATATTCCTATAATACACATGAAATATATCTAATTCTACTAATTTTCATTGCAATCTTTAACACATGTTGCCTTTTAGTCTATTCACATAAAAAACCGAGACCTTTCTTTCTTGAATGAGGGGAGTGAAAGTGGAAACATTTGCGGTGCAATCATGTGGAACATTCCACATTGGTTTTAAACCAATGAAACTCACAAGTTTTTGTTAGACATTGTTTGGTACAACCTTTATAGAGTTTGATGCAATTTTTTGGTATATGCTTCCAAAATCCACTTTGCCAAGCATGTCTTATTGTTTACTTTAGCATAAATTTTGAAGCATCTTTATGCATTCCATTTTTCCACACATCATTACAACTTTAGAAGAGCAATCAAAGAAATTTCAAAGTAGCTTGTAGAAGAAATGCATTCCATTCATATTATTACAAAAATGACTCATCATATGAACACATAGACATATAGATCAAATCATAAACACATAAATGACACATAAGGTGTCATAAGAATACATCATCTACAAGGTATAGTTAGGTACGTTATTAATAAAAATTGGTTAACATAATGAAATTTCTAGATAACTTTGGGTGATCAACCCCTCCATTGGGTGGTAGTCTTCCATTAGGCCCCTCTACTTTTAAGAATCTCTAAAATGTTATCCAATGATGGCAGATTTGCTAAAACAAAGTGATTAAGAGAAGATAATCTTCCCATTATGTAATGTTTTATAATTTATTTTTCAAATATACAACGTTTTTATCATTTAATTTTTACTTTAATAAGATCAAACATGTAATTGTTCATTACTTAAATGCTACTTTTTCTCAAATGAAAATTAGATTTTTAATAAGGCTCAAGCAAGTTGGTCATTACTTTAAAATTAGTCCACATGAGGAAATTTTTGATAACATGGGGATATTAGCCCCCCTACTAGGTAATAGTCTTTCATTAGGTCCCTTTGCCTTTTAAGGATCCTTAAAATAGTATCAAATGATGGCATATCTCTAAAAAGAAAGTGACAAGGAGAGTATAGTCTTCCCCTCATGCAAAGTTTCATTATTTATTTATCCAAATTTTCAACACTTAATTATTTAATTTTTAGTTTAGTTGGATTAAACATATAATTTCACATTACTCAAGTCTTAAATAAAAATCAAACTTATGACAAGGCTCAAGCAAATTGCTTGCCAATAAAAATGGGTCAATTGAAAGAAATTTTTAGGTTACTTCAGAAGATAAGCCCTTGTCTTCAGTGGAAGCCTTTCATTCAACCCCTTAATATTTGAAGGATCTATAAAATGTTATCATATGATGCTAGATTCACTAGACAATGAGAAGATAATGTCCTTATTATGCAATACTTTATTGTCCATTCTTCAAATTTTCAAAACTTATGTCATCTAGTTTTAGTTTAATTAGATCATATGCATAATTCTAAAGTTTTATCACATGGTGATGGATCCACTAGAAGAAAGTAACTAAAAGAAGATAATCTTTCCATTATGTAATATTTCATTGTCCATTAGTCAAATTTTCAACACTTACTTCATTTAGTTTTTAGTTTAATTGAATTGTACATGTAATTACATGTTACTCAAATGCTACTTAGTCTCAAATGAAAATCATATTTTTAACAAGGCTCATGTAATATGGTTATTAGCAAAAATTGGTCCAGATAAGGAAATTTTTAAGTAACTTTGGGGGATTGAGCCCTCCATACGGGGGAAATCTTTCATTAGTTTCTTTTGTCTTTTAATGATTTCCAAAATGTTATCACTTGATGATGCATCCACTGGAAAAAAGTGATGAAAAGAAGATAATCTTCCCAGTATGTAATATTTCGTTTTTTATTCTTCAAATTTTTAACACTTTCATTATTTAGTTTTCAGTTTAATCATATGAAACATATAATTGCATGTTACTTAAATGCTACTTAGTCTTAAAAGAAAATTAGATCTGTAACAAGACTCAAGTGAGTTGGTTATTAATAAAAATTATCCAACGTAAGAAAATTTTCAAGTAACTTCAAAAGATCAACCCTTCCATTTGTTTGCAACCTTACATCAGGCCCTTAATATTTCAAGGATCTCTCAAACATTATTACATGATGGTGGATTCACTAAAAGAAAGTGACAACAAGAAGATGCTTCCTATAATGCAATATTTCATTGTATATTCTTCAAATTTTCAAGACTTACGTCATTTAATTTTTACTTTAATTAAATTATACATATAATTGCATGTTACTTAAATGCTACTTAGTCTTAAATGAAAATCACATTTCTGACAAGGCTAAGGCAAGTTGGTTATTAATAAAGATTAGTCAATACAAGGAAATTTTTGGGTAACTTAAGGAGATCAACCCTACCATTCGGTGATGGCATTTCATTAGGTAACTCTTTATTTTAAGGATCTTAAAAATGTATTAAATGACATAGTATCAGCCAGATGAAGGTGGCCAAGAGAAGATAATTTTTCTATTATGCAATGTTTCATTGTCTTTTCTTGAAAATTTTCAACACTTACGTTAGTTAGTTTTTAGTTTAATCAATTCAAATATATAATTGCATGTTACCCAAAGGACTTAAACTCAAATGCAAATCATATTTTTAACAAGCCTTGGCAAGTTAGTTATTTAAAAAATTGGTCAACATAGGAAATTTTTAGACAACTTCGGGAGATCAACCCTTCCATTAGGTGGCAACCATTCATTAGGCCATTATATTTTGAGGATCTTTATCACATGGTATTGAATCCACTTAAAGAAATTGATGAGGAGAAGTTAATCTCCTAATTATGCAATATTTCATTGTTTATTCTTCAATTTTTTGACACTTACATCATTTAGATTTTAGTTTAATTAGATCAAATATATAATTGCACAATGCTCAAGCGCTACTTAGTCTCAAACGGAAATTAGATTTCTTACAAGGCTTAGGCAAGTAGGTTATTAATAAAACTTGGTCAACATAAGAAAATTTTTTAGCAACTTCAAAAGATTGCCCCCCCTTCCCCAAATTTGGTGGCAACCTTTCATTAGGCCTTTTATTTTGAGGATATTTAAAATGTTATCCCATGAAATTGGATCCACTAGAAGAAAGTGATATGAAGAAGATAATCTCATCATTATGCAATGTTTCATTGTTTATTCTTCAAATTTTCAGCAATTATATCATTTAGTTTTTAGTTTATTCAAATCAAACATATAATTGTTGGTAATTTCAATGCTATTTAGTCTCAAATGAAAATTAGATTCCTAATTAGGCTTAAACAAGTTGGTAATTAAAAAATTTACTCAACATAAGAGAATTTTTGGGCACTTTGGGAGATTAACTCCTCTATTTAGTGGTAGCCTTTCATTAGGCCCCTCATATTATAAGGACCTTTAAAACTTTATCATATGATATTGGATCCACTAGAAGAAATTGATCAAGAGAAGATAATCTCTCCATTATGCAATGTTTCATTTTAATTTTTAAAATTTCCAACCCTTTCATCGTTTAGTTTTTAATCTAATCAAATCAAACATACCATTACAAGTTATTGAAATGCTAGTTAGTCTTAAATGAAAATTAGTTTTCTGACAAGGCTCAGGAAACTTGGTTTTTAATAACAATTGGTCAACAAAAGGAAATTTTTAGGCAACTTTAAGAGATGGGGGCCTTACATTAGGTGGCAACCTTTCATTAGGCCCCTTTCGATTTCAAGGATCTTTAAAATGTTACCATATGATATTGGATCCACTAGAAGAAAATGGCAAAGAGAAATATGATATTGGATCTACTAGAAGAAAATGACTAAGAAAAAATAATCTCCTCATTATGCAACATTTCACTGTCTATCCTTCAAACTTTCAACACTTACGTCATTTAGATTTTAGTTTATATCACATCATACCCAATGTCATGAAAGTGTACCTATATTAAAATATAAACATTTATATTTAATTGGACAAGATAATTATACTCTAATTCATCAAAATTTCAACAATTAAGTCATTTAGTTTTTAATTTAAGTGGATTCATTGTTGATTGTGTTAGGTTACTTCTTTTCGCTTTGGGTGACCCAAAAGCATTTATGTTTGACGACTTGACACTTGAGAAGCACTTTACCTACTCCCATTCTCCAGTTAAAATTTGACCACCCTATAAAATTTCTTAAGGAAGCTAGGTACCTATCTAGTTTATTGGGGAATAGTTAGCAAATATCATTGATCGTAAAAAGGTGTAATTTTGGTGTGCAAGTCAGAGTGCCCCACCCCCCGAACTCCACTCCCCGCAGAGCCACCCCCGCAGAGCCCCCCCCCCCCCCCCCGGATCCCCCTCCCCGCAGATCCCCCTCCCTCCGAACTCCCCTCCCCGCAGAGCCCCCCCCCCCCCCCCCCTCACCCCCGCAGAGCCCCCACTCCCCGCAGATCCCCCCCCCCCCGGCAGAGCACCGCCCACACCCCCCGAACTCCACTCCCCGCAGAGCCACCCCCGCAGATCGCCCCCCCCCCCCCCCCCCCCCGACAGTCACCCCCTCCCTCCGAACTCCCCTCCCCGCAGAGCCCCCCCCCCCCCCCCTCCCCGCAGAGCCCCCACTCCCCGCAGATCCCCCCCCCCCCCGGCAGAGCACCGCCCACACCCGCCGAAGAGCCCCCCCGCAGAGCCCCCACTCCCCGCAGATCCCCCTCCCTCCGAACTCCCCTCCCCGCAGAGCCCCCCCCCCCCCCCCCCCCCCGCGCAGTAACCCCTCCCCACCCCGCAAGCGCCCCCCCCGCAGAGTGCCCCACCCCCCGAACTCCACTCCCCGCAGAGCCCCCCCCCCCGGAGATCCCCCTCCCACCCACCCCACAGAGACCCCCCCCAACCCGAACTCCCCTCCCCGCAGATCCCCCCCGCCCCCCCCAAACCCACCCCAAACCCACTCCCCGCAGGTCCCACCTCCCCAAAATACCCAACGCCCCCGCAAATTCCCCCTCCCCGCAGAGATTCTCATCCACAAATCTTTCCAAAACTTTGTCTTTTATTCACCCATGGACTAGCTTAAACTCTGCTAGTGGCCTTCATGTGGGAGACGGTGATTAAAGGTTCCTTTGCTATTACCTTCAATCATCAATTAGACTCTCCCAAGGCCGTAGCTTATGGTACAAGTTGCCAGTCGATTTTGTCCAGAATCTGCCACTCCTCGAAGACAAGCACTTAGCTCCCTCGGATTGGCTTCAATGGTGGGTACTAGAAGTGGAAAAATACGAACTGTATCTTCAAAAGTGGAAATTGGAAGGGTTATTCCGAAGTCTACCAATGAAGAGAATTCTTTTGAACCTTTAGATGTCTTAAAACCAGGTACTTCTACTGCCTCTTCTTGCTTGAATAATTCATTTGAGGTAGTATTTGATGAAATTGCTTCTCAAGATGCTACTAATGATAAAGTAGGAAAAAAAATGCACATGCATGAAGGGATTCCTAATGTGGCTAGTAATGTTGGCATGAATTGGAAACAAATTACTATGGGATCAACAATTCAGATGGCTAAGTTAGATTACCTTCCCCCAACTGAGAAGGGAAATAGAATTACTGTGAAACCCCCCCTGAAGCAATTGAGGAGGGCAAAAGCCATTTTGCAAATTGTCTTGTGGGTTATTTTTTGAATGCCTATACTTCATATTATGCAGTAAAAGGAATTGTTGAAAAGTTGTGGGGTAAAGACAACTTACTAGATATCACTGCCACTGAGGATGGCTTCTTTTTCTTTCGGTTTTCAAATATTCAGAAATTAGAAGAAGTAATGGAAATTGGAGTATGGGACATAGCGGGTAAACCTTTGTTTCTCCAAAAATGGCATCCTTGTATCAGATTAGAAAAAGCCAAAATATCTGCTGTTCCTATTTGGGTTAAGTTGTTTAACGTTCCCCATGCTTTATGGAATAAGATTGGTATGAGCTATGTTAGTAGCGTGTTGGGTAAACCTTTATATATGGATAAAGCTACTGAACAAAAGCTCAGGCTATCATATGCCAAAGTTTGTATTCTAATGGATATTGATAGTGAGTTTCCCCAAAACTTTGATGTTGATATGGGTAATAATGAGGTGTTTGAGATTACCGTGGAATATGGTTGGATCCCTCCTAAGTGTAAGAAATGTAATTGTTTCGGTCATAAAGATTGCACTATAAAGAAAAATATATGGATTCCCAAAAAGAGTGAAGGCCCACAGATTAATCAACAAGTAGATGTTCAAGATTCAGTTAAGAAACAGAATTCACTGGTAATTAAGGACAATGGTATTGCACCAGCAATGACTATCAAGCCTAATATTGCTACTTCTCAAGGAAATAATTCTGATTTTATTGTTGTAACTAATAAGAAGAAATCTCCTGGGAAGAAGAAGGAAAATAATTGTGAACTTATCTCAGAAAATAGGTTTTCTCAGCTTGCTAATGCTAATGAAAATCAGACCACTTATAATGAGATTTCCGATCTTCTTGGTAACCTTGAGGCAGTGGAGAAAGGGGAAAAACCTCCAGATCAATGAATATCTTATCTTGGAATGTGAGGGGCCTCAACAAAAGCCCTAAACAAAGAGAAGTTGTTAATTTTGTATTATCTCAAGTTCCACAAGTTATTATTTTAATAGAGCATAGAGTTAAAGAAGAAAATGCTCAATTTGTTTTGAAGAATATGTTTGCTGAATGGAATTACTCTCACAATTATTTGCATTCTAGTGTGGGAAGAATATGGATTTTATGGAAATCGTCCGAACTTCAACTTTCAATCCAAGGTACTTCATCTCAAGTCATACATTGTTGCATCAATAAGATAGGTTTACCTCCTTTCTTCTTATCTGCTATTTATGCAAGCAACTTGGAATCTGAACGTAGGGAGTTATGGGCAAATATTGAGTCTTTCTCTTATCAAAATATTGGAAACATTCCATGGCTATTGGTAGGTGATTTCAATGAAATTCGACATGTAGATGAACGTATTGGGCCAAATGTTAAATGGACAAAGGGCATGGAGGATTTAAATGATATGATTGGGAAACAAGGATTGTTGGAACCCTCCTTTATGGGTCCTGTTTTCACTTGGTCAAACAAAAGCTCATCTCAGAATCTTAGAGCAAGCAAAATTGATAGAGCTTTACTAAACACAGAAGGGATTCTCAAATTTGATAAACTTTCGATTGAGTTTTTACCTCCCTTGTTATCGGATCATTCTCCTTCCTTGGTCAAGCTAGATACCACTCATAAAAGGAAAAAAGCTCCTTTCAGATTCTTTAATTTTTGGACAGCTAGTCCAGATTTTATGGAAACTGTTAATCATGTTTGGCAACAAGAAGTCAGTGGTACTAAAATGTTCAAAGTTGTTAAGAAGTTAAAGGTATTAAAGTTACCCCTGAGGAAGCTAAATTCTACTCAATTTGGTGATTTGCATCAGAAAGTAAAGGTGGCGAGAAAACAATTACAGCAAGCTCAACTCAATTTACAACTTGACCCCTTTGATACAGATATGCGTACTGAGGAAAGACTGAAAATGGAACAATTGACTGCACTGAGTAAACATGAAGAGATCCTTTTAAAACAAAAATCGAGGAATCTTTGGCTGAAAGAGGGGGATAATAATAGTAGAATGTTCTTCTCATCTTTGATGCGTAGAAGAGCTCAGAATAGAATCTCTCACCTAGTACTAGAAGATGGATCTACTATTTATGATGATGATGCCTTGCGGGAAACTGTCACTACATATTATCAAAATGTACTTGGAAGTTCTCGTGCAACTAATCTTTTCACTGGAAGGTACTATTCTTTATTCCATGAGAATGTGAATGAAATGTTGAATTTACCTGCTTTTGAACGCTCTGATGTGAAGAGAGTTCTTTGGGGTTTTCATGATTTCAAAGCTCCTGGTCCTGATGGATACAATAGCCTATTTTACAAGAAAGCTTGGTCAATTATCGGTCATGACATAGAAGATGCGGTGCTAGATTTTTTCTCATCCAAGAAATTACTGAAAGCTATTAATGCTACTTTGCTATGCCTGGTACCTAAAACCCCTAACCCAAGTTGTATGAAGGACTTTCGGCCCATTGCTTGCTGCAATGTGTTATATAAAGTGATCTCAAAACTACTTGCTGAGAGAATAAGTCTTATTCTCCCTGAAGTGATTAGCCAAAACCAAACTGCTTTTATCAGGGGTCGTCAAATCTCTGAAAATATTATGCTTTGTCAGGAATTGCTTCATAACTATCATAAAGGAGATAAAGGAAAGCGTGTTGCCATTAAGATTGATCTTATGAAAGCTTATGACATGGTTAAATGGGATGCTATATTGGGCGTTCTCCAAGCTATTCATACTCCTCAAACTTTACTTGATTTGATTAGCCAAGGTATCACTACTACTAGATTCTCTGTGAATTTCAATGGTGAGCATGTAGGTTATTTTGAGGGCACTAATGGGTTAAGACAGGGAGATCCTTTATCCCCGTATTTGTTTGTGCTTGTCATAGAGATCCTTAATAGGATAATTATTGAGAAAGTTTCCACCTCTACTTTCAAATATCATTGGAGGTGCAAGGAAGAGAAAATCACCCACCTTTGTTTTGCAGATGATTTATTTTTATTTGCACATGGGGATGTTAATTCAGTATTATGTCTCACAGAAGCTTTGGAGGAATTTGCAACACTCACAGGTTTGCAGTATAATCCTAGCAAAAGTCAGATATTTTTCTCAGGGATCACTGAACAAGAAAAACTTTTGATTTTAGATCATACCCCCTTCTCCGAAGGAAGACTCCCTATTAGATACCTTGGTGTTCCTCTTATTACAAGAAGGCTTACCTACACGGATTGCAAAGTTTTGACAGAGAAAATCATGACAAGAATTGATGGATGGGGAATGAAGCATTTAAGCTATGCAGGAAGACTACAATTGGCAAAATCAGTTCTCACTTCTATTTGTACCTTTTGGATGCAAATGTTCCTTCTCCCAAAACAGACCATTTATGAGATTGAAAAGAAGATAAGGCACTTTCTCTGGGCAGGTCACTCAGAAGATCATAAAACTCATAAGGTTGCTTGGCAAGTTGTTTGTTTACCAAAAAAGGAAGGAGGTCTTGGACTACTAAACCTTAAAGTATGGAATAAAGTCTTGTTAGGGCGATCTCTCTGGAATCTCATAAATTGCCCTAATTCATCCTTATGGAGTAAGTGGATTCATAGTACTAAAAGCAAGGGAAATTCAATTATGGAGCTTGACATCAAAGGAAATATGGCATGGAGTTGGAGAGGTCTTCTAAAGTTACGACAAACTTTAACCTCTACACTATCCAAACCTTCTTATTGCTGTAAGGAAACGTACAAGGAATTATGTCAAGAGAGCACTGAGGTTGAATGGTACAACTTGATATGGTCAGGAGGAATCAGCAAACATAACTTCATTGGTTGGCTCATATGTAGAGATAAACTACCTACAGCAGTAGTGGTTTCTCGTTGGCTCCCCTCAATTGATTTGTATTGTAATTTCTGTGGCTCTCAATATGAAGATAGATCACACTTATTCTTTTAGTGCATTTGGACTAACCAGGTTTGGAGAACTATTCTAGCTCAACAAGGTATTCGTAAGGTCATCTACGATTGGGAATCTGAATTGCAATGGATGATTAAAGCAACTAAGGGAAAGGATTTAGCCGCAAAGCTTCTCCAGCTTTCTTTCTTAGCTTGCCTTTATTGTATCTGGTTAGAACGAAATCGTAGACGTTTTCAGAATAAGTCTATTGATATTCCAATGTTATTAGCTAAAATCAGGAGAGTAGTTCGTGGAAGAGCTTCTTTATTTAGAAACATTAAACTCTCTCAAGCTAATGTTTTGTTGAGTCATAGTTGGAGAATTTCAAATTCTATATTCTCCTAGATGATTGTAATGCTGGGGTATGCCCCTAAGCTTATGTATTTCTTTATTCTTCGATGAATCAACTCACATATTCATCAAAAAAAAAAAATATCATTGATCGTCACCACCTTGTTTTTTTTTTTTTTTTTTTTTTTTTTTTGGTGAAAGGTCAAATTATATATCACCCATAAAAAATTTACAAGATTGTTCGATTACAAAATATCATCATCTAAGCTCAAATATTGCACTTGGCAAATTCCAAAGCTCTTGTAAAAATTTATTACAATTTGTAAGCTTGACTCCTCTAGTAGATGAAATCTTGCCTCTCACGTCCTTCTTGATTTTAGCAATAATGGTTGAGTTTTCTAGACTTGTATTGCTGAATCTTCTTCTATTCCTTTCGCTCCAAATGTGATACAATACGGCCTTGAAAGATATACTAAGCAAAGTAGCTGCAAAGCTCTTCCTCTTAACAGTGTTGATCATCCAACATATTTCAGCTCTCCAATGTTCAATTCTTCGAGTTAATCCATTCATGCCTAACAAAGCCTTCCAGATGTAGTTTGTGAACCTGCACTTAAAAAATAAATGTTCATGTGATTCTTCTTCTTGTTGGCAGAGGTTGCATCGTAGATCCACTGAACTATTCCATTTTGCCACCCGATCTGCTGTGGATAGTTTGTCTCTTAAAATGATCCAACATATAAAATTATGCTTCGGTACTCCTTCTTTCCAAACAAGTGTTGCCCATTTGGAATCTTCTATGTTCTCTCTTAGTGCTACATAACTCTTGGCAATATTGTATTATGAGTCTGTCACTAGTTGTGTTAGTTCACTTCTTACTTGTAAAATATTCCTTAAACTCCAAGCTAGTGATCCTTTCATCTCAACTTCTAATACATTCCTTTCCTTCAAATTTTCTGTTATCATCTATTTAACCCATAAGGAGTTTGAATTGGGGTGCACAAGAGACCATAGGAGTTTTCCAATTGCTGCTTTATTCCAAGTGTGAATGTCTATCAAACCTAGTCCTCCAGAAACTTTAGGCCAGCAAACTTCTTTCCATGCCACTTTCGCTACACATCGTCCATTAGATTTACCTGTCCAAAGGAAAGTTCTAATCTTTTTTTCAATTTCATAAAGGGTTTGTTTTGGCAGTAGAAAAATTTGCATCCAATATGTTTGCAATGAGAACAGAACACTTTTGGCTAGTTGCAGTCTCCCCCCATAACTAATATGCTTAGACTCCCAACCTTCAATTCTTCTCAATATATTTTCTGTCAGGATAGTACAATAAAGGTCAAGTAGGGTACCACCTTGTTTAGATACAAGCAAAGCTCCTAACCATCTATTTGCTTAAATAGAATTCTTTATAGGTTTTTATATAAATGATTTAAAGTTATTTGGTTTATAATAAAGGTCAAGTAGGGGAATCAACATTGCCATCAACCTAATAGCATAAAGGGGTCGTCATTTCCTTTCTTTCGTTGAACCAACCATCTTACGTAACTATTGGAATATTTCATGTTATTACTTATAGCATGTTATAAAATTCTTTATAAATAAAGAAATTATTTTTTCATTATAAGCTAACTTTAATAAGAAAATGAGCTCGCTAATATGATATAAATACTCATAATTTAAGTATATAAATAACTTTATGATCCATGATTTAAGTACAAGGCATTGTTTATGATATCACCTATAGAGCTTCTAGACTCTCATAATTGTTAGACTCCTGATCTCCTATAAAATCTTCAATATATGAATAAACTATTTCTTCCCATAGGAACTAGCTTTAAAACGAAAATTGATTTTCTAACACTAAAAATTTATCAAAACCTAAGCATGTAAAATTACATCCTAGAAGAGAAACTTGATTGCAGTACTAGAAAATATCTCGAGATACATATATGTTGAAAAGGAGAGAGTTAGAGACTGAATCTTTCAGCCCAAAATTAACCTATCACTCAATATTGGCATCTTTTGGTATTTATCCTCAGTTATTGAATGCTTCTAGGTTAAAGTACGGCTACGTTTTCCTCATTATTTCCACGTACAGTAGATCCTCCTGCATTTTCAACAGGAGTGGTTGGTCAGGACAACACAATTCCTAGACATGGGACTCATTCACTTCCCTGGCTTGAAGTGACTTGCACTTTGCTTGGGAATAGGGATAATACCATTTCTCCAGCCACAAACACACCACCAGCCCTCTCCAATGGATCGTGTAACACCACATTCGTCTTGACGGGCCACCGTTCTGATCTGATTATAAGAAAGATGCTGGATTTTGTAACAGTTACCTTTAACTGCATGTTATTTCGAAAGGTTTAAACATGTACATATCACTCAAATACTGATATAAGAACATCGAGAGGATAAAACTCTCTTAGAGTTGAGTAGCCCAAAGAACGTGATGTTTTAGGAATAGGAACTATAAACTAATATTAAGATAAATACAGCTTCTATGAAAGGCTGGTTTCATATGGTGAAAGAAAAGGGATACGAAACCCTGGTTTCTCTACATAACAATAAGCCCATAACATGATGAAGATGACATAATCTTATCATAGATAAAACTTCTAAGAATGATTCAAGATAATAATCATAGTGTGCTATAGGAAGCATTCCTCTTTGACAAACATGCTGCGAAACACTCATATGGTGAAAGAAAACTTCCTAGAATACCCCATAGCAAAGTCATCAAACAATGCACTTCTTTGTATATGAGGTGCGTAAACCAAGCTCCATCAATTGAATTCTTTCGTTCTTAAAACAGTAAAAGAAGATAATTTCTGACCTACTTCATCTAAATTTGTTTTTGTTGCAATCATAGAACAAATTACAATACTCCTTGCTTTTTGACAGGAGAACATAACAAACTTCGCACTAGAGTCAGTTGTTTGTGTTAGTGGGAAGAGCCGTCCTGCTGTCATCAAATATTCGAAAATTGAACAGGTAGCAACTCCACAACTTCAAATTGAACAGGTTGAAACTGAAACCAATATGAATCACTTATGTTTATCGTGCAAACTTGATGCAGCTTGGTTGGCCATTGTATCATAGTACCGTGTAATACTAGGATATAATCTTTGCTAAGGTGGTTTGTTTTCTTCCTTTTCTTTATTGAATAAATATGTCAGGTCACGTGTTTCACTTACTATATGTAATATTTTGACACAGAAAAGAACACACCTGTTGTGAATTATTCTACCCACAAATTAATCCACTTCGTAATCAGAAGAGACCCCAGCCCTGCCCTAGTTAAAGCCCACTCACCTGGGAGTCATGTGCCTGGCCAATCGCTACCTACTCGAAATCTCAAACGCATAAATTCGAGACCTCCAAGCATAAACAGGCTGATTGATCGATCAGAAGTTTGGAATGGATGTGTGCTGAGGAGACCATGACGACGACGATACAAGCCACGATGTGCAATAAGATAGGCCCCCCTTCGTCGTCGCCGTCCTTGTCGTGGAGGAGAAAGACGGAGAAGAAAGTGGCGCAGAAGGGTGGATTGCTGGTGAACAAAAATGGAGGGGTTCCAGAGGACGAAGGAAGAAAGATCTGTTTGGGTCTGATAATGAAGATTAGTGCTAAATCCTGCTACCAGTCCCTAACCAATTCCATGTGAGTTTTTCTTCACCTCAGTTGCGTTCTGCTACTTGGGATTTGAACAAATATATGTTAAATTAAGGTAGCTTTGCTGCAGGATTTGCTTTTACCATCCTGTGATGATGAAGCCGAAGCAATCTAGACAAAATCTGCAAGGGTGCTATTTTATTCATTTACTTATGCTAAGTACTTTGCAGGGGTTAAACAACTCAGCATTCTTCCTAACGTAATCGGCCTAGCAGGATTAAGGCAAAAATCAGTATCGATTTGCCTCACAGAGTTAGGTTTCTTACCAATTTTTACAAAAGGGAAGAGAAATTGAATGAATTTGATAAAGAGAGCTGGATGAGAGGGAACTCAAGACCTCCAAGTTGCAACAATGGTTTCTAAAAAACAAACATAATGAACTGACAAACAACTTCCCCTCCTTATATCCCCTGCAGAGTGAAATACATCACTTATTCAGGCCTACTACAAAATGCCAGACTGAAACGAGTAAAACGGCAGCTTAAGCTAATACAAACGCTAGAAGGGAAAAAGTAAAACGGTAGTCTTAAGTAGCAGCAGAGTTCCACCTATGCGTCTCAGAGCTTGTCACCTACTCGTGAGCTGGAAGATGGTGTGACTGATAGCTTGGTCTGCTGCATACTTCCTCTGCTTTTCATTATGTGGTTTAGCAGAGTTCCATTTATGTGGTTTAGCATCTACTGCCTCCCTCTACTCCGAAACCTAAGAGAAATGAGTTGCATTATTTCAGTTTATAAATAATACTTTCAGATTAGATACCTTTTTCACAACCCTTTTGTTCTATTTTTGACACATTTTTGGCACCGGTTTTTGATCTGTTTATAATAATCAACACAACATGCACCATTTATAGGATAAGAAACATATTAAAGCTTCTTTGAATGAAAACACATCAAATTAAGCATCTGGATGGCAGTCAACAAATTTACTTCACCGATCATCAAGTTTTCTCCACCTATCATGCAGAGCTAGCAACTTTCATATCTTAAATAAATAGAGTAGCAACTTATTTGCCGGTTCTTCACAAGACAACAGACTTCAAACTTAAACAGAACTAATAAGATTGTGAAGTACTTTAATAGGAGAGGCTTTGTCTGGTTCAGCATACTACTAAGGTCTTTAAATGATAAAAAGGGAGAGAAGTCGCACGGATTCTCGGCAACAGAGACATAAATAGACAATTTTCTTAGCATTTATGCTATTGAAAATATGAACTTGTGGAAAGTTTCTTCAGGAATAGTATTGTGTGAACTCGGAAAGTTTCTTCAGCAATAGTATTGTGTGAATTCCACAATTTAGGAATGAAACATATATTATCGTTAAGCTTTATTACAAGTTTATTCTTTCCTTATCCATTCTTCTCTGTACATGTATATCTATATCCAACAATAACTAAAAGGAAAATGCAAATTAAATGGAAAGATGATATAAGGCCTCCCACATGATTACCAATAGTGTTTACTCTAATGATTCAAGTGGTACACAACATCAGGAAATTTCTAGTGATGATATAGCATATTGAACAATATCCCGTGGTATTACTCAGGCAAAGATTATTAAGCCTAATATTGCTACCTCTCAAGGAAACAATTCTGATTTTATAGTTGTAAGCAATAAGAAGAAATGTCCTGGGAAGAAGAAGGATAATAATTGTGAACTTATCTCAGAAAATAGGTTTTCTCAGCTTGCTAATGCTAATGAAAATCAGACTTCTTGTAATGAGATTACAGATCTTCTTGGGGAGAAAGGAGAAAAACCTCCAGATCAATGAATATCTTATCATGGAATGTAAGGGGCCTCAACAAAAGCCCTAAACAAAGAGAAGTAGTTAATTTTGTTTTATCTCAAGCTCCACATGTTATTATTTTGATAGAGCATAGAGTTAAAGAAGGAAATGCAAGTCTTGTCCTGAAGAATATGTTTGATGAATGGAATTACTGTCACAATTATTTGCATTCTAGTGTGGGAAGAATATGGATCTTATGGAAATCATCCGAACTACAACTTTCAATCCAAGGTACTTCATCTCAAGTCATTCATTGTCGCATCGATAAGTTAGGTTTACCTCCTTTCTTCATATCTGCTATCTATGCAAGCAACTTGGAATCTGAACGTAGGGAACTATGGGCAAATATTGAATATTTCTCTTCTCAAAATATTGCTAGCACTCCGTGGTTATTGGTGGGTGATTTTAATGAAATTCGGCATGTAGATGAACGAATTGGGCCAAATGTTAAATGGACTAGGGGCATGGAGGATTTAAATGATATGATTGGGAAATTGGGATTGTTGGAACCTTTTTTTATGGGTTCTATTTTCACTTGGTCGAACAAAAGTTCATCCCAGAATCTTAGAGCAAGCAAGATTGATAGAGCTTTACTAAATACAGAAGGGATTCTCAAATTTGATAAACTTTCGATTGAGTTTTTGCCCCATATGTTATCGGATCATTCTCCTTCCTTGGTTAAGTTAGATACCACTCATAAAAGGAAAAAAGCACCTTTCAGATTCTTTAATTTTTGGACAGCTAGTCCAGACTTTATGGAAACTGTTAATCATGTTTGGCAGCAAGAAATCAGTGGTACTAAAATGTACAAAGTTGTGAAGAAATTAAAGGCATTAAAGTTACCCCTTAGAAAGCTAAATTTAGCCCAATTTGGTGATTTGCATCAGAAGGTTAAGGTGGCGAGAGAACAATTACAGCAAGCTCAACTCAAGTTACAAGATGACCCCTTTGATACAGATATGCGTATTGAGGAAAGAATGAAAATGGAAAAATTGACTGCACTGAGTAAATATGAAGAAATTATTTTAAAACAAAAATCGAGGAATATCTGGCTGAAAGAGGGAGATAATAATAGTAGAATGTTCTTCTCATCTTTAATGCGTAGAAGAGCTCAAAATAGAATCTCTCATCTAGTTCTAGAAGATGGATCTACTATTTATGATGATGATGCCTTGAGGATAGCTATCACTACTTATTACCAGAATGTACTTGGAAATTCGCATTCAAATAACCTTTTCACTGGAAGGTATTCTTCCTTATTCCATGAGAATGTGAATGAAATGTTGAATCTACCTGCTATTGAACGCGCTGATGTAAAGAGAGTTCTTTGGGGTTTTCATGATTTCAAAGCTCCTGGTCCTGATGGATACAATAGTCTATTTTACAAGAAAGCTTGGTCAATTATCGGGCATGATATAGAAGATGCGGTGCTAGATTTTTTCTCATCCAAGAAACTACTGAAAGCTATCAATGCTACTTTGCTCTGCCTAGTTCCCAAAATCCCTAACCCAAGTTGCATGAAGGACTTTAGACCAATTGCCTGCTGTAATGTGTTATATAAAGTGATATCAAAACTACTTGCTGAGAGGATAAGTCTTATTCTCCCTGAAGTGATTAGCCAAAACCAAACTGCTTTTATCAGGGGTCGTCAAATCTCTGAAAATATTATGCTTTGTCAAGAATTGCTTCATAATTACCACAAAGGAGAAAAAGGAAAGCGTGTTGCCATTAAGATCGATCTTATGAAAGCTTATGATATGGTTAAATGGGATGCTATATTGGGGGTTCTCCAAGCTATTCACACTCCTCAAACCTTACTTGAACTGGTTAGCCAATGCATCACTACCACTAGATTCTCTGTGAATTTCAATGGTGAGCATGTAGGTTATTTTGAGGGTACTAATGGATTAAGGCAGGGAGATCCTTTATCTCCTTATCTGTTTGTGCTTGTCATGGAGATCCTCAATAGGATAATTATTGAGAAAGTTTCCACCTCTACTTTCAAATATCATTGGAGATGTAAGGAAGAGAGAATCACTCACCTTTGTTTTGCAGATGATTTGTTTTTATTTGCTCATGGGGATGTTAATTCAGTATTATGTCTCACTGAAGCTTTGGAGGAATTTGCAACACTCACAGGATTGCAGTATAATCCAAGCAAAAGTCAGATATTTTTTTCAGGGATTACTGAACAAGAAAAGCTTTTGATACTAGACCATATCCCCTTCTCCGAAGGTAGACTTCCTATTAGATACCTTGGTGTTCCTCTTATCACAAGAAGACTTACCTACACGGATTGCAAAGTTTTGTCAGAGAAAATCATGGCAAGAATTGATGGATGGGGAATGAAATACCTTAGCTATGCAGGAAGACTACAATTGGCTAAAACAGTTCTTATTTCTATCTGTACTTTTTGGATGCAAATGTTCCTTCTCCCAAAACAAACCATCTATGAGATTGAGAAGAAGATAAGACACTTTCTTTGGGCAGGCCACTCAGAAGATCATAAAACTCATAAGGTTGCTTGGCAAGTTGTTTGTTCACCAAAAAAGGAAGGGGGTCTTGGATTACTAAACCTTAAAGTATGGAATAAAGTTTTGTTGGGACGATCTCTCTGGAATCTCATAAATTGCCCTAATTCATCCTTATGGAGTAAGTGGATTCATAGTACTAAATGCAGGGGAAATTCAATTATGGATCTTGACATCAAGGGAACTATGGCATGGAGTTGGAGAGGTCTTCTAAAGTTACGCCAAACTTTAACCTCTACTCTATCCAAGCCTTCCTATTGCTGTAAGGAAACGTACAAGGAGTTACGTCAAGTGAGCTCTGAGGTTGAATGGTATAATTTGATCTGGTCAGGAGGAATCAGCAAACATAACTTCATTGGTTGGCTCATATGTAGAGACAAACTACCTACGGCTGCAGTGGTTTCCCGATGGCTTCCCTCAATTGATTTGCATTGTGATTTTTGTGGATCTAACTATGAAAATAGATCTCATTTGTTCTTTCAGTGCACTTGGACTAACCAGGTTTGGAGAAGTATTCTAGCTCAACAAGGTATTCGTAAGGTCATCCTTGATTGGGAATCTGAATTGCAATGGATGATTAAAGCAACTAAGGGAAAGGATTTAGCCGCAAAACTTCTCAAGCTTTCTTTCTTAGCGTGTCTTTATTGTATATGGTTAGAACGTAATCGTAGACGTTTTCAGAATAAGTCTATTGATATTTCAATATTGTTAGCTAAAATCAGGAGAGTAGTCCGTGGAAGAGCTTCCTTATTTAGAAATATTAAACTCTCTCAAGCAAATGTTTTGTTGAGTCTTAGTTGGAGAATTCCAAACTCTATCTTTTCCTAGATGAATTGTAATGCTGGGGTATGCCCCTAAGCTCTTGTATTACCTTTTATTCTTCGATGAATAAACTCACATATTCATCAAAAAAAAAAAAAAAAAAAAAAACAATATCCCGTGGTAGTCAACAATCAGAAGTCATTTTATGATACACTGTTCATTATTTTACATAGACATACAACTAAAAGTTGCAATCACACATATTTTGAGAAATAAGCTGTGAGTTAAGAGAAATCTCAATTTACACAGAATTCCTAATTCTCCAAAATTTTCGTCATAGCCAATATTAATTTTTAAATGAAGAAATTCGAATTGCTAATTAAGAACTAGGGAACCATCTTGCAAAATTAATGAAAAATTTTAGTGGACAGGATTACTTGTTGCTTCAAGTACATAACACTTTCGAGATGTTACCTGGTAAAAAACATTGGGTCTAATTACCAAAAACTTCTAAATTAGTGCAACAAAAACTGTAGTTTATTACATAAGAAAACAAGACAGGAAAAACATTGGCAATTGATACATCATGAAAATGGTACTGGCTGGAACCAATGTCTAAAACAACCTACTTTCTTCAACGAAAAAGACCTTCATGCACACACACAGAGACATGTATTTCGACACTTGCCCATATGGAGGGAGTCAAACTTGCAAACTCTACTATATCCACTGCCAAATGAAGAAAACTATTTGTAATTCACAAAACCACATTCCCTCTAAAGCCATAAAGACAAAAATCCACCAGCACGAAGTCATCCTCAAACCGTGTCCTCTCTTAAATTGGCACATCCTGTAGGCATAAATCCACCAGCACGAAGTCATCCTTAAATCTAATCCTTCACCATTCATGGAGATTAAATGAGTCTTGGGAAAGTAAATCTTCTACTTGAACTTGGTGGAATGAAAGTTTGCCTTTATGATTTCTTACAAAATTGGCTAGGTCAGAATGTGTTTTTGATATAACATGCCTTAAAATGATAATTGACCCATATATTTATTATGACTTTAGATGCATCCAAAGCTATTGTAAAATTTTTGGTGACCTCTTAGTGGAATACAAACAAATTTATGTCCAATATAACTTCCTGATCAAGGTTGAATTCTTACCCGTTTCTAATATAAGATTATTAAAGATGATAATTTCCACATCTATTTTTTGACCTACATATACAGTTATGCGATTAGATATTTCGATCAGTTCATAAAGAAAATGATTTTTGTTCCTTGAAATGCATGACTTGGAATGCCTTGCCAAATTCTAAAAAATTTAACCACCTTTCAAAAACTAAAAATGACTCTTTTTTGTTTTCTTGACTCCTTTACAAATTTGGGATCATTTTGGATACAGTTCCAATAGAACAATCAATAAAATAAAATAAAATAAGGCCCCTCTATCACATTAGTGCTCAAAAAGATTACTTCAGGGAGGTAACCCCTGTGCAGTTCGCTATTAAGAACAAAGCTCCTAATAAAGAGAAGAATAAATTCTAATAGAACAATCAAAGGCTGATAAATTCAAGAACGTTAAAATGTGAGTAGTTGCTTGTGCACAAATTTTAGTACTGGATAGCATGTGTAAAACTAGGTCATGTTTGGATGCAAATGAGATACAATCATCGAGGCTGTGAAATTCTTGTTCTTCACTGAATGAGAATTCAAAAGATAAGGGAAGCAATATACAAGAAAAAAAGTAGTTCTCCACGTAAAAAACTATTAAGAAGAACCAAGAAACAATACACAAGAAAAAAAAATAGCTCTCTACATAAATAAATAAATAACTATTAAGCCAGACAAGGAAAACAAAACACAAGAAAAAAAGAAGAAGCTCTCTACATCAAAACTATTAAGTAACATAATTCTCCAGTGGTTGTGCCAAAGTTGCCTCACCAAAAACTCCATAAAAGCATTGTTCCATCACTCCGTCAAAACCCACTACTCTTGTTAAATAACCATGTTTTCAAGGACTTTTAAACTTCCTATGAGCCTTTTGTGCTTCCTTGTTTGAGGACAAGTAGACATCAACATACACATGTATTTGATATAAAGTTTATCTCAATGGTTTGATTTGTTTATTTGAAAGATCTAATATTTCTTGGTAGACACTTAGCAATTAAGGACATGCTCTTTGAAACTTGTTTACATATCTCCCCAACAAGGCCTTCTCCTTAAGTTTGCAAATAGAATTTAAAGATACTTGCTTCTTAATTAAACCCTTTGATTGCAAAATTTGCGCAACTAAATATCTAGGGATGACCCTCTTCCTCAAATTAAAAGTTAGAATAAGAGAATCTCTTACAATATCATAAGATGACTAACACATTTTGTTAATAATAAAATTCATCACCTTTGTGATTTTATCTTTCAATAATATCATATTCTAAGTATGCCTTTTAAATGCTAACAACATATGATCCTCAGACCAACCTACCTTTCATGAACTTCAAATTTGTAGTCCTAATTTACTTTCTTCATTCTACTAAGCACCTTAGTTGCTTGGAGAAAATTTGGATCAAAAGAATCAAAGCTCATATCCTTAACCTCCTAAACAATTTTAGCAAAGTTATAATACAAAAATGATGCTAATATAGGCTATGTAGTCACCAAGACAAAGATGGAAGATTGAAGCATTCTAATTTTTCTAGGAAGTCTTAATTAGGATCTATATTGTTTTCCACATTCTCTAAAAAAAGCACTTCATTTTTTTCAAAGTCATGACAACTTTTTCATCTCAAAAAGTGTACCGTTTAGGAAATTATAAGGGGCATAAAATGATTAGAAAACTTGTTTCAAATACGTCCAAGCATGAAGTAATCATTTCAATACATTCAGTGTGTAGAAACCTTACAAATCTAAAGAAGTCAAGTTTAGACAATAGAACTTCTTGGGATCTTATAAAAGCATAGGCAAACGTTCTTGAATAATTTTAGAAAATTATAAAGGGGCATAAGATTATTTTAAGGCTTATTTCCAACAGACATGGGTATGAAGAAATTATTTCAATGCATTTGGTATTTGAAAGCCCTATAGATATAAAGAATTGAAGTTTGGGCAAAATAGTCTTTTGGGGAACTTGAAAAATCACAGTTGGATGTCCCTTAATAATTTAAGAAAATTATAAAAGGGCATAAGATGATTTTAAGGCTTGTTTCTTAAATACATGGGTAAAAAAAGATCATTTCAACATGTTTGGTGTCTAAAGTCTTATAGATCTAAAGAACTGAAGTTTTGCAAAAAGGTCATCTTGTGATCTTGCAAAAATATAGTTGGATATATTTGAACAACTTAAGGAAATTATAAAGGAACACAAGATGACTTTAAACTTGTTTCCATTACACATGGCAATCATTTTAACACATTCAATGTCTGAAACCCCTATAGATTTAAAGAACTTAAGCTTGGGCAAAATGATCTTCTTAGGACTTGTGAAAGCATAGTTGGATGTCTCTAAATAAAAGGGACATAAGATGATTTAAAAAAAAAAATCAACATATATAAACATGAAGAGCTCATTTTAACACATACGTGTCAAAAAAAACCCTATAAATTTAAAGAACTCAAGTTTGAGCAAAAGATTCTTCTCAAGATCTCACAAAAGCACAATTGGATATTCTTGAATAACATTTAAAATTATAAAGGACATAAGATGATTGTAAAGCTTGTTTCTAACACACATGGGTATGAAGAGATCATTTTAACATGTTCAATGTTTGAAAGTCCTATAAATTTAAACAAGTTTGGACAAAAAAGCCTTCTTGGGATATTGTAAAAGCATAATTGGATGTTCCTAAAAAACTTTGGGTAATTATATAAAGGTATAAAATGATTTTGGAGCTTATTTCCAACACACATGGGCATGAAGACATCATTTCAACATATTTGGTGTCTAGAAACTTTTTAAATTTAAAGAACTTAAGTTTGGGCAAAAAGGTCTCTCAAGATTTTACAAAAGCACAGTTGGACATTGTTGAATAGTATTAGGAAATTATAAATGACATAAGATAATTATAAAGGTTGTTTTCAATACACACAAACACAAAGAGATCATTTCAGCATGTTCGATGTCTAAAAGGTATATAAATCTCAAAAACTCAAGTTTGGACAACTAGGCCATTTTTTGTCCATAAAAATTGTACTTCCTTTCACTAAACACTGACTATGCAAGTGAACCATATCTATAACCATATTTTATGTCATTGTCTATTTGAGATCAAAAAAAGCAATATTCGCAATTTAAATAGGTATCAATTTCATCATGCATTCTTGGATTTTCTTTCAAATTTTTTACCCCTTGAAGTAGGATCCATCCAACTCCTCCTATAAAGAGAAGTACTATGTAATCGAACCAATTCCTTTGTTAGAATCAGTCTCAATTTTTGGAAGCAAGTCCTTAACATAAACGCTTGAGACTTATTCGTTAAGTATTATTCTGGGAAGCCAAATTCATGTAAAAGCCTAGAACAATTTGGTTTATTTCTAGTCAATGTGATGCCAAACAATACACACAAGCTCTTGCATAAGTAACCATGAAGGTCATCTCGCTCTTGTCATAATCATTTTGTAGCTTTAGATTAATGAGATAATTAAAGTCTCGACTTTCCAAAACTTGTGTGAGTAATGGTGTTCGGAAATTTCATAGAGCGATTTTGGGGCTAGGGCTATGAAATGGGGGTTAGGGTTACAATGGTAATTTCATAATTTAGGATAAACAAAGGGGTAAAAGGGTAATTTGAAACTGAAAAAAAAAAAACACAAAATGAATTCTCACTTCAAAACAATACTATGATGGCCAAAACAAAAAAAATTTGTGGAAGCCATTAACACAAAAAATGACTAGCTCTCAGTACCCTTTCATACGATATAAATATTGAGGAAGAAAGGGAAGGAATATAGCCGGTAAGTTGAGAAAATTCAATTATATTAAATCTACAATAATACAAAGCTTTATAGGATTGTGTTTTTATATACACATCTAGACCAAGCTATTTATGAAAACTATATACCTAACGCAATCAAGAAAACTTAATGCCCCAAAGGATCCAATAAGGAAGTCTACATTAATTGTATTATCAACATGCAATCCCTAGATCTCATAACCAAGTCGTAGGTAAGAGCATGTACCACCCTGTGATTGTTATAGTGAAAAGTCTCTATAAAGTAGATATAGGAGGCAAATGTTTGGGTTAAATCACTTAAGCATTTGTATTATCTCTCCTAATCTCAATGATCACAAATTGCCATTGCAAGACCAGCAAGATCCTTCACCAGAGGCAGCCTAAAGTCAAAGGGGTAGGTTGATCTCTCTTGGGTTAAGGCTCTAGATGAGGACACTTGCCAAGCCTTCCATGTCAACTTCATCTGCTTCTATTAAGTCTCTTTAATTATGGTTGGTCATATTTTAAGCTTTGAGATAATTGCTTTGTTTTACTTGAATTTGATTTAGATATTATGTTTGAAAGCGTAGTTTCATTTAAAGGTGAACTAAAAAATAGAAAAGTCTTTTTTAAAGAACCAATCTTGTGGAGGAAAAAAATCCAAGTCAGAACCAATCTTGTGGAGGAAACAAATCCAAGTCTAAAAATGATGAGATCAGCCCTTATGTCATATCTTGGTGGCAGTTGGCGGGCGGGGATCTTCTGAATAAATAACTTCACCAAGATGGGTCACCCCATGTCATTGTCGTTCATCTTTAAGGCTACTATGCTATTTGAACGCCTGATCCTATAACTAGCAAATAGAGTTCAGCGTACCACTATACCATATTGGCAAACAACAATAGCTTTGGCAGAATCATATAGGAGGACCCTTCTGTTACGCTGTTTCCTTGGTGAGAAACCCCTTATTAATATAACTATTTCTCCTCTTTTCAGTCTGGTCATGAAAATGGAGTTATGGCCCCTTTCTCTTTCTCCTTCTATGTCAATTCACAACACGAGGTTTGGGTTACATGGGAGTTCATTACTTATTTTTAATCTTGTTTCTGCATGCATTTTTTAATATCTTATGCGAAAGTCAAGAAGTATGTTAGAAAAGCTTGAAATGTTGTACAAGATATGCAAATAGACAGTGTTGTCTCTTATGATTGATAACAAAAGATATTGCACTCTGTTTTTGGGATACTCTGATGCTACTATTTTTTATTTTTAGCTTTTATTCTTCTGATATTTTCCTTATATATGGTGGCCTAGTCAATAATGAGCTCTGCAACTGCAAACAAAGAATGCCTTGGATGGGCCGCAAGAGATGAATCTGGAGTTCTCTCACTATACAAATTCAGTCGAAGGTATGTTTAGTTAGCTTGCTCTTTGTAGGGTCAAGGCTGGCCTCAAGTCGTCAAAGCATTCACTATTGGGGTAGTTCACAGGCTTCTCTTCATTCAAGACGGTTACTTTTTCTGTCTTCAGATTTGAAAAACCACGATGAAGAGAAAACAGATTTGCTTTCTGAATTGACTGTTTGATGGGTTGCTTCATAGTGAATATTCCAACCAAAAGATTGATTAACTAGTCTAGAAAAATCCATTCAGGGCTATTGGAAAAGACGATGTTTCAGTAAAAATCACACATTGTGGAGTCTGTTATGCTGATGTCATTTGGACCAGGAACAAACATGGAGACGCGAAGTATCCTGTGGTGCCGGGGTATGTGCAATGATATACTGATACGAATAACTCCTAGATTTAAATGAATATTGATATATGAATGATTATTTTTAATGGCAGCCATGAGATTGTTGGAGTTGTGAAGGAGGTTGGAAGCAACGTTCATCGTTTCAAAGTTGGCGACCATGTTGGTGTGGGAGCTTATGTTAACTCTTGCAGAGATTGTGAGTTTTGTAACAAAGAGCTTGAAATCCATTGTGCGAAGGGGGCCGTTTTCACTTTTAATGGCATCGACACTGATGGTACAGTTACCAAAGGAGGATACTCCAACTTCATTGTTGTCCATGAAAGGCAAGAAGTACCATTTAGATACAATTGTATTGTAGGTTGTTCTATACTGTTTAGATCCTATTTAGAAATAGAATATATATCATGTACTACACAAGAACTTAATTTCATAAGATTATTGATTTTGTGTTTTCGTCTTCAACCTGCAGGTACTGCTTTACTATTCCTGAAAGCTATCCATTGGCTTCAGCAGCGCCTTTGCTTTGTGCTGGAATTACTGTTTACACTCCAATGATGCGTTATAAGATGAATCAACTTGGTAAATCTCTGGGAGTGATTGGGCTCGGAGGTCTTGGTCACATGGCAGTGAAGTTTGGGAAAGCTTTTGGATTGGAAGTAACTGTTTTTAGCACAAGCATATCCAAGAAAGAGGAAGCCCTGAGTGTTCTTGGTGCAGACAAATTTGTGGTTTCATCCGATCAAGCAGAGATGGCGGTAAAACACATTATGCTTCTTGGTAGAAGATTTTCCCTAATCGGTTATGCAATCTTAATCGACGGTAACTTTTCTTTGCAGGCCCTGGTTAATTCACTTGACTTTATAATTGACACAGCATCTGGAGGTCACCCGTTTGACCCCTACATGTCTCTCTTAAAGACTGCTGGTGTTCTGGTCCTGGTGGGTGCACCGGGCGAACTCAAGATCAATCCTTTGGGCCTTTTACTTGGTGGGTTGGCAATTTCAAACTCCAGGGATTCTTGATTTCAATTGTTAAAAGAATAAACTGGTAGAATAACAAACACATAAAATAAACAAAAATAAACAAATTAATACATTAATTTGAGTTAATAATGGCAGGGCTACTAGCTTAATAGGTTATGGATTTTTGAGCCTAATGACTTCATGCATTAACTCTTGGCAGGTATGAGAACCATTACTGGTAGTGCAGTTGGAGGAACAAAAGACACACAGGAAATGATAAATTTTTGTGCAGCTCACAAGATTTATCCCAACATCGAAGTAGTTCCGATTCAATATGCGAACGAGGCTATTGAGAGGCTGATAAACAGAGATGTCAAGTACCGGTTCGTGATTGATATTGAAAACTCCTTGAAATGATAGCGTGCAAAGAAGGGTGCCTGGAGTTTCCTTTTGCAATAAATAGGCTAATATTTGTGGGTGTAGCTATATAGAAATTTAGAAAATGATTCATTTTGGTTGACAACATGTGGGTTCAATCTTCTAATAAAGCAAGTGTTATGATTGAATAAGCAAGTGGCTTGTATCTTTTTTCTCAGTTGATGATGAAAGATTTCTCGTTTCATTGTACTTTGTTATCAACATGAAATTTCCAATAGACAATCTTATTGTTTTGTCTTTGTCTTTGCTTACATATTAGGGATTTGTAAGAGAAAATAATTTGAAATGGTTGACATAAAAGGTTATGGGACTTGCATGTCATATACTCCTTTTCTTGAAAGGAAGTATGAAGGCATAATAAAATAAAACACACAAAGTTTTATGAACCGAATTGATCCCCTCAGTTGCATGTCCCCTTGCATCCAATTGGACTGAAACCTTGGTTGAGAAAATAAAGTATTATGAATTTAGTAGTGATATTCACATGTGCTCTGATGACACACTCTTCGGGCAACTTTGGTTTCCTTCCAGGAACCACCCCACGATAGTCCATCCCGTGAACTTCTCTGTGTATAATCATCTTTTTCCCCACTTTGTAATTCTAAAGCTTCTGCAGCATGGCTTGCGCAGAGAGTTGCGAGATCTGATCTCGATCTATGGGCAAAATTACATGCACACAGGAAACGTACTACTTTCTCTACAAACTCACATACACAAACTTCATGCCGGTGTCACGTTTTAGATGTTAAAAGTAATGGTTGACCTGTATTATATGTTTAAAGTGTCTCTCTTTTTTTGATTGTTAGCTTTAAAAGGAAAAACAATTCTTGTTAATGCAATATCAGTATCTAAGTACAAGTATAGTATCTCATAATTTGTAAATTGGATTCTTAAAAATTTCATCTAACAATTTATAGTCATTATTGTTTGTAAGATGAAAATTCCTTTTCAAGTATGTGATGCCTTATGAAAAATATTAAATGAAGGAAGTGTTCTTCTAACTATTGAATTAGCTTTTAGATATTGAGTTTTTAGGTCTTTTAACGTGATATTAGAATTTAAAATTGAATTTTTTTTAGTGTTGTAGTCTTGAGCCTAATTTTGAAACAATAATCCCAATACCACTTGTAATGAACACAAGCAACAATGGAACTCTATAGAAATTCCAACAGCATAACAGTGGGAAAAACATCTACCAAGTTTGTTACAAAGTAAGAGAAACTACTCTGAACAAATATCCACACAATCAAGATAAACTTAGCCTCCCTGGAACAATAAAGACAGTAGTCCAAATATAAGAGGTAGCACTATTCATCCTCTCCTTTATTCCATGTAACTCTATTCCTAACATTTTACCATTTTACCATTAACCACGCAAAACACACCGTATCATTTATTCCCCAAGGGTAGCAAGTTAGAAGATGTTTGACACTTATGGACCATTCTTATTGGATGTCATTGTACCACGTCAAGAATATGTGCTTTCTATGATTCCAAGTGTATGTCACTTTTTTTTTTTTCATAGGGGGGAGGGGTTCCATTTAAAGATATAGTCACTAAAGGTGATAAGAAATTTACATACAAGACTTGGGCAAGTTGGCTAGTAATAAAAATTAGCCAGCCTAAGAAAATTTTCAAGTAACTTCGAAAGATCAACCCCTCAATTTGGTTGTAGCATGTCATTAGGCCCCTAAGTATTTCAGGGATCTCTAAGATATTATCACACAATGACGAATTCAATAGAAGAAAGTAACAACAAGAAGATAATCTCCTTATTATGCAATGTCTCATTGTCTAAATTTTTCAAATTTTTAACACTTATGTCATTTAGTTTTTAGTTTAATTAAATCATACATATAATTGCATGTTACTTAAATGCTACTTAGTCCCAAATGAAAAATCACATTTTTGACAAGGCTTAGGTAAGTTGGTTATCAATAAAAACTAGTCAAAACAAGGAAATTTTTGGGTAACTAAAGGAGATCAGCTCTTCAATTTGGTGGTAGCCTTTCATTAGGAACCTCTTTATTTTAAGGATCTTAAAAATGTATTAGATGATAATCAATCAGCTAGATGAAGCTGACAAGGAGAAGATAACTTTTCCATTATGCAATGTACCATTGTATTTTCTTCAAAATTTTGCACACTTACGTCAGTAAGTTTTTAGATTAATAAATTCATTCAAACATGTAATTGCACGTTACTCAATGTTATTTAGACTCAAATGGAAATCATATTTTTAACAAGCCTTCGGCAAGTTAGTTACTAAACGAATTGGTCAGCATAAGGAAATTTTTGGGCAACTTTGGAAGTTCGGCCCCTCCATTAGGTGGCAGTCATTCATTAGACCCTTTATATTTTGAGGATCTTTAAAATATTATCACACAGTGGCAGGTTTTACTAGAAGAAAGTGACATCTCAATTCTTGACAACTTCTGAAGTGGGAAGAAAGTCCACCAAAAAGGCCATAGCTGACAGACCCATGGGCCTAATCACTACCGATATGGGTCAAACTGCCTAATAAAATCCAACTTGCCAAATCGACCCAAGTATCCTAACCTAATTCCCGGCAAACCCTTTCCTTATCATGTTTTTTCATTTCCATGCGTTTGGTAATTGGGTGTTCTTTTCTCAAAACTTTGAAGAGATCGAATGGAGTTTCTATGATTTTTAGAGGGATTGAAGAGTTTTCTTAAACTCTGTGATATTTGAAAAGAAGTGCATCTGTACATGGATGCAGTAAGGTGTTTTAAAGAACCTTTTCTTTCTAGGTACGGGGGTGAGAAGATTTGAATACTAAAAAGTCAATAATTTTGTGACTCAACTATTAATCATGGTTTAAATGCGACTTTTTACCTATTGCATCAAAGTATGGCTTGCGATGGAAACAAATTATCATTTGACTTGAAATGATTATTTTCCTGGTCCTTTTAAATAAGATTTTTTTTTAACTAACGAAATTTAGTAACATTTTAATCTTCTATCATATATATATACATAGCATTCACCTAAAATCAAGAAAACATGGTAAAGTATAGGAATTGTACGAAGTTACAACAATTAATTAATTGTTTGGTATTTCTTTCTCCAATTTTTCAAGATTGAAGGTCAAACTATATCAAGGTTGTGCATATGATAAGACATACTAATTTTTAAGGATAAATTCAAGAAGAATTTATAAATGTTGTAAACAATTTCTTGGTAGATATATTAAAAAGTATATATCTGGGCATGTACGTCTACATGATTAGAGAATGTACAACCTTATCGTAAATATAAAATTTACATGGTTTTGTTAAACCAATAGTTATTGCACAATTTATGTTAAGAAATTCCTGGGATATAAGATACTTTCAACATTTATTTTTTCATTGGAAAATATAGTTTATGGAGATGAATTATTTATTTAACTATAACCTCAAAAACCAAAGGAATAAAAATAGATAGAAAAAGATAAGAACCCGTCTAAGGAAGTTAAGTGAGAATGGAAGATATTTTCGTATAGTATTGTTTTCATAGAGTAGAAGAGAAAATTTTGGAGTTTCAGCCTCAAAAAGTTTTAAGGAATGAAATGGATTTTTTTCTAAATTGTGGCAAGCAATGCTGAAAAATAATATATATGCATATCTCATATTCCCAAATATTTTGATATGGCATCTCTTCGATTATTTTCCTTTTTAAACTTGATTGAAAAGGAGATGATTTTTCATTTGTAACACTGTATTGCACATAGAACATATTTGAGGTTAAAGATTAAACAAGAGTTGTAATAAATTAATCTAAACTCTAATACTATATTATAAATAAACTTATAACACAATTTAAAAGTTAATCAAAAGATTGAGTTCTTTTTTATTTATATTTTACGTCAAAATTTTAATTTTTCATATGAATTCTCACCATATTACCTTTCTTATTGTTGTCATGCTGGTCTTCTTGTTTACCTTTTTGTCAATGTGTTTCATATATTGGCTTTAGTAAGAGATTCAAAGATCCAATTTAAAAATTATCTAAGAGTTTAAAGATAATTTTATTACTAAAATTTTACTATAAAAAATCGCATAAAACTTTTATTCTACACATAAATTTTATCAATGTACTTCCCCCTCAAGTTGAATTTGAACTACTTGAAATTGTAAGCAAAATGGAGCTTGTAATAAGGGGAAGATCACGTGCTCCAAGTATGCTGTGGGGTGTAATATTTTCTATCAAAAAAGTATAGCCGTTGTAGTTTTTGCATTGCAAAGCTTAATCCATTGTGTTTTGTGATTGGATGAAGTGGATCGTCCGGAATGCTATCCAACCATGAAGTGACATGGTTGGAAGATCCCCAGGGCCCAACCACACCGGATATGGGCCCAATGCCCCATTTAAATCCCGCTCGCCGGATCAAACCGAGTTACTCGCCCGACTCGTCGCCACCAGCTCGGCCTCTCAAACGCTCACAAATTCGTAAGCCCCACTCACAAATACGCAAGCACAAATCTGAACGCAGATTGATCGATCAGAAGTCCGGGAATGGATTTCCCAGAGCAGGACGTGGATTTGTTCGGAGAAGACAACGAAGATGAAGAGCCCGGCCATGATGTCCAGCAAGATGGGGCTCACTCGTCGTCACCGTCGTCGTCGTCATCATCCGCCGCGTCTTCATCGGGATCTTCGTCGTCGTCCGCATCTTCTTCCGGCAGTGCCAGCGGGAGCGCGAGCAGTGGAGGAGAAGACGACGATGAAGAAGAAGTGGAGCAGAATGGTAAAGTGGTGGAGAATAAAACTGGAGGGTATCGTGGGGACGATGAAGATAAAGATTTGTTTGGGTCTGATAACGAAGATTACTGTAAAACCCCGGCAATAAGTCCTTACCCAATTCCTGGTAAACCTTTTACTGAAACTTCTTCTTTGAGGGTTTTCGGCGAATGGGGCTGGAAGTATACTGTATTTGGTCTTTTATCTTTCTGAGTTCTCGCTTATTTGCGTGCTTCCGTAACATATCTTGTGCTACTATTGAGAAGCTTGTGACATGTGGTGATGTCAATTGCTTTCTACTATTCGAGCTTTTTGAAGTTTACTGAAAGCGATGCCGGATGTACGTACTAGTACAAGAGCTTTTCTGGAGGTAGCTTCGCTGCAAAATGGTAATGGAATTATGTGTGGAAGTATGAGTACTTGTACTCGGTGGCCTGGATGAGCCAAGAATTTTTGCTTTGAGGGCTATTTATCGTTGGAATACGGAGGACGACGGAGATTTCAGAGAAACTTGGAAATTTTAGTGAAGAGAGAGCAAAGGAAAGGGAGAGAGCTGAGGGGCAGATGGAGGAAAGTCACACCTCCTGGTTTTGTAATAAAGAAATCCGTAAGAGTGCAAAGTGGCTTCTGAGATTTTAAGGGGAGTGATGGTGTCTCTTAAAGTTAGGAAGAGACTAATGAGGTATTTTTCATATTTGTAGAGAAGGGCTTGGTGGATCTAGTCAAATTTTTGAGGGGTCATAGAAAGTCAACGTTTTTTCCCTTGTTTCTTTCTTTCTTTCTTTTTTAGTTTTTAGAGAGCGTCATAGGGATTCTATTTTTGGAAGGGTCAGGTGGGGTATTTTCATATTATTGGGACAGACTAGTTTTTCAAACTTTTGCACTCCCAACCGAGCTGGATTTTTTAGATTGGGTAGCGAATGAAACTTAATTCGTTTTCTTCATCAGTTTAGAACATTCTAGTCTAAGTTATATAATGTATTTTAGCAAAGATCCTGTCTGAATGAACGTTGAGTTGATCCATTGATTAAGGTAAGGTTTTGACTTATTCGTACATTACATGTTAAAGACCCTTGTGAATATTGTGAAGATGACTTATCCATAAAATGGAGGTCAGACGCTGTGAAATAGAAGCCAGTTTCTTATAAGTTTGAGGCAGTAATGGTCTTGCTTTATATGAGCTGAGTAAAAGAGGGAAACAGTGCTGTTGCTTCTTGAGTCTTGGTGACTAATTATGCTCAACAACTAACAGTTCATACTCGGGAGGAATAAGTTGTTGCTTTTGCTCCTAATAACGTGACATGCAGTTGAATGTTCAGGACTTATGTGATCTTACTGAAGCCATGTGATATTGTTAATTTTGTTTTCTTCAACTAGATAATGTTTTTATCAGTTTATTTCTTCTTTTGTTCCTTCTTTGTCTTTGATGTGTTTGTTTAGCAAAATTTGTTGCTTCTCTTTCACATTCTAAAGTTCTATGATTTTTTTTCCTTTATTTAAACTCATTGAAATGCCTTGTGGCAGTGTTACCTCCTATACGCAGTTCTAACAACCAGGGCAGGGGGAATTTTGGGCGTGGCCGTTGTATGAATGGTAGAGGAGGAGTAGGCCTCCTTCCCAGACCTGGACCTTATCCTCAAAGACAGAACTTTGGTTTTGGTCCAAAGTTTATGAATGGTCGTCGTGATGAACGCTTTGTGTCTGAGCTAAGGCTTACAAAGAGTGAAGAAACATTATCAAGAAAACGAATTCCTCTTCAGGAGGTATGAAAGCGTGCTTCTCCAAATCAATGAAAGATTACATCAGTGATCATAGAATAAAAATATTTGTCAAATCTTCATATGACATCTGTTCTTCTTTCTTTATTGTTTTCATTTTCTTTTTTGTTTGTTCCTTTAATGTAAGTTCCTAAAGCATTTTTAACCTTTGATTTGCGTAGTATCAAAGGGGATGACCCCCTGTTAAGAATTTTCAATATCACCCTCTTATAGGTGATCAAATAGGAAATTATTTATATTAAAAATAACCATGATCATCCAAGATTTAATTCAATCGCGTATTGTATCTTCTTTTCTATGGCTAGAAAAGGATCTAGAAAATAATGATATTTGGTCAGTGAAAACATGTCGCAATTTGATGTTTTTGTTGTTCGATTTGGTTTAATATTTCTTTTCCTTTTTGTTGTCAACGCACCAGGGACTAAATAGAATCTCCTCCAATGTAAGGGCATAATGACACAGGTTTAATCTCGCGTGAGTGTATAAAGTAATTTATTTAACTACTGAAATACTAAAAATAAAAAAAATAAAAAATAAAAAAATGAAAAGGATAAGGAATCCTTTTGATCTTACTATTGCCAGTGAATAATGTTCATTGTTTATGTTGAGGATTTTTTTTTTTAATGTAATTTTAAATTCTGCTAGTAAACTATCATTGTAAACTTCATGGAAAATTCCTTTTTATATCTATTTTGCTCCTTACTGAATTTGTTAATTTAATCCAATAGCCATGTGAACTTGCTTGTTATAGTCGCGTGGAAGGTGGAGATGTCTTCTTTGATGATAGAAGCTTGGTAAGCTTTCTGGAGCTGGACTCTTCCTTTTCAATTGTAATTCTTTCTTCGTAAGTGCAAAGTTAATCTTCTGTTAGCTTATTCAAATAACTCTTTATTCTGTGTGATTAGAGGCTTTTTAAGCGTCACATAACAGAAGATATAGGAGCTGATCTGAATCAAGGTTTTGATACCTTTACTGAGAAAAAAGGTGTGGTATTTTTGTGAAGTATTGTGATTCTGCATTCATATAAATTAGTTTCTTTTGTTTTGTTGGAAATACGTAGAGTATTGAATTTTGTCTTTATATCCAGATGTACTTTTTGGTTATGTGTATCTGGCTGACATAAGCAGGCAACACTGTTTTTTTTTCCCCTCTCTAAACCAGATCTGGGCTCTCAGGGTTTTGGCGACCTTCTTGCCTGCATAAGAGGCAAAAATATTCCACTTCAAAACATGCATTTTGTGGTAAGTGAATGTATCGTAAGTCTAGCTTTCAGAAATATATAATGTTGTTATTAAGGTGATATACTAATTTTTTTTTGTTTTCTTTTTTTTTTTTTTCTCTTTTTTCTGGGGCGCTTCTGTAGACTTACCGTAACAACCTTAATAAGGTAATTAGCTTTTTCGTTGGGGTTCTTGGATATCTGATTCTAAATACTTGAGTGACTGGTGAATGCTAGAAGTGATGGACGTGGTATTCTAGCAAAGGAAAAATGAAAAAATTAATTGACAGTACATATTCTTACAAGTAAAAATATGCTTTGATCCAATTGCATATATTGCTATTGGATTAGTCCTTACAATTTTTGTCTACTGTTTTTACATTTTGGATTGGTTAATTTATTCTTATATTGAACCATTGGACTTTGTTCAGTTCATTGGTGGCATCTTATAGTGCTTTAACTGTTTTTCTCATTCTGCTGCAGATATTAGCTACGGCTTATGTTCGACATGAACCTTGGGAAATGGGTGTGCACAAGAGAAATGGGGTGGTCTATCTTGATGTGCATAAGCTTCCGGAAAGGCCACAAAGCGAGGTGGAACGTCGAAGGTATTGATAACATCATTTTATATTGAAAAAAGAGCCTTGAGGATTCATAGTTGAAAGGAAATGGAAGAGTAAGGATTTAAAATTTTGTCTGTTATGATAGAAAACATTCAGTGCCTGTGCAATTTCCTTGATTTTAGGTACCTTATGTTTCTTCTCAAAGGTAGATTTTGGACCCATTGGAAAGTGAAAAGTGTCTTTTCTTGCAGACGGTTCCACAAAGTTGTGTGGGTGGGGGAAGACAACTAATTGGTGGATGTGAATAATTTGATATAAAAGATTATAGAAATTGGTGGTCTTAATCAAACTCCATCTTCCATTCGTCTTATTATGAACAGGCTAGGAGTTTGAAGTGTAGAAACAAGGGTGCTTGAGTTGTTAACAGGGTTATTCCATGATAGATTAGAGGTCAAATATTCTATCACAGATAGGCATGAGACAAGAAAATGGGGGAAGAGAAGGGAAACTATCATTGATAGCTCGGCACTGTCACATGACCTTATTTTCCAGCTATTATATCATATTTGTTGGTAATTATCAAGTAAAGTTTGGCTGAATATCACTCCATCCAGCTGGTCCAGTATCTCCAGTCATGTTCTAGAGTCGTCGTTTTAATTAATCACTTTTTCTTGATTCAGATGCTATTGGGGATATTGTTTTGAGAGCCTTGCAACTGAAGATCCAACAAGAGCTGATGGAGAAGGGGTACATCATGTTGACGCCAATGTGGAATATTGTTCCGTGATTAAAACGAAATTAGGGGCTCATCGTGTTCTGATGGGTGCTGAAATGGATTGCTGTGATTCAACTGATGATGGAAGGAGGTTCTATGTAGAGTTAAAAACAAGTCGTGAGGTTTAAAAACATTCTCATTTTATGTGATTTGGCATGTGTGTGCTTCTTTTCAGTTTAAAATATTTCTGAATCTTGATATCACCAAATTTTCTCTTTTCCTGCAGCTGGAATATCATACTGAGGAAAGATATGAGAGAGAGAAACTACTGAAGTTTTGGGTACATTTTACTTCCTAAGATGGCTATCAATTTACCTTAGTTTCCTTTTCATTGATGAGTATTGCTCGCATGTAAAAATTTGTGAGCTTTGGTCATTGATCAGTGGGTCTGTGGGTCCTGTCAAATTTTAATCGTGAAAGTAAAGGCATCATTCAAAATCTACGAGCAATCTGCAATTCTGTCATCGGGATGAAGCTTGCCTGATAAGACCACCACTACTACTATATGAAAGTAGAACCACCCCATTTTATCATACATATCAACTTAATCTGTATCTTCTTAATTTTTCAGAAGGGGCATTCTTTCAACCCTGATATTAGTTTGAGATTTGATGAAGTGATCACCATGACCAAAAAATGTCTTCACTGATAAATTTCACCCTCGCTGAGTCATATTATTGATAATTTTGTTTCTACATGGTTATATGTACTTTGAGAAGGTTTAAACATTATCATCTTAGTGCTCTGGTGTGACCATGATGAGAATAAACGAATTTCATGAGTGCAAGAGCCTAATTTGTCCATGGTGTGTGCCACTGCATGTGTGCTTATATTCGAAATGAATGAGATAACATTTATCATCTACCCTACCGTGGACTTTTGTTGCTTCGTAATTTACTGGAAGATGATTGTTTGAGAGGTTTGTTGTGCGATAGACTTTTACATATGTGCATTGTTCCTTTTTTCTGTGTTTAGCGTAGAAGATTTACCATGTTGGTCTTCACCATTGCAGATTCAATCTTTCGTGGCAGGTGTTCCTTATGTTGTTATTGGATTTAGGTAATTTTCATCACTACATGTTATCTTCTCTTTCTCGTTCCCTTTAATTGGTGCTGTAAATCACAACTGGTCAGATATGGGTTGATTGGAGAAAGCAAGACTTGGCAATTTGCTGAAATTTTGATACAACCCCATCACAGCTTTCTTATTACAGTCTCTATTAATCTCAACCTCCACAAACAAGCGGTCTGCCCTACCCCAAAAAACTGTAGGAGAAAATAAAAACCTAAGGCTTAGCAGCAGCACACCAGCTACAAAAAATTCGCATGATTTTTGTGTATGCCCTTTAAAGTCGAAGCTCTTCAAGTGTTTCAGCTTTGTTGCAGGGATGATAGTGGTCGCCTTGTCCGAACAGAGAGACTAAGAACCAAAGACATAACAGAACGGGTGAAAATGAAGAACTATTGGCAGGTAAACATTGTTTGCTGCATATCAAAGTTGCGTTCTGTCTTCACATTAATGACTAATTCTTTTTCCTTTCTGTCTGGAGATTATTTGAATATAAAAATGCTTGCACCCAACAACCGGAATATCTTATTGAACTAATGTGTGTCAATCGATTGGCAGGGAGGAGTCTGCCTGGCATTTGCTGATGAGGTATTATGCTGGCTTTACGGAACAGTGAAAGACAGTGAGTTGCTAACCCTTTTTCCTGCATTAGTCCTTATTGTAACCAACCATTTGGCTGCTGCGACAAACAGACGGGAAAATAAAGAGAAAATAATGCAATCTTGTAGCCAAATGGATTGCCTTTTTGGCCCTCTCTTATGTTCTCTTAGCAGTAAATGGATCGCCTTTCAGATAATTAATGCTTGTCTTTTTGATTCTGCGGTTTCAGATGAAGATTACATTTTGCAGTTTGCCCCACCTTTCACTCGACTTGAGCTTCTACAAGCCCAATCTTGCCCTGATGTAATTACTAACCATGTCGAGCAATTGTAAACTTTTTGAGCACTTGCCAATGTGTACAGTACATCCCGGGGGTTAGTTTATTTAAAGAGCATATAGCTTTTAAATAAGTGTTTTGTACTTCCAATTCCTATTGATGTTGGCTGCTTATTGATATCAAAAATGGAACCCAAATTGACCCATCATTGTCATCCGTTCATCACATGCCCTCATCTCTATTGGATCCATAGAATGGGAGTAGATCTTTCATACCCTCCAACCTCATTTTTTCAAAGCAAAGGAGGGTTTAAGGGTATGAGGTGTCAAACTCAGGACCTATATCTCTACTAGCTTGTGTTTAATGTGTAAGAGATAAGGGAGAGAGCTTGAACCCTTCTACAGTCTTCAAAGGGTGCTTTAATGGTCAAGATGATCATGTCTCAATATTTTACTTTTTTTTAGGCTTTTTGGGTTTTGACATAAAACATTAGAGTTAGTGGAAATCATGATTGCTTTTACAAGTAACAACTTGGAGTTGTTAGGAAATAAATTAAAGGAGGGGAAATTAGTCCTAAGAAGAGAATTTCTAAGATTTTGCCCGAAATTGAAGAGATAAGCAAGAAACCAATGATTTATCTCTGTTGACTAATTAAAGTCATTAAGCCCAAAATGCCATGATTTGTCCACTGACGTCCTAACACGTGGCAAGTGAGGGAGAAGAATAAAGATCAGATAAAGATTCTAAATGGGTAAAATAAGATATGAATCTTAAAAAGGTAAATATAAATAAGGTTTCTATAATGATATAGATTCTAAAAGAAAGAAAAAAAAAAGGTACGTATTTATATAAAGGTTGAAGCCATTAAGGAAAATGAAAAGTAGCTTTAGTTTTCAGCTAATTTCATGAGGAACTATTTCGAGAGCTAATTATTTATTTAAAAAGATAATTTCACCATTTTTTTTTTTGTATTCATCATTTTCAATTGAGAAATATCCAAATCATCACAAAAAAAAAAGGAAAAAAAGTGCAAATAAATGAAAAAACATGAGTAATTATTTGATCTTTTTATAATTAAATACTTATTACTTAGTAGTTATTATATTGAGAGGAAAAACATTAACATTAACATTAACACTAACACGACAACCTTCGCATACCACGTGAGTCTCACGTGTCAACCTCATGTCTTCTTATCACGCCGACTTGCGCCTAAATTGTTAAGAGCAACAGAGAAAGAGAGACACAGAAAATGGTGAGCGGAGAGGGCATGGAGAAGATAGCAGAGAGGCTTTCGAGGGAGGAGAATCTATACTTCCCTCGGGCGCTTCAAGCCAACACCGAAGACTCCTCTGAGCGAAAGACTTTACTTCTCGATCTCCTTTCTCGAGACGTCGCTCTCTTCTTAGGTAAGTGTCCGTGCATAGTTTTCTGTTTGGTTGCCCAGAAATCGGTGGAAATTAACATGGTTCTTAAACCCTAGTTATCTTCTTGTTTGGTGATAGAATTACTTATTTATTCGAATTTTCTCCGGATTTTCTTTTGCGCGATGTTCTGGGTGTGTCCATCTTGGTTTTCTTAGGTCTATAATATTCGTCATTCTTGCTTAATTTCTTTTACTTCGTTTTTCTCGGTGGCCAAACCAGCATGATGTACTTCTTGAAAATGATATTAATTTCTTTAATAATGATCCCAATTACTGAAGTTCTCCGAGGCGTATGCAGAAAGGAGATGTCTTACTAAAGAGAGACAAAGCCAATAAACGAAATGTTCCCTATATGTGTTCACAGTTGTAGATAATTGAATACCTTCAAGATAAGATGTCATCAGTAAAGTGCTTCCCAATAGAGCCATAGGTCCTGCAATGAATGAAAACAATAAGGAGTCCGCTACAACAACTGAGGGTTGTCTCTTACGTGTCTGCATAGTTATCACGTTGTGACTAGTTTCCATTTTTGTATGACTTCTATTTTGTAAGCTTGGTCACTTTTTTTATAAAGTTTGTATATTTGTAAGTACTTTGGTGGGTGTAGTTGGAATGTACATCAGAGCCTTGAAAGCAATCTTATATCTGTAAATAAGGTACATTTATTAAAAATACAGTAGAATAAGATTATTGTTCTTTGAGATTTCAATTCACTGAAAGGACAAATTAGAATGTAAAGAAGAGATCACACACAGATATATATGTATACACAGACGAAAAGAAGGAAAGAGCAAAGATTTATAAATTCTACATGCTTGGATATTGTGAAAGCAGAGAAGAAATATAGAAAATGTGGTGACTTTTCCTGCTACCTATTTCTTCTTAGGCTTTGTTTGTTAATTAAAGTAAGGACTTGTTTTTTAGGACTTTGTGTGTACTGCTTATGTGCATGAGGCCTCTCCTCTTTCTAATAAAGTTTTTGATGACTTCTAGATTAGCTAAATAGTTTCCTTGAATTATTGATTCAGAAAGATATGGGTCACAGCTGACATGTGATGAGCTTCGGGAATTTGATGCACTTAAAGACGACTATGAGATCTGTTGGCACTTGAAGCACCTTAGAAGCATAATGAGTCCAACATCAGAGGAGTTGAAGTCAAGGTCAGTTACAGTTAAGAATCGGAGACGTGCCTACTTGAATAAACTGGTACATGATGGGCAATATTTCTCTGAGGATGCAATGAGGGAAAGAGAGCCGTATTTACATCATGAGTATCTAGGTAAATATCAGGATCCAATTGGTAGAAGCATGGCAAGACCAGGGGAGCGGTGGTCAGATACATTGATGCGGAGATCAGAGGAAGCATTTTTGGTTGCAAAAATTAGGAGGGAGCAACAGAGGTTAGGTGTGGCAGAGAGTGACTGGGTTGGTAATGATAGAAATCCTGGAGAACAAGAAGAAGAGCAAGAAGAGGAGGAGGAGGAGGAGGAGGAGGAGGAAGAAGAAGAAGAGAAAGAAGAGGAAAAAGAAGAGGAGGATGAAAAAGAGGCTAAGAAGCCTAATGGGGCTACACATTCTGAACAGGTTTTTAATCTTGGGTTTATTTTAATGCGTCAATAAATGTCCATTTGGTTTATCCAGATTATTCTATCGATTCATGTGCTTTTTGCAAGCTGGGAGCTCAATTTTTGAATTTTATATAATTTTAGTTAACTAACCCAGCCTTAGCCTCAAATACTTTTGGATTTTGTGACATAATTATGATTTAGTCTTTTAACTTCCTCATTTAATTCCCAAATTTTGATTCGGCATCATTTAATGGAAAGTGTAGTGTTTTGGAATCTTTCATCTCAAGTCAACTTATCTTATCCTTAATCTGTCAAATTGAATTCACATATTGCCATCAACAGTTGGGGCCAATCATACCTCTAACTTAGATGCCATTACCTCATTATTCGCTATGCCTTGATTCAATATCTTGATACCCATTTTGGCTAAACTCAATTTTTTTATTTTTTGTATTTGTATTCTTTGTTGGTTGCTGTTGCACCCATGCCTCTTGCCATAACATAATAATTAGCATGCTCTTTGTGACATTTTAAGTTTTTCGTTTGTTGTCTGTAGATGGTTGAGGATCATGATGACGCAACCAATGATCCCCAGTCTACCACTGCAGGAAGCAGTGAGGGTGCAACTTTGTCTGCAGCGGAGATGCAAGATCAGATGGACCAATTCACGTACATCATGCAGGAGAAATTTATGTTGGGAGAAGATTATGAGCATTTAGATTATTCTAAAATCGACAATGATGAAACCCTGGATGACCATTGGCAGAAAGAAGCCAACCATGATGCTGAAGAAAAGTATTTCGCTGAAGATTGAGAGTGAAAGCTACTATTACTTGCCCTCATCTATCATAGTCTCTGTTTGTCACTAGGCTTTACTAGTAGATACTTGCAGATGTAATTCAGCATCATTTTGTGTAAATAACATGGGACCAGCAGCTTGTTTTAGTTGCTTGCTGCGTTCTGCTAAAGTCATCATCTACAACTGCAAATTCTTAGCACGAAAATCTAGGGACCAACTTGGACGAAAGTGAACAGTCTGAAAGGAATATGTTCTTTTCCCATAGGTAGAGTCATAATCTTTCAGAAAAAGAAGCTCTGTTGACTGACCCTTTCCATGGTTTTCTCGTTGTGGCTGCATTAGCATGAATGACCTATTTTCCATGGTTTTCTCGTTGTGATTGCATGATGAGATAGTCAAAAAATTGGAACGCCAATCCATCTTTGCTTCTCATCGGGCATGGTAGTTGCAATGTGCAGGTGCGTGCTTCCCGTGTGACATGTCAGCACTGACATTTGCATAGTTTTGCCGTGGACGGCAGAGTAATAAAGACAATGCTCCGTCCAAACAAAACCTTCAGTTTTTTTATTTTAACTTAATTATTTTGTTGCTCTTATATATATATAGTTTTTTTTCTTTTTTTACTATACACAAGAGAAAGACGAAATTTTCGAATCCCTGACTTGGTAGACTTGTAAATTAAGAGCTCTTACTTTTTGCCATGAAGCCAAAGGGTACATCCCTATATTGCAACTCTACTATATGAAAGGTTAGGGTTTCGAATTTAAAGATGACATTCATTTTCATTACTTCATTTGTCTAATTAAAGATAATAATTATTGAATATATGGTCTCTTCTTGCTTTAAATACAAACTCTATATAGAATTAAAATTAAGGAGAAATTTTGAGTCATACCTAATTATCACGATTAAGTCAAATTTACCTAACTTACCTAGTAACTAGTAGGTATTTGTTAGGGGTAACCTAATTTTTCTTTTTAAAGAAACATCTTTAAGAGAAAGATATGCCAAATTTTATATCTTCTTGTTATTTATTTGCCATAAAAATAGATCCAAAAGCATCTTATTTTAAAAAAATTGTAAATTTTTCTCAAATCATAATTAAATTTGTAAGAAGTATAATTTTTTTTTTATCAAAAAATAAAAATACATGTTGGGGACGCTTTAGGAAGCATTCTGAAAACATGCAGAGCACGTGAGGGTTTGGTAGTCCAACCAGATGTCGGAAAGGATTTGGACCCCCACACCGAGGGGGAATGTCAATACAAAGAAGATGTGGCCCACCACCTCCCTTCCTAAAACCACTAATTATTCTGATCATATTTAATTTATATTTTCTCTAAAATTATACGCAAAAATATCTGTGTGATTATGACGTGGTCCCGCAGGCTATGATGCTTCCACGTGTCCCATCGCTCTGTATCCAGACCCAGCTCGCGCACACACACAAGTAAGTCGTCTACGCCGATTTATCGGCCACCCCGTTCCGATACCTTGTAGTTGTTAACGCCCCTCTCTCTCTCTCTCTCTCTCTCTCTTTCTCTCTCTCTCTCTCTCTCTCTCTGTTGCTGAGAAAATCTGACGGAATTTTCTGAAACCCTGGTTATGGGAGGCCTTGGGGTTTTGGTTTGAGTTGTGTGAAGCGGCATGTCGTTTTGAGGAAGTGTGGTATAGTGGGGGGAGGAGGAGGAGAGGGTTTTGTTGCGGTGAAGGAGAGGAGAGGAGAAGATGTATAGGGAGAGAGGTGTGGGTGGTTCGAGGGCGGAGGTGGCGCACTTGGCCGATCGGAAGCAGCGGATCAACGAGGCGTTGGACAAGCAGTTGGAGCGATCCTCGCCGTCCACCTCCAGGACTGTAATTAACGGCAAGGATAAGTCGGTTTTGATGGCCAAGCATCCTCCTCCGTCCGATCAGAGAGACAGGGACTCTCTCGCCAAGAATAACTTTTCCGATGGTCTATCTCTCTCTCTCTCTCTCTCTCTCTCTCTCTCTCTCTCTCTCTCTCTGTGTCGCTCTTCATTTTGTTTTTTAACGGAATAAGCAAGTGTCGTCCTTGTGTTTGATAAATGTTCTTTACTGCCAATTTTGGATTGCTTGGAAACTGAGCTTCTTAGCATTATATTGTGATTTTGGTACGTGGTTTGGGTCCTAGTTATGGAGAAACTCTACGAGTTTAATTGATAGTTGATAAAGCTGTTGTTATGGTTACTGTTAGCTTTGCTGGTTTTGGTCCTGTATCTGAAAAGCTTAAGTCATTGAAACTTTTTATTTTTAAATCAGGATAAGTGGATTTCCTGGGTTTCTTACAATTGGAAATTTGATTTTTTTTTTTTTTTCCTCGTGCACATGATTGATGTCCCTTTCGAAGGCAGAACATCATCTATCACGGAGTCATTTAGATCCCCATGATGATTTATAAAAGGTTTTGATAGTCGCATGAGTTCAACTTGAAGATAATTGAAGTTTTTGGTAGAACGTTATATTATTCTTTCATATTTTTCTTTCATTTATACATTATTTGGTCTTGATGTGAAAATAATACATGAATCAGTATGATTGATGGTCACCATAATGTCCTAGAGCTACTATTTTCATTTAGACAATAAGGAATGACTGCCTGCTTTTTGTCATGCTTAAGTTTGATAATTTCAACTGGCTTGATACTCATACAAAGACATGTTGAATTGCCTGCCTAGTGGCCTTCTTATGTTTTGCTTTATGTTTTCACTTCTTTTCTCTTTTTTTTTTGCTTTTAATTTTTGAAAATTATGCAAATAAATTATGACAATGACATCAGCGTGCATTTTGTAAAGAATAGGAAGCCAAGTTGATAGCAAGTGTAGATAAATTCGGTTTCCCGTGACCTATCAATGTTATTTTTGCACATTTGTTTCCTTCCGTGCATGTGCATTCGTGTCATCCTGTCAATGTCCATATTCTGTCACTTTTGGTATATTTCTCAGGTTTCAATAATCACTAGTATATATTCTACATTGATTTCTTATACTGCTATACTATCTTTATAACAAATTAGTTGAAAGTGCCAATCTTTTCACTTGACTTCCTGTAAAGTTACTGTCCTTTCTCAGAGCTTGGTACTTAATCCGATTCATTTTGTGTCACTAGTTAGCTTGCTGTTTTTTTCTTCCATCCAATGCCTCTATTTGTTTTATTGTCCATTATAATGCAGAGTGTAGGTCCAAAGATGACTGGGATGCTTGCATATTTGTGGCAAATGGTTTTAGAATAAATTTTGAGAGAGACATCAGAGAACACCAAGATGTTTTGAACACAATGCAGCTTCTTTTGCTTTTTCGCATTTCTCATGATCCATTTGCTGCATCTTCTAACCTGATGTTAGACAATGTAGCCAAATTTAGCATTCAGGATATGTCCTTGCTGCCTTCAGGCCAATGTTGTAAAAGCAAAGCATTCGTTGAAAAATGCAAATTTTGTCAGACTCCTTCCTTTCAGAAATAGCTCTAACTGGTTATTTTTCTTGGTTTTGTTGTTTTTTGATTTAATTGTGTCACTGAAGGCCAGGTTAATCAAATTTATTTCATTTTCTCCCATTTGGATGCAGTTGCTTCAAGGGGAACTGTACATCTTAATTTATTATATTCATGTTGAAGGGTTGAGTTGGTACAAGTAGTTAATAAAGATCTAATAATTGAGAGATCGTGGTAGAGCAAAGGAATCAGTACTGCAGGATATTGAGGGAAAGGTCATAAGCTTTTATACTGTACAATTGATTTTCAATGGAATTATTGGTGGGAGCAGCTCAATATAGAACTTGCAATTGGCTTTAAGGATAAGCAGGCTGGAACTGATGACTTTACCATCAAGTTATATGCTCATTCTCTTTTGAGAAATGGAGCTGGCTAATACAAAGTCAAACTTTGGATAGAATGTCAAAGAAAATATGCAGTGTGGCTCTATTAGTTAGAAAATGATCTGTGAGGCCAGTACCAATATAGTCAAAATTAAGGATTAGTTGACTTGAGTTGTATGTTGGATTTGCATTCAAAATTCATATCCATTAACAAGTACCTAAGTTCGCAGATCCATTCCAAATTCTTAGTTCGTGGTCTAGTACACCTTTATATATGGAGATTGCATAATTGTGCCCAGTTTGTAGCATATGCCATTGAATTATTGCAGTTGAATGTTTTGTGCGAAAAAAGAAATTTGGAAGATGGCCCACTTCTGAAAAACTTAGAGCTTGCTCTTACAACGAGGATAGGAAGTGGCAATTACAGTGGATCAGAGTTTAGTAACTCTGCTTAATTGCTACCCCATTGCACTGCATTTTTATGAAGTTAGTAACTTCCTGGAAGGAAAATATCAAACTTTTCAAGTATATATTAGTCAAATGAATGGAATTTGATATAGCATTCAGTGTTTAGTATTGTTTGGTCCCATACTTATTTATAATTACAAACTCATGGTTCTAGCAACCGTTTCTTATCAGTATTTGCTGATTTCTATTTAATTAATATTTGTAGAGGAGTCTGAAACAGACAGTGAAGACTCAGATGTTAGCGGCTCAGATGGAGATGACACATCTTGGATCTCATGGTTTTGTAATCTGCGAGGAAATGAATTCTTTTGTGAAGTAGACGATGACTATATACAAGATGATTTTAACCTTTGCGGGTTAAGCAGTCAAGTTCCATATTATGATTATGCACTTGATTTGATTTTGGATGTTGAATCCTCTCATGGTAAGCCCATATTCCAGTTTTCCTGAGTTACAAATTATATGTGATTAATTGTAGTTGTCATGAATTCATGTGCCATTTGGTTGTAGTGTGTTGTGACAGCTCTTTTCTGATAAGTGTTTCTTTCTTTCTTTCTTTCTTTTTATTTTTTCATGTCACTGAATTTCCTAGTTGTTCAAACTACTATATGGTGACATGTCCATTGTCATAATCACTCATTAATTTGTCATTTTAATCATGGGCGATTCCTGGTTCAAATCAATAGGTGATATGTTCACCGAGGAACAGAATGAATTGGTTGAATCTGCAGCCGAGATGCTATATGGTCTCATTCATGCCAGATATATATTGACAAGCAAAGGAATGGCCGCCATGGTGAGATCCTATAGCTTGTTTCCTATTTGACATCTTCATGCTTTTATCTGTGCTCAAAATTTGGCACTGGCTAAAGTTATGCTTCTGGAACTTTTGTAGCTAGAGAAGTACAAGAATTATGACTTTGGGAGGTGTCCAAGAGTTTATTGCTGTGGACAACCCTGCCTCCCAGTTGGTCAATCTGACATTCCTCGTACAAGCACGGTAAAGATATACTGCCCCAGATGTGAAGATATCTACTACCCTCGATCCAAGTATCAAGGTAGTATCCTTTTATACTGTTGAAAAATTGATTTCTGCATATATCCAGCTGATTTTGACAAGCGCACTCATGGATTTGATTCTTCCCCTTCCCCTTCACTTTAATCTTAATCATTATCTTTTATCATTGTTAAAGAAACAACAAAAATAACATATAGTGGGGGCCCACCGCTGCATGCGTTAGGCTTTGCAATGTTTCCTAAATTTCTTTAACTCTTTCTAGACATTGATGGAGCCTATTTCGGAACGACATTTCCTCACCTCTTCTTGATGACATACGGGCACCTCAAGCCTCAAAAGGCATCACAGAGCTATGTTCCCAAGGTGTTTGGTTTCAAGATTCACAGGCCATGATGCTGGATTTCCGAGCTCCATTGTTTGAGGTTCATGTTTCTCAGCTTCTGTTTCAGGGCAAGGCTTTTAAGAAATTATGGGAGTTCACAAGTATCTGAAGTTTACAGTTCGGTTCTCCCTATGTTATATGTTCTTGAAAATACCGTAAAGAAACAACCATGTCACGCAAGAGTTTAGTTTCAATTTAGTTGCTTATTAGTAATCTTCTGTAGAACTTTGTACTTCTCGGTAGTGTAGGTGCAGAAATGGCTCTCTAGTGAAAAGTTCCGTCATTGCTTTGCTATTATGTCGTTAGCTTTGAGTGTGATTTTTGCCAGTTAAATTTTCCACTAAATTTCTTCATCTTCCCAAATGCGTAGTTTAACATTTTGTACGTACTTATCTCTTGTATTAAACATCAATGATGTTAAGGTTGAAATGAAGCATTATATGTTTTAATTGGCTCTGCACGTAGCTACTGTGATGATGATCTCTTTAAACTTGATAAAAACTAGAATTGCCCTTGTCAAAATACACAATGGGTGTATCTGAGATTTCCTAGAGGCTTTACCAGTTCTTCTAGGACCTAACCTGTGCTACAACTGCAAGCCTTACATTAGGGTGTATCACCGTGTACCTTTAAAGTGAAATAGGAAACAAAAGGTTGAATTGGCCAAGAAGGAGATTGCTTGTATGAGTGTTTATATGATTATAATTAGTTTTGATCACTTCATCTTGGAATACTTCAACCAAATCTTCAACGCAGTACCTATTTTCTTTCTTCATTTTCCATCATTTGAAGGCGTGGCCGAGCTACCCGGTTGAATTGGCCAGTTGCAAATGTTGAATACGCCTTGCTTTCTTGCTTTTAATCCAACCAACTTCCATTTTGAAGCACCCTTTACACTTTTGTTTGTTGCCCCTTGAACTCGAATCGTGAATTACATGTTTTTACCTAATCTTCTTTTTTCTCTTCCCCCCCCTCCCTTAGACGATGTCGCACCTATTATTCAAACCAAAAGACAAAAGAAAAGGACTAGAGGTAGCACCTCTTGAAGCCATGCTAAACATGCTCCCGTTCTACATGCTAGAAAATTCTCACTTAAATGGCATCAGCTTGGGTTCTTTCCTTTTTACATCTCATTTATTATTCTAAATCTACAATAACAGCTAGCTAATCAACTTAGTAGCAATTCCAATTCATGTAACTCATCTTAAATAAACAACTTGGATTTTATCATATTGTAATAGTACATTAGGAATTTAAAAGGCTTTCTACGATTGTTATTAGTTTTTTTAATCATAACTATCATCATTAGAGAGTCATTAGATATCGTTGATGCAGTGATAAAATTGACAATGATAACAGTCACAATGGATATAGAAGTTATCTTTTGGTTAACTCCTTCACTCTTAACTCTTTTAGAACGGTGATTAAATCATTATCCGGGTAATTAAAGTAATAACTAACCTTCTTCAATGGTAATTATTGGAGAATGATAATGATAATAAAGATATAAGATAATAACAGTTTAGTAAAATGATTGTGTCAACTATAACAAGTTAGTTCAGTAGTGAATTAGTAAGAGTTTTAACCATGAGGTATGAAGTTTAACACCAGTGTGCATAAGTTGGGTGGTGCATGTGTTGTAATAATAAAAAAAAAAAAAAAATAATAATTGTATCAACTGTTGGGTGAGTACAATTTGTTATACGTCAATTGTAACTGGGCCATTTTGGTAAGTTCATCATATCAGGCGGGATCAGAAACTTGAGGTGGGTCGTGGTCTTAAGGACGAAAAATGTGCACCCTTTCTTCTATGCTTGGAAGAAAAAGGGATCATTGATCGACGACAGCGACCGCTGAACTCGTCTGTTTGGAATGTTGGAGTCCCTTTTAATGATGACTCCAACCCATGTATCTGTCGCCTTCAGGCATGTATTCATAACTAAGGATGGCTAAAGATCATGCCCTGTTTCCAAGTTGTTCAGTCTGATCCTGTGGATGCCTATCACAGTCCAACTAGTTTGATTCATGAACCGTCATCATCATCATCAACGAAACTGACTCAGAAACATCCTCGATAATGTCACAGACAGATGGGAAACATGGTCTGATTTTGTATAATTTTAGGCCTCCGAAGTCTTTCAACTTTTCCCACCAGGTACGAATTTGCGTACCTGTATGCTGTCTTTTCTTCCTTATCGTCGTCGCCGTCTAAACTACAGGCAAACCAAGCACTGCCACGTAAATTTCCCATTTCCCATTTCCCATTTCCCATTTCCCGATAGCCAAACTGATGGGACATGAAGGTGAAAAGATGGTATTCCGGCGTTGCATTGGGGGAGGGGACATGGGAAAGAGGAAGAGACGATAAGGACAACAGTGTGGGTTATGCGAGGCTATGAAAAGGAGGAGCATAGTTGGATAAGAACGAGGCGGACCAGCCAATTGCATATTCGGGGATGGGGAGGCTTCAACTTTAGTATTCCTAACAATCAATTAAAAAACCAAAAGATCAAGTAAAGAAAAAGAAGGATATTGGTATACATCAGTCTCTTTCAGACAGGTACCAACTACCACAAATGGCGTAGCTATATAGCAAACCACTCGGCTAGGATTTGCCCTGATCCAGTCGTGTCACCGGGATGGTACCTAGTGAAGCTGGTAGAAACCCTGTTCCTGCTTTTCTTAATGCAGGAAAGGAAAAGTCTTAAGAACAAGAAAGAAATTGGATCTAATTGTTCATTATATTATCTTTTTGTCCACATGGTACTTTTTTTTTTGTAGAGTTTATTTGGTCTGTTTAGTTGGTTTAAAATGTTTGAATTCTTATCATATTAAGAAAATTTTTGGTTTAGTAGTGTTTTTTAAGTCAAATCTTAATGAGAGTCCGTAAAAAAAAAATTATAAAGTTATCACATATAACAAATAAAAATATAAAATATATTAAATAACACCTTATTAATGTATTGAGACTGTTTGGATTCATCTAACAGTCAAAGGATATAATGTAAACTTGAGCAGATTCGGTTTACCCTTAGATACTATCATTTGTTCTGTAAGATTGACATATTTCAGGCACCAAGCTTAAAGTATCTGCTTTGATAAATGGCATTGCGATGTGCAGATGTTTGATGGCACGTGGTAAGTGATAGAAAGTGCAGCGAATCCCGTTTTCTGTCCAGGCATAACCCAACGTGTCACTTTTGACATTGAGAAAGGGAAAGGGATCAGACCCACTATGACACGTGCATCTATCTATCCTTGAGCTTATCTTCAGCTGCTTGAGTGAAAATAAAGAAAAAGGATTCTGCTACGATCTTTTGGGAGTTTTTAGAGACTTAAGTTGATAATAATTTTTATTAATTTCAATATCTTTAGTTAGTATAATGATTGAAAAGTATAATAAATGATATCAAAATTAATCTCACATCTTAAATTTAAATCATGAATGGAGTAATCTATGTAAAAGATTAACAAAAAGTATTACAAAAGGTAAGGTATTCAACACTGGAGTAAAGTCATGTAATTGAGAAGATGGGCTATAAAGATATTGGTTCAAAAGTGTCATGATCAAGACTTTGGTTCAAAAGTGTCATGATTGTTATGATCATATGATTGAATCTTAAATTATAGTGATTTTAGACTTATAGAGATTCAAATTAATAATGATATTTAAATAAAATAAATGTTAATTAATTTTAAAACTTTTGACGTAATTAAGGATCATGACACACATAATACTTAGGTTTAAGTTGTATGTGCATATTGATGTAATAATGCAAGTATGTTTGGTGGGTAAGTTTGTTCAACGTTAGACAAGGGGATTCTACTTCTTAACAACAATTTAGGCAGAAAGTTGAACAGATTTCTTGTGCTTTTTAAACAATGAACCCTCTGCAGATCATGACATATTAGATGACGAAAATAAGAAATTCTGCAATGATTCTCAAAATCCTTTGACAAGAAGGCTACGGACACAGCTTTAGCATACCTGTATGGACTATTCAGACGACACAACAGAAGATTAGCTCAAGTTTTGGTTTGCTGACTCAGTACAGGACCCCATCTCAATCAAATTCTAATTCTCTTGGTTCATTTCTGACTGGAGTAGGACATGCCACCCTAATGCATCGCCTAGGGAGCTGGATTTTCATCATCATTATTCATCAGTCTGCATTTTTGACTGACACAATGGAGGCTCAGCTTTCCTCTCAATCATGTCAAACCTTTCCCAACTTCGTAGCTAAGGTCTAGCTCTCATCAGGCACGGGGGAGTCCTGAAAATTACTGTAAAAAATCAAAGAAGTTAATCCACTAAAATAATTTTAATAATTTCTGATATTAAAAATCTTAAAATATCAATTAAATATATCACTTTTTAGTCTTTATTTTCAAATAAAACAATTAAAATTTGAGTTGTTCATATAATTTTGATTTATTCCAAGAGCATGTGTAAAAAATAAAAATCCCATATTAAATTAAATAAATAAAACGTCTTATTAATTCTTAAATTAATTTTTGAAAATTTTATAGATAATATAATCTAAGTAAAAATTTGGAAGGAAGCTAATATGGCTCTAGACAGCCGTTAACGGAGTTGTCCAGCTTAACGGAACCGCCCGTTTCTTTAGCGGTCTCACGTGAAGTTGAGAAGCGGAGAAGCGACGACCTTGTGACGGTCAACCCAATGGGTCTGGCTTATCACCCTTGTATACAGGTTAATTTACAACAATACCAGCTTTTGATTATGTAATGACAAGGCCAGCGTACATTAACTACTATTTTTTTTATGTAAAAGCTTTCATTAGAATCCAAGAAATACTTAATCAATTGTTTAGAATATACTAATAATCCTCTCAACATGACATATTCCTTGTAAAAGCAGCCTTCTTTCATGGTTTATGATAATCTTAAAGATTATCTATGGCTTGTTTTAAATATATATTATTTCATTAAATATTCATCGATCCACGTCATTCAATTGTGGCGATAGATAGGTTTGTTGACATAATTCAAACATCATTTATTTTGATTCCAACTAAGTAAGTTAATAGTATAAGATCTAAGAAAACATGTAAAAGAATTAAGAACAAGTAAAGTCATGAACTCATTCACTATATTTTTTTTTTCATTTTAAAAAATAAGTATTATAACAAATTTTATTATTAATAATAATGTTGAATATAACAATCATATTTTCTAAGAATACAAGGACATGATATAAATTTGACAATTGTAAAATAGATTTACTACAGTAAGAAGTAAAATCAAAGCCATTAAGAGTATATTAAATAAGAAAGAAAATTATAAATAGCAACTTATAGGCTTAATCCTATAAAAGTACTAATAAAATTGGATATAATAACCATACCTTATTAGCATACAAATGATAGAAAATAAATTTGACCATTCTAAAATAGACTCATTGCAATGAGAAATATAAATAAAGTCATTAAAAGTATACTAAATAAGAAAGAAAATTATAAACAACAATATGCATGCTTAATCTTATAAAGGCTTGTAATTACTTAGACCCAATTAATCATTATTGATCACTATGCTATTATATAGTATAGTAATTAAGAAAGCCATTGAAAGCTGTTCACTATGCTATTGTGTAGTATTAAGGTTATTTAAAATGTTTGAAATCAATTTGATAATTTATTTACATAGTACCACATCAATTACTTAAAAGTTAGAAAATTGATGTGCCACCATACAAGATATGATGATAGATCAATTGATAAGATTCTTATAATCCTTTTCTTTGTACTTTTAACAATACCCATTAGCAAGGTGGTGAGAATAAACTTGATTATAGCCCATAAGTGTAGTCCTTTTGTCTTTCTCTTTTATTTTATCATCCATTACAAAAAGAAAGAACTTTTAGAGCAACTTTTCAATGTTTCTCTGTTTGACACCTAAAGCACCCAATAAACAAATTTACTGGCTTCTTAAGGAAGACACACATTATTGGCCATGGACAACGCAGCCAAAGCTAGCCAGTTATAATAATTTGCCACCAGAAAAGAACTACTTTGAAGACTTTAGAACAAAGGGTTAAACACAATTAACTAACTTTTATTAAAATATTTAAAGCTTAAGACAAATTTAATCAACTGCAATGGCATAAGCGTAGAATTTAGAAAAATCATGGCTCTTTGTACGAGAACTGGCCTTATTTGTTGGCTCGCAGGTGTGTTGTCCTTGGACAGGAACCCACCTGGTTCTCTCTCTCTCTTTACAAAACCGGAAACAGGAAGCTCTGAAACCAGAATCAGCAGCATAACACACAGATTTTGCAGATACCCAGAAATCTTCACTCTTTTTGGAGAAAAAGAAGAAACCCCACTGAGCCAAACAGGAACACACACTCAGAAACTTCACTCTCTGGAGGAGAAGAAGAAGAAGGAGGAGAAGGAGGAAGACCAGAGTGGAGGCGTACAGTAGTGTCCATGTAAATGAATCAGAAGGAGTCTGAAGTTTTAATCGGAGGAACCACCGGAGGTATCTCTTCCGATTTGAAGCAAAGCCCACCATTCCTCTTTCCGCCAATCCAGCAAAAGCAGCTCCAAATCCGAACTCAAAGCAACACCTCCCACTTTATTCCCAACCAACCCCAGCCCCACCCCAATCCCAATCTCACGCTCCAGAGTCCACGCCAAAACTATTTTCATCATGATCCCATCTCCAAAACTCCTTCAGCTTCACAGAACCTTCATTCCACGCCCCACAAGAGGCCTGTAATGATCCAAACACCTTCCATGCTTTCCCACTCTCCCACACTGGCGTCTCTCAACAATCATGATCACCAGACTTTGAATATACAATCTTCATCACCACCTGTTTCACGCTTTGCTGCTTCGTATACATCTCCGTTTGCCCAAAGATCAGTGGTTCTCAGGTTTCTTCACCTTCTACAATGCACTCGTTTGCTCCGAGCTCGTTATCGCATTCTTATCCTCCTTTCCTTGCCTACCCTTTACTTCTCAATCACCAATCCTAGACGGTCTTTTATCATCGACTTACTTTCTCTGCTTTCTCTCTCCGCCGCGTTTCTGATTTCTCTTAATTTCGCACTCCCTCGCTTTCCTTCGATTCGGCTATTTCTTGCTCGGTCGTTCCCACTTAAGCTTTGCGCATCTTCCTGCGCGTCCAAGCCATGTCAGCCTGTTCTGTGGTCAATTGGGTCGAAGCCTAAATCAGTTAAAGGGCCGAATTCGGGCGCTTGGGTGCAAGTTTATGGTAATGGAGACGTTTATGAAGGTGAATTCCATAAAGGGAAGTGTTCAGGAAGTGGGGTTTATTACTATCACCTGAATGGGAAGTACGAAGGGGATTGGGTTGACGAGAAGTACGATGGGTATGGGGTTGAGACGTGGGCTAAAGGGAGCAGGTACCGCGGGCAGTATAGGCAGGGTTTGAGGCATGGGGTTGGGTTCTATAGGTTCTACACCGGTGATGTGTATGCTGGAGAGTGGTCTAACGGGCAGTGCCATGGTTGTGGAGTCCATACTTGTGAGGACGGGAGCCAGTATATTGGGGAATTCAAGTGGGGTGTGAAACACGGCCTCGGTCGTTACCATTTCAGGTGAATGCTTATTATTTTTTGATATTGGATATATCCATAAATGAACTGTGGTGCTGTATTTGGACAATGTCAGTGCTTGAATTTTTAGCTTAAGCAAACTGCAGGGGTATTGTTTATGGGGGATTTTATTAGGTTAAAGCACATAATCTTTGAGTTTTAAGGTTTGTTCGCTTATAGGATCTTGTAATCTTAGTTAGGTTTTGTGTACCTAGCTCATTGTTAACTGTGGTACGATATGTCTATTTATACTTGTTAGTCGGAATATCAACTTCTTACAGATGGCTTTCTGGTTGCAAAATATTTCTTTGCATTACGTGCTTGTATCGGTGGATTTATTGTGTTATGCCTATTTGGATATTTTAAGAATTTTGAAAAAAGATTATCAAGGATGACTATGATCGTCAGGTTTCATTCTTGAGGTTTTAAGATGTCCTACTCAAGTTCTTTAGGCATTCAATTTGTTAATTTGGTTTCCTGCAAATATTTGAAAGTTATATGACCATAACTCTTAAAGTTATTACAGGCATATGCAGTTAGAACATCTTGCTGGACAATTGTCAGGTTTTAAAGGGTGTGTCTGATTATAATTTCTTCTTCTATCTCCACTTAAAATTTCCTGCTTTGCATCTAATTTTATCTTTTGAAGTATGAACTGATCATTCTCACTAAGCATTTGCAATGCCGAGAACTAGCACTAGGATTTTGGGACCATATTTCATCTGCTGGGACTCTTGCTTTTTCGTTTTGTTTGATAGTCTGTGATACTGGTGTGTCAGATTCCTCCTATGTTACATTTCCATCGTGAACCTGTTCTCTTTTTTTTTTTTAAAAAAAAAAAACCTTTTGCTATTGGTGATCTATCATAAACATTCTACAAAATCCTTTTTGACGTAAGCTAATGAATCTAGCTTCATAATTAGCAATATGCCAAATGCTTCATCATTCAACATATAGAATTGCAGGATGGCAAAACTGGAGTTATTTTAGGATCTATATAAATGGTATATTGTATTGTCTTATATATCTATTCAGCTGAATATAAGGAATTGTGTTGACAACTTAGAACTTCAGAAATGTGGAATGTTTTGTTAATAGAAACCGGGCAAATCAAACTTGGATGAGCTGATGAGTGGAGTGGATGATGTTGACTATGCATTTATTAACAGCTGAACAATGAAGACAGTAAAGAGGGACCAACTGTACCAGATTTTCGCAAGGGTTAAGAAGTGAAGTTTATTCATTACATTGGAAAATTTTAATTTCTGGGTCTGTCTAGGCTTATGATTTGGAAAAGTCAAACTTGCTTTAGCTGAAAAAGATACTAATACGGCAATGCCTAACGGCAGAGCAGTGTTATGTTGCATGCATGTAGTTATTGATTGACCCTTCAAAATCTCATTATTGAAGGCATTCATATATCCTTCATTTCACATTGATAGTTGATCTAATTATAGGTTCTCCTTCACTATGTAACTTCATGTCAATATCGTTTGAATGATTAAGAATTAAAAACCAAATTAAGCATTGGCTTATCTTGAGAACAAAATTCCGACATCCTCTGATAGTATCAATAGTTCAGTGTCCATTATCTCAGTTGTATTCCACAAGCAGTTTCCCTTAACTTTAGGTCTTTTATTCATGACCGTATGGCACTGTCATCTGGATAAGATCTTATTCCATTCTATGGACATGGAAATTTGTGATTGCAATTTTATGATGGAACAGTCATGCTAATGTGCTTCGCATGACAATGCAGGAACGGGGACACCTATGCTGGACAATATTTTGCTGACAAAATGCATGGTTTTGGAGTATATCAGTTTGGGAATGGACATAGGTATGAGGGAGCTTGGCATGAAGGTAGAAGGCAGGGACTTGGTATATACACCTTCAGGAATGGGGAAACTCAATCTGGCCACTGGCAAAATGGGGTTCTTGACACTCCTTGCACTCAACTTCTTACCCATCCTGAATCTCCCTATGCTGTCAACTCCACCAAAGTCTTTAATGCAGTCCAGGTACTGTGGTTTTTGCCCTTGTGAAAATATTTTTCCATGTAATGAAAACGCTTATGAAATGAAACTCAGAGTAAGAAAAGGTTACCATTACTTGCATCCATATCTGGAGTTCTACTCCTAATCATCAAAGGAACACTCTCTTATATGCCTGAGGGAATAAAAACACACTTTTCTCTTTCTCTGTAGATCCATGAACTTCTGGTCTTTTAAAGCAGCGACTATAGGCAAATGCTTCCATCCAGTGTTGGCTGTAGTTGTCATGTGGAAAGTTGCTAGGACAATACCAGTCTGACCCAAAGATGTTGGACAATGCACCTTCAATTCCCGGTTATATGCAGAAAATATTTTCATATCCGTCAAAATGGCAAACTACAGTGTTACATGGTTTTGTTGAATGCCTTAAGTTTTTTTTTTTGTGTTATTGGTTTTCTTCATTTATCATTGGGGAAATCAACAATTCTTCTTTTCTTCTTTTGAATTGGCGAGCAACTAACAAATCACTGGACTTAAACCTTTGACCTTAAACCCTTACCCTATACCCCTGTTCTTTCTCAGCATAGGTGGCATTTCACCAAAGGTCATCATGAAATCAATGTCAATAGAGTTCTCCATGGTTTTCACCTCTTGTAAACTCTGTACCACGGTTTTCTAATTGTTATCTGTAGAATGAGAATCTGGATATCTTAATTCAGTGTCCTGAGTATATATGTCATCAAAATCAAATACCAACCCTATTTGCACCTGAAATTTGATTTTGAAAGCTGTGACCTTTGGTTTGATTTTATTAATCTTTTTGTGGACGCTTTCTTGAAGCCTGATCTTGATGAAGTTTCTGCTGTTTATTCATTTTAACATCAATGATGCTCAAAATGGGTGAGAAAGAGTTCCCCTGCTGAAAATTTACCATTTTATTCATAATAAAGCAAATGTTGGAATGCAAGGCAGATTACGGGGAGCATGAGTAGCATCTCCCTGAATAAGATAGAAGTACATGAAAGATATGTTGGTCCTCTGTCTCAACATCAAGCATGTTTAGGTTCCTTTTTCTTGTGAACAATACGCAGAGGACAAGCTAATGGCAGAAAACAACTAGCCTAGAAGAAAGCTTCGACCTGTATTGAATGGCTCGCTGTAGAAAAGAATATAATTCGGTTGCTCATTTTGTATAGGACATTCAAATACAGGGCATTCTCTGGTGTCAGTCCTACCATCAAGGATCTGCAAACTATGATATTTGCAGAGACTTGGAAGCTAGATTGTTTCTGGTTTGTTTTATGATGAACTTTGTATAGCTGCCTAATTATCGACTTAATGCAAAGAAGAAACTTGAGAAGAAGAACATTTTTTCATATTCTTGTTTGAAACATAGACAAGCTAAAATATTTGAAACAAGTAACAACAACTAATGAAGGTGTCTAATGTGCAGGAAGCACGGCGAGCTGCTGAGAAAACACTTGATGTGGGAAAGGTGGATGATAGGGTGAACAAAGCTGTAGCAGCAGCCAATAAAGCAGCAAACGCAGCAAGAGTTGCATCTGTAAAAGCTGTCCAAAACCGAATGCATCTTGGTAACTACAATGATCGGAGTCCAATTCCGCCCGTCTGTCCCTACTCATATCGTCCACATGCTCCCACCACAAAACGCCTACTGGCATAGATGAATCAACTGAAGCACTAGTTTTTGGGGAGGTTGCGTTGCAGAAATGCTTATGCATCTATTTTTGCCTTGTCCATGATGCATATGACGGATACCTGCTTGGAACCTCATTCAGTCATAGAAGCAAAAGGCTGATCGAGGAGCAAACTGGTTCCTCCACTTTTGTGGCTTTAACAATGTGTAAATATGGCATTTTGAAGTTTGTAAGTCATGAGCACTCAAGTGCTTGAAGTATAGCTTAGGGCTTTGCTTTTACAACTTTTGGACATCTTGTAAATGCAAGGTCGTATGAACTGTGCAGTTATAGAACTGCCCCAGTCTAGGTTGTGTACAAAAATGAAAGAAAATTCTACTTCCCTGTTCGTGTACAAGTTTGCTTCAAAGGATTATCGCTAGGAGTAGGAAATCTTTGAACTGTAAGTGCAATCGTCATGTGCTGCCTCACAGTGACGAGGTGATTTGTCCAAGGGTATTAAACATAACAAACACCTCTCCTGGCTGTTATTCTATTAAGGAACAGGTGGATACAATCAAAATTCAGGCAAAAACACAAAACTATCAGGGGCAACATTTTGACTTTAGATTCCAAACGACGTTAAGTAAACACGATTCAAATGTTCCACATTACCAGAAAGTAGCTCCACTACAGAAGAACAGAGAGAGTCTCAAATCTAAGACCCAACTTGCAAAAAATTCCATTGCATTAATAATGATTCGCATGACAACTACAAAAGTTCTTGAAGTGGCATTTTTTCTCAAGTTGCCGATATCAAAACTAGGTAAAATTGGAGGATAGCAGCTCAACTCTCAGTTTGCTCCCTCAGCCTTCTAATGGTGCTCCTTACCGTCACAGCGCTAGCAGTGCTGTCAAACATACCAAAAACAATTAATTAGTTGGTTACCTCCTACCTTAAGAAATGATCAGAACAGCAGATCATTCAAGTTAAGATCATTACTTCAAAGTGTAGGCACCGCCTGCTTTGACCTTTCCACAGTCTTTGCAGCCCCAAATTCCCACGGCCTTCCTCTTCACTGCATACTGCAACAAGGAAAAAAGAAAATTAATTAGAATGTATCCCATTTTGATTAAGTGCAAAGGAAAACGTTAGAATTGGCACATTACCTTCCCACAAAACTCGCAGAAAAATTTGCTATGCTGACTGACCTCCATCTTCTTAATCTGCTTTCGCAGACTAGCCCCATATCGGGTACCTACAAACAGAGGAAAGAAGGAATTTAGAAAACCTCAAACAAAGGCTACTGCAAAGTTGGAATCACGTGGAAGGAAACAAATAAAAAATAATCGCATATCCCAAATTGTAATATTCCTCATGTGTAATACAAGACAGTTCACATTCTTCAGCCACATTCTTCCATCTAGGGTTATCAAGCATGCTACAGAAATATTAAGTTCAGTTATCCACAACTAGAAGATTCGATTCATAGTCCTTGACTAGAAACTAAAAGCACTATATTTCCAGAGTCAAATATAAACCACCAATTCGACAAGTTAACCAATGCCTCAATCTTTGTTTTCAGTCTTAAGCCCCAACGAGAGAAATAAAAATTTCAAATATTCAAAAACTATGAATATTCCCCGCTGTGAATAACACTAGACAGTGCACTCTCTCCATCCACATTATTCTATCTAGAAACTCACCAATCAGGTCGAACAATTACAAAAGAGAAAAAAAGGAATTATGTTACAAAAACATCATATCCAATAATCTACAGTAATAGACTCCATATGTCAGATTTTACATCCATGCCAATTCTTATGGTTCAACAGTGACAACACGCATGCCAACCACGTTGCAGCCAGGAACTTAACAAACACAAATACCAAATCTTATCACATACTACTTGTAGAAGAGGTTCATTTTTTAGTAAAAATTGCACAAGAATTTCAAAATGCAAGCACATGTAAAGTAAACACATCTCTCATTAGTTTCACTACTGTATCAATTAGTTAAGCTTCCACCATTAAAGAGAAGGAATTTTCTAATCAATAAAACTGGATCAAAATGAATTCTCACCTAGGGGGAAAAAATCAACCTACAAGCCAACTTCTGTGCCAACTAAATGAAAAATTGAATAATTACTGTCACTTACCATATTTTCCAACAATTCCGGCCTTCTTTGTTCTCTTGGTCTGCACCACATCAAATGCATCAACTTAAAGGTTAGATCGAAACCTAAAACTAACATGCACACCTATGCAGTTTGAATGCAGAAAAACAATCCACGTATTGGGTACTGATAATAGATCCTTTTATCATCACGGGCCATCCACACTATCTATTAGCCACATTATGTATTTGGAAGAAATGTAATACTATCACATTTAGTGATGCCAATGTTTGTCGGCGGCAAAATTCCTTGACTACTAAAATCGAGCATGTCACAGTTTCACAGCAACGAGAGCCAGAAAACTGCATACTCAGCAAACTAGACAACACTTCATTAGATTCGCAATGCACACCAACCATCGCATTTAACCTGGCCTAAGTAAAAATGGCAGCTCCCTACCCTTCATCACCAAAACATCCCGTTTGTGGACAACTGTAGGCTACAACATTGCCTTGAAAAGCGCTTAAAGTTCAGCGGAAGCCAACAAAGTGAGTTAAAATCTATGCTCGCAAGAAAGCTCTACTCCCCCAGCACAATTTTACAGAGTGAACCACGTGTTCATTTTCCAAATAACCGTATGCACGTTAACCTCAAAAACCAAACAAAAACGGAAAGGGTCACACGAGGCTTTGCCAACAAACCCCAAATACCAAATTTCATTAAATGGGCAAAACCAACAATTCCAGTAGCATCTAAGACAGATTTCATTAAGCCTGTTCTTTCATTTACTTCCCCATCTTCTCACGAAAACGTTGGTGGGAACAATTTTCCGAGGAGACAGACATTCCTAACATACCCATTGAAGAAAATCAAATTCCATACCGTAAAACCTCGTTAAGCCGGAATTAATCAAAGTTTCATTCCCACCGAACCAGAATGGAGCTCACATTAACGCTGTTTATCGCATGAATACAGCTGAAAATCAATAAGAGTGTGCATGAGGGAGAGCAAGAGAATACCATGATTGTTGGAACTGAAGCAGTTCTCTGGTTGGAAAAGAGGAGCCGCCGATCGAGAGAGAGCTGCTGTGAATAGATCCTCAAACTAGGATTAGGGTTTGGGTTTTATTTTAGTTTTGGGGGCCACCCAATTAATAAAGGGTGTTTATTTATTTTAAAACAGAACAAATCACAAATCCGTTGTAGTCTAGTTGGTTAGGATACTCGGCTCTCACCCGAGAGACCCGGGTTCAAGTCCCGGCAACGGAACCGTTTTTTTAGCAATATATTTTTTTATAGTAGGTAGTTTCACGTATCATTACCACTCTAATTTGCAATATACCTTTTCAAGGCCGCTTGGTAATCGTGTGAAAATATGAAAATTGAACACTCTCTGATCACTCACCTAGATGTGATTTCCATGGTGTCTTTGTGGTTTTCTAGCGTAGCAAACAAACTTTTACCTGAGAAAAAAGGATCAATTCCTGGGCTTGTAGTCATGATTCTAACAAAATAAAACAGTTTAATCCTTATTGACATGAACCCTAGATAATATTGTCTCAGCAAGATTAGGTATAAGGAAATTGGTAAGTTAGTGGTCATAGTTAGGCTGAGCACCCGTAGGTGCAGATTCTGCAAAAGCTGTTGAAGCAAGCAGGTGAAAATGTCCAGATCCAGACAATATTGATAAAGGTTTGCAGGTCATCTGATTTAAACCAAAAAATAGAGGAGAAGGAAGTAGATCCTGATCTCAGTCTAAGGAAACTGAGCCCTGACTAAGCCAGATGTGTGAAGGTAAAATGTATGATTGCCTGAAAAGTTTGGCAACATAATTGATAAACAGCTAACTGTAAGTTTTCAAGGAAGCTTCTGTTTTCCCTTTCTTCAAATGCCTACTTAATAGTTTTGGACTTCGCCTTCCTTTTGGTTCTTCTCTGCCTACATAGCAATATTCCATTGACCACATTGCCAGTGCTTCACAGCCCAGAAATTAGATCTATGTACTTAGCATGAACATAAACCAGAATCACTACATGTTCAATCCAAAACTACATGTTAATGGCCACAAGATTTGTACAAGGCATTTGACGAATACTGAACACATATACATAGAGTACAAGTATATAAAGTACTTATGTTTTTTACATGCTAAATCAGAATCACTACCTGTTAGTCCAAATATATTAAGTATTATGTTTAGTTCAGCACGAGGATCAGTAGATGTCTTTTGAAATTTCAACCAGAACCATGAGTAAAATCAGACCGCAAGAAATTTCTCAATACTGATGAAAAGTGCAGAAGATCGCAGGTGGAATATTGATAGGTATCAAACTTTTGAAAGGAACCATAACTGTGAAATCCATTTACTACAATTGAAGAAACAGACAAGGTATGAAACAGATCATTTGCTCTTTTTCCAAAATTTACAGGCCCACTTCCACAAAAGACTTTCTGGAAGCTTACATAACTGGATTCTTCTCCAACAAGGTAAAAGTTTCAATTAGTTTAGACTCTCTCTGTTGGATCTTCACAAATATATCTCTAAGCTTGTCGTGTTGAACCATCTCTTCCAGAATTTTATCCTCAGAAACTAAAGCTTTCTGCCTATGCTCACAGCTGCCAGAAGAAGTGAACACCAACTCAGAAAACAGGTCCTTCTGAACTTGTCTACAGTACTTCTCCCCTTCATTTGTCCCAGACGCAATGAGATGGTATATGTACACAACCCTTTGCTGCCCAAGCCTATGGGCGCGAGATATAGCTTGCCTTTCCACTGATGGATTCCACAACACATCCAGTAAAACAACCCTGGAAGCACCAACCAGATTTATACCTTCACAACAAGCCCTTGTGGAAGCAAGCAATATCCTTGCCTCACTAGCTGGATCATTGAAAACACTAATCGAGGATTGACGATCCTTTACGTGTATCTTACCATCCATATATAATACCTCGTTCCCCTCAGTCCAATTGAAATGGAATTTAAGCTGCTCCTTTATAAAGGCCAATGGTTCAATGTATTGACTGAAAACCAAAACCTTTTCATTCGTAGCCTCACAAAGCCGGATGAGTTCAACCAAAAATTTTATTTTCACTCCATCCTCAAGATTGAAATTCTTTAACTTATCCCTCTCGGACGGGAATTCCTCTTCCCCACTGTTAAGCAGCAGTGATGGATGGACAGAGATCAAAGACTCATAAAAATCACGTTTAAAGTGATTAAAGCCATATTGGCAGAGTTCATCAAAGAAGCTCTTCTGCAACTGTGCTGGTTCTAATACAACCACCGTGTCCTTCAACCCAGGCAGTTTTTCCTGCAGTATTGACCCCTTGTGTACATGCACAAATGGATCTATCATGTCTTTAACCTTCTTCAGCTTCTCACGTTTCAGTCTATCATCAGCACCTTTGGCAATGGAACTTGTAAGACATTCCCATTTGTGTCTTATGGCTTTGAACGTTGGCCTTGCCAAGCAGAGTGTATTATAAAGCTCATCAAAATTGTTCTGAAAAGGGGTGCCTGAAAGGATAATTCGCTTATCTGTCCTGATATTTGACAAAGCCTTCAGAAGCATACTGTCAAAATTGCGAGGGATATGTCCTTCATCAAGTACAACAAGGCCAGGAATCTCAAGAAGGATTTTCCTGAACTGAGTTTGTTTAGTGCTGGTAAGACACCCAAACAGTGTATAACTAACCCCCAGAATGCTACTACACATTTTCCAGGAATACAACTTCAACATACGGATAGCAGTTTCATCCAGGTTTCCAGCTTGACTCAGCCAGTTGTAAGCTGCCACACTTTCCTTGCCAGACAGCTTCCTCTTGTTCAGATTGTGAAAAGGAATGTCAAACTTCCACTTCCGAAACTCCTCTTCCCAGGTAAGGAGCATGCTACAAGGAGCTACGATAACTGGCCTGCATGTTGGATTTAATTTCATATATGTTTGAAGAAAAACAATTGCCAGACGCGATTTCCCAGTCCCTGGAGCATGAGATATAATGCACCCACTCCCATCAGAAGTTGTTTGGCTTTTCAACTCATCAAGAAGAATTCCTCCAGCTATGTTCTTCCAAATAAACTCAAAACCATCACGTTGATGTGGATACATACTACTTTTTATGCCAGGAATGATGTCCCATACTGTGGCTTCAACATGACCTTGGGGATTACAGCCAAAAGGGGAATCAGTACCATCTTGAAACCCAAAATCATCCAAGCTGAAGGGGTTCATTTCAACACCTGAGTCTCTCCTATCTGATTTTCCAAAAGGATGCGAACTCTACAATATGCAAAAGCACATTCAGAGAAAGAAAACAGATGTTCGGTGCAACACTATTCTATTATCAAGTTGATAGGCGGAGACTAAAAGGAAAAAAAACAAAATAAAACAAAACAAAACAAAACTCACACAGAAAACAAAGGTACTCCATCCTTTCTAACACATTCATCAATCCCTTTCATCCGGTATAATCCTTTTCCAAAAGGATGTGTACTCTACAATATGCAAAAGCACATTCAAAGAAAGAAAACAGATGTTCGGTGCAAAACTGTTCTATTATCAAGTTGATAAGCAGAGACTAAAAAGCAAAAAAAAAAAAAAAACTCAGACAGAAAACAAAAGTATGCCATCCTTTTTAACACATTCATCAATCCCTTTCATCCGGTATAATCCTCTTCAATTCAGAAAATGTAATCCCATTCATCAAGTTACGGAACATAGTATTTTGTTACCTAAAGCAAAAAAGTGTATGCAGAGTTACTATTACGAACAAGTGTTTGAAAGAGTAATCTTAAAAGTATACAGAATTCAGAGATTCGGCTATCATTAACATTAAACACTAAACCTTCCAAGATGTTGGCTATATTTCATGGACAGCAAAGACAGAGAGATTTGAAAGCCTAACAATTATCATTAAACCTTCAAAGATGTTAATTCTATTCCACGGACAGCAGAGACAGAGAGATTAGAGAGCCTAGCAAATAATCTTGATAAATCACTTGATCTAAACATGAAACAGAAAATATAGCATGACTTACAAAAGATGGTAGAATATACTTCATCTCCATTTTAACATATGAGCAAAATGCACATCTTAGTCCAACTTCCTCGTCAAGAATAAACTCATGATTCCCTACATGACAAAGAGGAGCTCCATCGACACCATCCTTTGGAGGAGGAAGTGTGTCTTCATCTGCAACCTGTTGATCAAATCAAACATATCAAGTTTCAGGAGATGCACATACAAACGTTCAAGATGCTAATGAGCAGAGGAGGGGCAAAAACGAAACAAATGAAGAGTAGCCAACTAGAACAGACAAAACATGAGCTCATAAAAATATATAAAAATAATTTGTAGCTTTGCTCCTTCACAATACCGGCATACCTTAGCAGAATCGGGTGAAATACCAATTTCACTAGATCTAAGAGCCAACTCAAAGGAGGCCCAAAGTTCATCCATTTCTTTCTCCTCTTCTGTTTTCGGTGGTGGACTCAACTCCTCAATTCCAAAGCTAAACTTCAGAGGTAGAGGAGTGTTGTCTAGTGCTGAATTACTTTCATCCTTAAAAGACTCCATCTCTTCCAGAGAAACTCCTTTCTCCAGAATGGAATCTACAAGAACCTTTAAAGAGTCACATTTTTCACCCAAGTTGATGCTCTTTCCTTTGAAGGCCTTCTTAAACTTCCGTTCATCCCTCCGACGTACTTTCTGTCCACCTTCATCGCCCTGACCTCTGTTATCCTCAACCTTCTGCGAACTAGACAGAGTTTTCTTACCAGCACCACAAGTCTCATCATCGCTAAAATCATCTTCACTCCCATCATCAGACCCAACATTTTTTTTATCAGAACAAGCTACCCTGCGACCATCAGTTTCATCATGTCCACTTGAGGACTTCGACGACTCCTCATCAATGCATAATGGCTGACTGAAAGTTCCAAGCCCCTTCTTTCTATATTTTGACGTAAAATGAGAACGGGTTCTCCGAGCCACGCAAGAAGGCTTATGACTGGGGTTAGCAGAACTGTCCTTGGCACCATCGACGTTGTTGTCGCCGTTCTCTATGTCAGCCAACACGTACAAACCGCATACTTTTCTCTTCCAACCCACAACTTTGTTTGGCCTTCCCCTCTTAATCAACCCCTTCTCAACATGTTTCTCTTTCAGCTCCTCCTCGGACCGGTCATCTGAACTCGTTTTCTCAGAACCACAACCCGATTTTTCTCCTGCGGAAGCAGCATAGTCACTGTCCGTGTCACCGGAGGACGATTCCAACGATGACTCCGACGAAATTGAATCAACCGAAATATCATTTCCATCATCCTCATCCTCATCCCCTTCTGAAGTATCCGAATCACCCCACGCCTCGTCGTCGCCATCCCCAGACTCATTCCTGTTCGCCCCACCACTGCTCTTTCCAGTATCAAAATTCAAGCAACTATTCTTACCCGTTGTCATGGATGGTGCCATTTTATCACTACTCCTTCCTTCAGAATTCGGATGACTACTCTCATTCACATCTTTCGCACTCGGAACATCAACATCATCATCATCATCAACATCAATAACAAAATTCCGATCCATCTCCGGCCCATCCAGACCTACCCCATCACCCAAAACCACCAATTCGTCCTCGCTGTCATCGACCGCTACTTGTTCCACATTGTTCGTCCTCTCAACAGCAGCACTAGAACTTTCAATATTCTTCAATCCCATGCTATTTCCGGCCCCATCAGTGCCTTCTTCATCCCAATCACTCCCTCCAATTTCTTCCAAACTACTATCAGACACAGCAACACTCTCCCTCTCAGTCTTCTTCCTAGAATTAGCCTCTAATCTCTTAGACCCACTAGACCTTTTCACCTTCTTAGCCAATCCCTTCCTCTCACCGAGTCCAGTCGAACTGGCGGGGTCAGCCCCACTATTTCTCTTCCGTTTCTTCACCTGACAGTGCTCCTTCTGAATTCGCTCAAGCGCTCGCCTTGTTCTCCTTGCCACGGGCAACCTATAGTCCATCATGGCTCCTCAGAAAGCCTCCACCTTTCTACACAAAAAGACCCTAAAATTCAAACAAACACATACTACATAACGCAGACCCAAAGCAAAGACCAAAAGAATGCGTCTGATGCGTTAAAAAATTCACCTTTGACGATCAAACACAGTGTTGTACAGAAAAAAAAAAACAGAGACGCAGACCGGCAAGAGAGAAAGAGGAAGAAGAGAAAAGGGCGCGAGGCATGCATTCAAGCAGAACAAAAAAAAAAAAAAAAAAAAAGAACACGAACTTGTACCCGTCTTACCCTTTTGACCTTCTTTCCTCTGCAACAGCAGATAGTTTGGGAACACGTTCACTGTTGGAGAGAGTGAAGGACAAAGGTATTTGTGTCGTGGGATCGGGATCGTCGGATTTCTCGATTGGCGAGACATCCCGAAGGTTGAATTCTCCCACGTGGCCTCTCCTGTCCTCCTCTCCCTCTTTTGGTCTGCTCGTGAAGTGTGGTACGAGAGGCATGGGAAAGCCAAAGCCTGAGTGAGTTTCACTCGGTGCGAACACCAAGGGAACAAACACACCAAAGTTGGATTCCATCACTTTCTGTCTTTGAAAATAATTTATAAAAACCTTAGCTTTTCACCACAATTTTAATGGTATAATATTTGACCATCATGATAAGTACATTATTAAGATGTAATTAATGAATTTAAAAATATTAAATATCTTATTTTTTAATAAAAAAATTAATATTACAATTAAAGGTTGGGAGATCCCTATTACAATTTGCGAGTAAAAAGTGATTAACCTCAATCATTAATAAAGTTAAACATATGATCAAACATTTTTGGTGTGGAACAAAATCCCAACATGCCCCCTTTTATGTTAGAAAATGATATATAACCAAGGTGAATTCTTTAGACTCATCTTAAAAACACATAGACAAGAAGGAATAAACTTGGTTATTAATAAAGTCAAATATATGGTAGGCATTTCTAATATAAGATGAAATCCTAACCATTACAACAATGTGCTAAACTCATGAATGTAAAATTTCGAATCACAAATCTTATGGTTAAAGTTAAATCTTACAAATATATTATTTATAAAGATATGAATTTTACTACTTAATATTTTAAAATTTTATATTAGATATGAGTTTTACTATATAAAATTTAACACATCTTAACATGTAAAATAATTTTTAAATTAAACTTTTGAACTCCTTAATAAGAAATACACAAACTAAAAGCAAATCCTTCTTAGGAAGTGCTGACTGCTGAAATGGTTGTTACGCCGTTGAGGAACATGAGCAGTCGTAGGAATCCGGTTGCACAAGTACTGCAGTCAAAACGGTAACATAGATAACATGGCAATTTACGTAATTAAAGGCATTGACAGTGGCAGAAAGAAACCCAAAATCTCTGCCAACGGATTTTTCGTGTTTGCATGCACTGACGGTGGCAGACGGAAATCCGCTTCTGCGATTCACAACTTTAGCGTGATTCACATGCACTACTGCACATGGCAGACTGGAAAATGCGTGCCAGTCTGAAAAGGAAGAATAAAACTTTAATTAATTTCAAATTCTTTATGGCATCCACAATATATACTTATTTTGGAAAATTCGTATTTAGTTGGTAATATTTAGATTAATTTTAACTTTTAACCTTTATTTTGTGATTACTATGTTGCTTAAGAAGTATTGTTAAAACAAGAATAATGGTTAAAAGTTCTTAATCCGTTGGCTTATTCTATCCCACGTGGGACAAGTTCGATCCGTACCTACGAGCTATGACACTCTTTCCAACAACCTCAAAAAGTGACAATTAGGTTCCCTAAAGGTGGGACTACACTCTTGTCTCTCACATCCTCTTTATTTATGTCACTTCATGACAAGTTTAAAATTTTAACCAAAAAAGATATCATTTCTCAAACCCTCTTTTTGCAACAAGTGTTGTCTCCACATGGAAGTGTGACCAATAAAGATTGGGACAAAAACTTAAATTGTTAGCCAAAATGCATAACCTAATCTTTAACAATTTCAACCCACTTATGTTGATAGATTTGCTGATACATGTCTCATTTGTATCCCCTATAAAATTAGTAGCTTTGATATCACTTTACCATGAGTTTAAAATTCTAACCCAAAAGAAATATCATTTTTCAAACCCTCTATGTACGAAAAGTGCTGTCTCCATTTAGGAGTGTGACATTAAGGCATGGGGGATAATGTTTGAACAAATAACAAAGTTATGATATCAATTGGTGGGACCATTGGATAGGGACAAAAGCTTAAATAATTAGTCAAAGTGCATAATATAATCTTTAATGATTTCAACCCATTTGTGGTTAATAGATTTGTTGGCACGTGTCTCATTTGTATCACTTGAGTTTGAATACTTAAGACTAACATAACTAGGCACTAGGCCCACCACTCCCACCCGTTACAAGTGTACTTCACTACCTTTGGCTTGCACTGTCCAATTCTTATTCCAAATCTAGATTAGTGTTATTAACTAATTAGTTCAAGTAGTGTGTAGCAAAAAATCTAATTTACAATCAAGTGCATATGTTATTAGATAAGATAAGATAAAATAAAGATCTAGATTAGTATTTTTAGTTATTTCCTAACAGTACATTAGAGACTACAATTAGTTTTATTAGTTAGTTCAATTAATTTTATCACAATTTGATCAAGTCTTTTGTTAGTCTTTTTTTGATCTTCATAATTTAATATCACCTTCATGCATGCTTGAATTTTTTTATTTTTATTATAATATATGTACTTAACTTACACACATAAAATATTAAACTTTATAGCTTATGATTGAGATTTTTACTAATTCACCTATTGAGTTAGCTAGCTAACCAACGTGCTTGAGTTTGGGAGTGCATTTTGGCCTTAAAGGCTACATGGGCTAATCAAGATCAAGCCTTAGTTTAGCAATAAGATAAACATAGTAAACGAAAGAGACTTGTACCTCAAAAAGAAGAACCAATTTGCACATTGATCAAGATGCCCTTTACACGTCCCTTCTTCTTCATAAGCAACACGCCAAACCATAAATGCAAGCCTGGGGAACAACAAACCCTACCATTGAACCATTAAAGAAAACCTAAGAAACTTAGTACATCACTGAGGCCAAGTTCTCATTAAAGATCAAGCCACTTTGTAGGTGCATACGGCTCCACTACTCCTGTGTGGGCGCTCGCAGATACGCAGTTCCCATGATGCCTTAACTTCGTCTTAAAGAACTAGGATCTTCGGCTATCGCTCAAGAATCAGCTTGCATCACAACCGTCCAAAAGCAACGCACGGACACGGATCCTAGTAAGGAAGACAGATGTTGACTCCGTCGAAGACAAGCGGGCCCCATGTCGTTCCAGATTTTGATTTGCGGTTTTAACGGCTAAAATGCCGGTGGTCTTTCAAGCCTCCAAAACCCCCCCTTCTGATTCGAAACGAAAAATAAAAAAGCACAACAAATGCAAATAAAAATAGAAAACCAAAAATATACAGTGAATCACGGAGGCAAGAGATTATTTTTTTGTTTTTAGAAATTTTGCAGATCTGGATGTGACGATAAGCGTTCCATTTCTTCGGAGACAGCCTGCATTGTTCGGATCCGATCAAAAGTCCAAAAAAGTAGCCGGTCTAGAGTCTGTTTCAATCGGAATTTGTAGCTGTTTGGCTTGGATTCCGATTCGGTTTCATCTGGAAGCTAGCATTGTTTCGGACTTGTTTGAATCTATACGCATTTTCGTTGTAGGGATCTGATCTGAGTCTTGTTTCTTGGTTTTGTTTGATTCTACATTGGATGCGGATTCAGCCGCCTCAGAAGCTGTTTCGTGTTTGATCTTGGTTGAATTCACCGGGAGTCGATGGCTTCGGTGCCTGAATTCCGTGGTTTTGGTTGCCGCGTTGTATAGAGAAGATTAGTCTGTTTTAGTGTTTTGTATTTTTTGATTGTTCGTGTGAAGAAAAGCGGTGTATTCTGAAGGTTTCGAGAATACGAGAGATGGATACTTTGTCTGCGATCAGCGAGGAGCTAGCTGAGATCGACGGACAGATCGCGGATATTTTCCGAGCGTTATCGTAAGGGATTCTGATAATCTTTTTTGTTTAATTTGCTTATATGATCCGGCATTTCAGTCAAAAGAATCGTATTCAATGCCTCTGCGTTCGGGTGCTTAGAGTTATAAGAGCTCTGAGGGAATCGGCTTAGCTTCTTTCGATTGATTCTTGCTCTTCTATATCCTTTTGTGAATTGTTGGACAAAATGTGTGTGGTCATGTGTAATTGTGGGGTAAAATGTGATGCCACAGAAATGGGTTTCAGAAGTTGGAGAAGGTTAAGGACTCGAATCGGAAGAGCAGGCAGTTGGAAGAGCTCACGGAAAAGATGCGCGACTGTAAGAGGTACTTGACTTTGGACCCCTTTCTTCTCTGTATAATATTTATTTGCGGAGAATATTATGAGCAGCATTTAAAGCTCTTTTTTGAATCTACATTCAGTTTGTTTAACATGAGTATTGTATTCAGTGTGTATATATTAGTCAACAGATTGCTTTTGTTGGAAAGAAAGTAATGTAATTGACTTCATGCTGATGATTATTGAGGGCATTTGATTCTTTGCCTTTGAAGATTTCTGATAGCAACAATAGAATGAAGAATTTTTGGAGAATTGAAACTACGAGTTTATTTATTACAGAAGTGAAATTGGTAATTGAATTGTCTCATGTGTCAAACTGATAACGTGTCTTTCTAGTTTGGAAGGCTAAATAAATCATCGGTACTGGAAAGTTAGTTTCAACAGGAGTTCTTAGTTCTTCAGGGGCTAGAGAAACCAGATTAAGAGGTCGAATTTCCTTTTTGGTTTTCTTGTCCCCTGTTGAGCAACTCTAATTGCCGGAGAACCAACTTTTGCTACATTGTAATGATCCAAATTGATCCATTCCTCTGTTTGGAATTCATGGAGCCAGGTATCCTCCACCTTGAATTTACAGCATGGACTCCCCTAGAAGGTGTTTCAGATTAGTTCTTTTGTATTGCTAAGATGGTGATAATTATCCAATATGGACAACTAGGGTGATTGTCCCATGGGTCACAGTTAATTTAAGAATATCTAAAATCAATAAAATCAGTGTCATAGTCATGAAGAATGCAAATCTTTTCCACTGTATTATTTTGATTTCAATTTGGCTTGACAAGAGGTTGGCTGTTGGTATCAACAATGGATTCAGCACTATATGAAGGAACACATTGATTTTAGTAGTTGACAGTCTTTAGGGTAATATAGCCATTGGTTCTGGATGTACAACCAATCTTAACTTTTGGGTTGACTCAAATATAGGTGACGATACCTTTCTATCTGTTGCCAAAAATTGGACCATCCATATGAAAAGTAAAAATGCTTGAACTTCAAATGACCATAACTCATTTATATTGGGGTTGAAATGTACAATTCAGATAGCTTTCTTGGAAACGTTTTGGATAAGCAATAGAAAATCTATTAGAAAATGAGTAAATTGATATAGAATCCGTCTCAAAGAATTACAAGCTATAATTCAAGTAATCAACAAAGTCTGTGACGGAAGATATTAAAACTACCAAAACCATTAGATCACCCCATACAATAACATTAAAGATAAGGACTTTAGTTCAGGAATAAATCACTCAATGGTTTGACATAAAAAGTAAGGACTTTTGCTCAAGAACAAATTACTCAATGGTATTACATGTCCCTTTAGTCCTTTCTCTCCATATTGTCCACATAAGGCAAAGGAGATCACCCTTCTCCAAATAATGCTGCATCTCTTTCCTACTGGAGTATATCTCAACCACTTCGAGAGGCATTAGCTACTGAATCCAATATCACAAGAACAAATGAGCATAACTCTCCATAAATCAAGCAATGAATTGGAAAAACGTTCAGCTGTATCACCAATGCATTTAGACATGCAATAGCAGTGCATTAGGATGACTTTCATTTTCTTCAGGTTACCAGCAGTTAAAAGTTTTTCCGAAGCTGACTTATGCACACAGTAACTTATTAAACATATAAAATTCCATTCAATTTTGATTATTCTGCTCAAAACCTTTCTTTTTTCCCCGAAAAAAATGAGGGGGTCTAAGAGGTTTTCTATTTTTGAGATTTGAAATGTGGATTTTAAGTTCCTACGCTGTGAATATCCTGCAACTTATCAGAGAACAATGTACTTAAGAACTAATGCTCTGTTTAAGATCTAGAGATCAAGGTAATTTGTTCGTAAAATTGTATTTCTAGTTTTTGCCAAAAGCCAGGACTTACTTTACTACACGATGCTTGAAAGTTGCTATTGAACAAAGCTGACCATCGGTGATAAATGTTATATATGATGCTTCCGTTGTTGTTGTTGCTTCTCTCTACTTGTGTGTGTTTTTGTGTTTTCATCTTTCCTTCTGGCAATGGTCTTGGGACCAAATGACGTCTTCTCCTTACAAATAGGGTGGAGGGCGAGTCATTGGGTTGAGATCATGTTAACACGTGGGTTGTACTTACCTGTAAAAAGGATCTGGTTTGCCCTTTCAGGCTTATTAAAGAGTTTGACAGAGAAATCAAGAATTCAGAGAGTACAAATGATCCAGGCACTAACAAGATGCTGAATGAGAAGAAACAGTCCATGGTGGGTTGTTATTTTAATCTATTTAGCCTTTGATTTTGTAAATCTTTTCCAAAATTTTTGTTGTGTGCCTGTGTACTGAATGATGTTCATACTTTATGCAGATCAAGGAGTTGAATTCATATGTTGCTCTTAAAAAGCAGTAAGTTAACATCCGTCGAATTATGCGATTTTTCAGTTCCCAAAGTAGCGAAATTAATTCCACATATCTATAATGCATCTGATGGACACATTGGGTTTAATGGAATGTTCTTGTCTTGATGTTACGGTTTCTCTCCTCTTTCTCCCAAATTCAGTGTCGCAAAACCCTTTTCTTTTTCTGTGTTTTTCATAAGTTAAAGCATCAAAATTTTAACTTTACATATTAGCCTTACTTTAATAAAATTTCCATGCTTGAACAAAACAACTCAAAATTGCAAATGGAAATTTCTGTGTTACGTTTCTGAACTGACAAAGGCACTTTTGGAAAACCACTAAGAAATTATGAATTTCATTGGCATAAAAAACACATGTCCCATCAAGATAGCAATTCTAAGTTGATACCTTTTTGCATTAAGCTTTGCAGAATCAGTGCCATCTCAAATGCGTGGCATACTGTGAGATTTATAAATAATCAGAATAAAATACATGTACTCTCTCAGCCTCTCCACAACCTCAGTGGTTGAGAAAAGCATCATTCTAATTTTCCAGGATGATGTGAGGTGCCATTGGTTGAAAAAACATCAATTTCTCTTCTTAAAATTGGGGTGGCACCTTTGATGGAAGAATAAGAAAAGGTTGCTTAACGTGGTTGGTCCTGTGCAAAAAGGACTTAATAAGTGCACCATTAAGAAGTGGTGAGTTGATCAAGTCAAAAGGAACGATAAGGATAAAAGTGGGAGTCAAAAATTAACACCAGTAGAAGTGGTAGGGAGGGAAATGATAACCACAGTGGTGATAAAGAACACGATGTTAGATAGGTTTAATGTACAAAATAAATTCATGTAGCTGAGCTTAACAAGTTGATGAAGGTTCCTGTGTTGTTCCCTATTGGTTGGAAGTTTTGGCCTAGTTGAGCTGGTTGCTTATTTGTTGGATGACTCAAGATAGTGGTTGTCTTCTGATCAGTGTTGCTTCTTACCTTGAAAATTGGTAATAACATTAAAGTGATCAGGTTATGTATGGCATATGTATCTGAACCCATTTGCTCCCATGTATGGTCTGGATTGACCTTCTTATGTGCACAGCAATATCATTGGTCTTGTTTCTAGACTTTTTGCATCATTTGATGATTAATTCTATATTTTCAATTCTTTTCTTAGGACTTATTTGCATTTTGTTCTCATTGCAGATCTGCAGCCAACCTTGAAAACAAGCGAATTGATCTTTTTGATGGTGGCAACGAAGGATATCCAGACGAAAATGTTGTGGTAGCATCATGTAAGTATATGCCCTTTTCACGAGCAAGATACCTGCTAAGGAGATCTCTGCCTGGTTGTGGATTTCTGGTGGAATTTGTTATCCTGAATAGTCACAATATTTTCTTATCAAATGAAAAGATGCCAGATCTATATACTAGACAAGTAAGGCTGGTTTGGTTGGCTACTTAAGCGTTTAAGTTCAATTTAAAGAAGTTGGACTTGAAGCACTATGGTATCTTGGATGGATGCTACCTATAGCACAAGTTCACTTCAAATCTTTTCTCCACCAATTTTTGGCTTTAATCTACTCAGATAAGATACATGTAATTTTGCATTTTAAGATGTTTTGTTTCTGAGAAATAGTTCTACATATCCGGTGAGTGCCTAATATATCTATAGCATATGAAAACTAAATATGGTAATGATAATTGGAGAATGTCACTCGCATGGTGAAACCTGTCTCATACTAATACTATCTGTGACCCACCAGTTTGTGATGGTTCATAAATTTTGCATTGTGGTGCATATGTAACATAATTGGAGTTATTTAACTAAGGAGTAAAAAATGTCTAAGTTGGTTCAGTGGATTGATGCTGAGTCGATGCGGAGTTGATGCTGAGACACAGGCTATGTTGAGACATAGCTTATGTCTCACCACATATGCTGGTTATGGTGCATATGTCTATCTCTCTAAGTTGGAGTTATTTAACCGTGTTTGACATATTTCTACCTGTGTATGTACTTCAATGTTACCTTTGATGTCTTAAATGTTTTCTCCAATATGAAGTATAATTGATACTGAGACACAGGCTATGTTTTCCAGCCATGACAAATCAACAGCTAATGGATAGTGGAAACCGTATGATGGACGAGACTGATCAAGCTATTGAGAGGTCAAAACAGGTTGGGTTATATCTCTAGATCATTTGGTTGTGCTATAAGTTTCTCCATTTTGTGCCTGGACTTGGATAAGTTTCATATGCTTTCTTGAAGCATGATCGTCATTTCCTCCTCCAAGTTACTGATGTTGTTCTAGAGCATACTCATGCTGCTTACCTCCCTGTCAAGACCTGTGCAAATTTCGAAATCTTAACTTGCACATTGGCTTCAAATTCAATCATCCTCCGCAACCCCACCCACAAAAAAAGAGGGAATAAAGCAAAAGAAGATAAAGGGGAAACCATAGAATTTGTCATAATAATGTTTGAAGTTTGAAATTATTGCAAAAGAAATGTAAATCCATCTCACTGTTTATGATAGGTTGTTCATGAGACTGTCAATGTTGGGACAGAGACTTCAGCAGCATTAAAGGCTCAGGTGCGTAATTGTCAATTTTGGAGAACGGATGTAATGGCACTTTATTACATCATACTAAATTCGACTTTCCCTACTTCTTTCCATCTTTCTCGCTCACACAAAAACACCCCACAATTTCTCGCCTTGTTTTGTTGTTATCTTTCAATAAATTTAAGTGCTGAACTAAAGATGCGTATTGCTTTTATGTTTAGACTGAACAAATGAGTAGGATTGTTAATGAGCTGGACTCTATTCATTTCTCAATCAAGAAAGCTACTCAACTTGTGAAGGAACTTGGTAGGCAGGTCAATCTCTAAAAGTATCTTCTTCCTATTTTTATCATATATTGGTATTAGTTGTTACTTGCATTACTTACCTCAAGTATTTTTGTTAGGTTGCAACTGATAGGTGTATCATGGCATTACTCTTCATTATTGTCATGGGAGTTGTAGCCATTATTATTGTTAAGGTAATATATTTGTTAACCTTAATTCTTATTTCCTGTTATTACTATAAAAAATTTAATTTTCTTAGTTAATTGATTTAGCCTTTTCTTAAACAATTAATTAACAATTGGAATCAATCCTTGATGTTCCTTTGATTACAAATTTGGCTTCATGAATAACAAGGCATTGTTGCATACAAGTTTGAGAAAGAACTGTGAACTGCTTCTATTTGATTTGTATCAATCTGTTCCAATACATTTAGGATGAATGATTAAAAGACAAAGCCATTAACTTCTGCAGTCTATTGATTAGGTCCAATGTTGTTCTTTTTAATGAATCTTTTGTACTTCTATACTTCAGATTGTGAACCCACACAACAAGAACATCCGGGATATCCCTGGATTAGCCCCACCAGCAATGAATCGGAAATTGCTGTGGAACGATAGTTAAAAAGCAAGGCAGAGAGATTCCCTTATGAGGTTGAGAATGATCTTGCCCATTTCGATGGAACATCAGCCTAGCCTGTCAAGCTGTTGGGTGCACCCAAAATCGACAGAGCTGGTCTGGTCTGGTTGAGTTGTTGATTTTTTTCTAGTAATTTTTCCGAGTGCTAGTCTTAAACTACTGTTGTGGCTCGTTAGCTTCAATTTGAAGTGGTCTGCACGGTCCCTTCCTCCTCCCCGACCGCAAATATGTTGATTGTTTTGAGGGAAACCAAAAAATATATTCATACCATCTATTGATTGCTACAGGTGTAAGATTTTTCCTCAGCTGTTCATTGTTTGTTTCTGTTTATACATCCTGGATTCCTTGAACTTGCCCAAATGCTCGTCAAGAAGCAGCCAAACCCATAATGGGGCACACTATTCCTCGTTATCAAGACAAGCAATTCTGGATAATCCCTAAGTCATTTCACGGTAAGAAAATCTCTCTGCAAGATCAAATCCTTAGATTGGCAGCCTTGTCAATTGTCTTTTTCTCTCTCTCTATTTTTTTAATGAAAGGTACTCGACATATTTTCTTTAGTAAAATAAAATTAGACATAATAATCATATCTTATCGAAATACAAAATACAAAAGGCAACAAGTATCTATTAAGTGGCCTACATACTAATTCTCTACTTGAACGTTCAAGTTTAAATAGAAAGCAAAAATACGTCCACAAACTTGGTAAACCCTAAACTCTAAAGTTTTGAGCTTAGAAAGCAAAAATACATCCACAAACTTGGTAAACCCTAAATCTAAAGTTTGGAGCTTGAAAATATATAGGATAACCTTATTGAGGCTTATGATTCTTAAGATCACAAACTTAGTAAACCCTAAACTCTAAAGTTTTGAGCTTAGAAAGCAAAAATACATCCACAAACTTGGTAAACCCTAAATCTAAAGTTTAGAGTTTGAAAGTATATAGGCATAATCTTATCTAGGCTTATAATTCTTCAGAACAAGCCGTAATTACTTCTTAAAATATTCAAATTAAACTTGATAAAAAGTTTCTCATATATAGGCATAATCTTATTGAGGCTTATAATTTTTAAGGAAACTGATCACTTCTGAAATATTCAAAATAAGCTTGGTAAAGAGTTTAATTTATAAAAATTTGTACAATAATGATGACCAAGTCTTTTCTTTTAATACACTCACACATGTTTGGAATGTCAAACATGAAACCAAAATAAAATTTAAGTATCATGATTGGCCGATTCTCTTCTATCTTATCGTTCTCTTTAAGTTGGTGATTCCACCGGAAATTCATGCCCCAAGTGAAGATAGAAATTTTATGTTGAAAGAAAGCTCCAACTTTCCCCAGAAGTGGCCGACTCGGTTGGGATGAAGCAATATAATATTGTAAAGCGACATCCAAATTGTCAAAGGCCGCTGGTGACTCTGATCAAATCGTCGTTTTGTGCATTATTTAATTGTTGAAAGTACAGTTTCTCTGAAATGATATCATGACCGATTGGGAACCTAATTATTACGTGTTCAATGACCCAAAAGAAGTGTCATCCTTACATCAATAAATCCAAATGCCATGTTCGGCCCAGCTGGCTTACACTTTTCCGAGGTCCTGTGTAGGGCAGTGGGAGTCAATCCAACTTGGTTTCTTGTTTGGGAGATGTCAAAATCAACCCAGAAAGTTCAGGAATTACATGGACAAATGGTAAGAAAGGCTGCTTTCCAAAATTGAATGGGTCAAGCTTTGATTTGTGATTGCACACTGTTTGGGACAAATCACTGTTCTTTTTCTAAGACCTACAAAATAGATAACGTGGTTTTCCAAGGTTAGCGGTGGGAAAAGCAACTTTTTTTTTTTTACTTTGTTGTACACTAACAGTCAAGGGTTTGGAAACCGATTGTTGGGTTTGGTGGGAACCAACAACGTTGTCCACTCTGACACAACTTTAATCTCGGTCTTTCACCGCACCGCGTGACAAACTTTAATTGGAAGTCCATTCAATGTTTCACATGAAATCACAAAGTCAAGTTGGATAAAAAGTAGAGGCTGATTTTACTTCTTTTCATGCAATTGAAATGGGTCTCCATGCAAAGGCACCGAAAAGGAGAAGACTAGATACGAAACATAGGTCAAAAAGATCCGTCTTCTGCATCATAGAGATCAAATCTTACCATTTGGTTAAGAAAAGTCTAATCAGGGCAAGCATGTCTTCGAGGGGCTTTTTTTTATATCATAAATGTTATGCAAGACCCGTTAAATACGATGCTTAAAATGTCTAAACTTATGTTTTGGGTAACAAAAGTTCAATAAGATAAGTCAATCTAAAAAGATGTGAGTAAAAAATTGTCATGCATGGATAGTGCTTTTACTATTAACAAAAGATCAATAATTTAAAAAGTTAGGGTTCTCATGAAAGTTCTAATTTAAATGTTAAGATTCTTTTTTACTTTTTATTTTAACTTGAAAGGAAAAATTGATAATATTTTTGTTATTAACAACACCTTACTCAGTCGAGAGCAGATACCATTTAAAATTTTCAACAACAAAAAAATGCATGAATGGATGTTGAAGTATAAAAATAAAAGTAATGTTTTTGTCGTTAAGTTTTGATTATTACATGTGGTTGTAATGAAATCTTAATCTTTTCCAAGAATAACAACAAGAAATATGACTACATTGATGGAACATTCATTAAAACAACGCGCTTATTTCAAGTTTTTTGTCAAATTGCATAGATTTGTTGGTTGGCCTGGTCCGTGAAGAATCTTTTACCCAACAAGGAGACAAAATGAGAAGCAGAGGAAAAGAAGTTCAATCCATGGCGTCCTTTCCCTCTGGACCCAGAAGGTCGGATGAACAGGCTAGAGATTTATACAGCTCACATGCCAAGTCCGAAACTTGACTTCAGACTCTGCACAATATAATACTCGTCCTATATTCGTTCAATTTGGTCAATGAGAAATCAGCTTTCCACCCACCCACCCACCGGGATTAAACTAATCACTGCTTTCAATTTCAAGCCCCCACGTTGAGCAGAAAGGTTGAACCTTTGAACAAATAGTAGTCTGAAACGATGACCCAAATGGGCGTTAAGCAAAACAACTAAATCTTTCCCACAAGTTTCTGTGCGCACAGAATACTAAAACAGGGGCCACAATTTAAAGATCATCTTTCAGTGTCAAAGTGTGCAGAATCATCCTGTTTCTGCATTCTCCTAACTCCACAATCTTGAATGAATTATTTAATCATTGTTTATTCTTCTCGTTTATGTAGCTGTTTATCTAAAATATTAACTAACGAGTTGGATCCGATGTTGCTTTGTTATTTCCATCTCAAAAGATTCTTGACCTGATATAAAAATGTCAGCTCTGTCTCTGTCTTCACCACGCTCAATAGAATATCATTTTTTCAAAGATTTTGAACTTTTTCTTTTCAGGGTTTGAAGTATTCTAATCAGGAATACCACATGCAAAAGCCAACCCGTTAACCCAACTTCTGTGCAAAGGTTTGGACGGAATGAATATTGTTAATCTAATCAGCAGAACCAAGATGAAATGAAATTTATTGAATAACAAAGTCACACATTAAAGAAAAAAAATACTTAAATGTGTTTTATGAAAATGAATAATTTTTCTTTTGAAAAAAGGTGGATATGAATCTTTAGAAAATCCTTACTCTATGCATTTCAATCTAATTCCATAAATGAACTAGTCCTTCTCCCAGCCAAAAAAGGTACTCATGATTAATTGGTAAGAATTTTTTGACGAGAATTGGACTGGACCTTTTCATAGAATGCTATTCAAAGTCAAGTTAACACGGTAACTGGGGTGGTTTGTTTGATCAGAAAGCATTTCCTCCATGCATTTGTCGCCTGTTTGACAAGGAATTTGCTAACTTCGTCGTCCCAGAGAAATTTCAAGGGAAAGAACTCGGTATTAATGAAGGGAAGTTTCTTTCTTTTTTCCTTTATAAACCTAGTCTTGTACGACGTTGATCTGTTGGAGACTCATCTGTTGCCTTGTATTTAAGGATAACGAAAACAGGAACGGTCCAACCTGGAGAACCTCTGCCACCAAACGCGCCGCGTTTGGACTAAATGGGAACGCAGGACATGGTGACTGGAAAGGTTGGAAGATTGTCTTGGTCTTTGCGTTTGTTGAAAATCAGGCTCACATCTGTCCCTTTCGTTCGAGGTCTTGTTTCGTTTCATACACGAAACCTGTAGTGTATGGTGTCTCTCTGTCTCTCTCTTTCTCTGTCATCACGTGGGTGTCTTCATCTTCTTCTGCTGCTGCTGCTGCTTGCTTGTTTTATCTTTGCTTTGTAATTTTCCATTTCTTTAACATCACGGCTTCTGTTTCCAATCCAGTAAAGGGTTATTGCCGTTTGTCTATTTCACATCTCTCACTCTTATCTTATTTTGTTTCTGTTCACACCGTGGGTTCAAACTATCAATAGAACTTTCTTCTTTTGTTTCCTTCTTTTTATAATTAGTCTGCTTTCCTCCATTTTTCATCTGGGTTTTCATCTCTTTCCTCTTTCTATATGTTCTGCTTTCCAAGGGTCTAACTTTATTGCTTTCTGCTAGTTTCGCTTGTTGTCTTCTGGGTTTTGATTTAGCTTCTCTGTTTCCCTATCCACTTCGGCTTTGTTTATTGCCTTTTTCTCTCTCTGTCTGTCCCTCTCTATGAGATAGGCCTCTTCGTTGGAAATTTTAATGCTGACACCATTCGTTTTAAGCCGAGCTGAGAGGAGAATTTGATTGAGAACCGGTACTTCTGCTGAAACAATTTGAATTTCGGAGGAGACTTGTGAAGATGAAGTGTTTCTTCCTCTTTAAGGATAAATCCAAGAAGGAGAGAGGATCAAGATCTGCCCCAGAGCTGCAAAACCAGAGTAAATTAAATGGTTCAGCCATAAAGCGCGGAACCAAGTCATCGAGTTCCTTACCATCGCCCAGGACCATACCGGAGTTGTACAAGGAAAAGGAGCAAAACTTGAGAGTTTTTACTTACGAAGAGCTGATGGAAGCAACAAATGGTTTCCACAGGTTGCTAAAGATTGGAGAAGGTGGTTTTGGGAGTGTGTATAAAGGCAAAATTACGCCTCCAGATGGTCAAGGTGATCCAACCGAGGTTGCCATTAAAAAGCTAAACACGAACGGCCTGCAGGTACTAGCTTCACTTCCCTTGTAATTGCAACTGCATTTCGTTTTGGCTTTCAAAATTCATGAAGCATATTTAGTTCTAAGGAATAGCTGTATAAATATTGTTTGCTGCACGCATTTTTATAAACCCAATATATGATTTGTTTTCCATAAATTTGATGATGCACGTGATCCAGTTTAATTGTATAGAAAAACAGAGCATATACTCTCAGATCTCCTCAATTCCAAAAAGATGCCAGCATCTTTTACTTATGATTGGCATCTTTGTTCCTTGATTTAGGACCCCAGAAAATTTCATGATTTCGAGCTAGCTTATTGTTGGTTGTTTCGTCAGAATGTGTTCTTCTGCTTGGTCGCTGAATTTCCTTTTACTTGCATTGTTGTTCGAGTAATCCTGTTTTTTATAGTTAATTTCTTTTCTTCTACAGGGTCACAAAGAATGGCTCGCAGAGGTTCAGTTTCTTGGTGTTGTGAATCACCCAAACCTAGTAAAACTTCGAGGATACTGTTCTACCGATGGAGAAAGAGGGATCCAACGATTGTTGGTATACGAGTACATGCCTAACAGGAGCCTAGAGTATCATCTGTTCAACAGGCAACTGCCCACTTTTCCCTGGAAAACAAGATTAGAGGTTCTCCTTGGTGCGGCTCAAGGACTTGCTTATCTACATGAGGGGCTGGAAGTGCAGGTATAACTTACTTTTATTCAGTTTGCAATAATTTATCATGCTATCAGTTATCTGTGCATAAGAAATTACATATTAAATAATTTATTAATGGAGCCTCAACTCCAACTTACTTCTTTGGCCATGTTAATTTCCTTTTGTCTGTACCTTTTTTTCTTACTAGCTTGTATTAGAATTATGTTTCAGTTATCCTATGGGGGAAAAAAGAAAAGAAAAATAAAAGGCATTCCCAGTCATTTAGTTGCTACCTCTGGGTTTTTATCTGGACGCAGCTGTAAAATGCGGTTGGTTCAAATTGGACCATTTCTTTTAACCGCACCAATTGAAACATGATTCTTCTTCTCAGTTAGATTAGATAGTCAAACCGTAGTCTAGCCATGTACGCTAAGCTCCATTGGAAAGGGAATTGACTATTAACCACATCTGTAAAGCTTTTAGTAGTATCTTTCTATTTTAGTCTTCTTTTTCCTGTTGGGAAGAAGAGTGAACTCTCTTATCACCCAACGACACTCTGGAGGGTTAGCTTCTCCAAATTTATTTAGACAGGTCTAACTACAGAGATAGGAATTATTTAGTTGCAGGATGGCTTGGGTTTCATGACGCTTAGTCTTCATTAATGAGAGGCAACCATTTTGTTGGGACACATTTTTATTATGTCATGGATGTGAGGTAATTTGGTCTAAAATCTATAGAATACGGCACAGCTTTATCCTCTTGGATGAAGTTTTTGCAACAAAAGATGCTGAAATTGTGACTGCACTGTTTCACTGTTGAATTGACTTATTTAAGTGTCAAAGACGTCATTTTTGAAATTCTGTGAGGATTCAGTAAAATCTTCCATTTCCATTGAACTAAGATTGCCATTATGAATGGTAATATCATTTTATCAACTTCACATATTCAAGCTTTTTCACATAGAAGCTGACAGAGTAGAAGATTCATATCAGTTTAGCATGAATCTGTTGTCAGTCAGTTTTGGTTATGTTTCATGTTTTCTGGTGTTCCCACCTTATTGTCCTTACGGTGGACTTCCAACATTGGGAACATAAAAGACTAGGGATGCATATGCTGATTTGGTGGTGATAGAAAATTTAGGGTAAAGAAAATTCCTCACTATCCCACCCTGAAAAGCAAGTGCAGTTGAAGATGCTTGCTACCTTGCTGTTATGGTGGTAATTTGAAACTTGGTTGAAGCTCCCCTGACCTCTACAATAACCTTAGAGTTTTACCAGACCCTTCTGAATCAATAAAAGAAAAGGAAAAGCTGCAGATGATTATATCCTACTAGTCTTCTACCAACAACTATTTTGATTTGCAGATGATATTCTGAAATTATGCTAACCATTCCTCTTTGCTCTGATTGAAAAGGTTATCTATCGAGATTTCAAGTCCTCAAATGTGCTCTTGGATGAGAACTTTAAGGCAAAGCTCTCAGACTTTGGGCTTGCTCGAGAAGGTCCACAAGGTGACCGTACTCATGTATCTACGGCGGTAAGTACATCATAGATGATATACTTGACTGGCATTCTTAGGCTGTATAAGCAGCTAATAAGCTAAATTGACATGTATAACACAAGCATTTTTTGTGTTTTTTTAGCTAGGTTACTTGGTCCACAAATTTGTGACTTGTCTTCAATTTGCGTTTTCAGGTGGTTGGGACTTATGGATATGCTGCTCCAGAATATGTTGAAACAGGCCACCTTACAATCAACAGTGACATATGGAGTTTCGGTGTTGTGCTGTATGAGATCCTCACAGGCAGGCGAGTGCTGGACAGAAACCGCCCCATGGGGGAGCAGAAGCTTCTTGAGTGGGTGAAACAGTTCCCAGTTGACACCAGTAGGTTCAGCATGATAATAGACCCAAGACTCAGAAACCTGTATTCTATTGCTGCTGCTCGAAAAATTGCTAAACTGGCGGATCGCTGCCTAAACAAGAATGCTAAGGAGCGGCCTGCGATGAGTCAGGTAGTTGAGAGCTTGAAGGAAGCAATTCAAGTGTCAGAAACCTCTTCTGCCAATATGAGTTCTGAGCCATCCGGATCTAAAGTTTCCAAGCGGAGACACAAATAGAACAACTGAGGGAAATTTTTTTGACATTAAGAGAGCCAAAGGATAACGATTTTCCAATAGTAAAGCATATACTGGGTACACCTTGTAATTTGTTCTGATCTGGTTCCAGAATGTGTGTAGATTTCTGTAAATCTGGAACATTGAGTTGGTCCAACTAGTCTTACTGGGCAAAGATGAGGTCCTCTCATGATCATGACATTTTGTCCCCCACCCTCAAAGTTGATGCATTGATGAAAGGAGGTGTATAGGTTGGTCTGGGGAATCTTGTAAATCTCTATACTGAATTTTGTGTTGTAACTCTTATTGAGTTTTGAGTTTTCATTTTGTTAATCTAAATTTGAGAAATAAAAAGATTTATTCACATCCTCCCCCCCTCCTCTTGTCTTTTTGCATTGTTAGTTTGTGAATCTGGTTTATACCACCAAGGAAGTGGGTTATCAATATCTTCAGGCCTTGCTTTTGTCTGTGACATTTAATTAATTGGGTAAAGATATGAGATTGGAGGCAAGGAAAGCACATCATCATTGTTACTCCTTTGGGTAAGCTACCAGTTGGGTAAGCAGCTATGAACTGAACTTGTTTTCTTGCAGTATATGAATGAGGTTTGGTTCTCATAGCAGGCTGCGCAGGCACTGAGAAGCTAAAAAATTCTTCTGCTGTAGACATAATATTGGTAGTGCAGATATAGTTGGTTGTTATGAGAACTGGGTTAGCTCCTAGGTTATGAAAATTCTTCTGAGCATGGGAGTTTGCAATCCTGGATAAAAGATGATACTGGAGAGCAAGATTTGCTTGCTGTCTTAGGAAAGGAGCATCACAATGAAGAAACCTGCGCCCTAAGGACTTTTGGGGACTCATGTGCGGTAGTCTGCAAAAATAGTAAAAAGTAACAAAAGATTCCGACCTGCCGGATTCGAACCAGCGACCTAAGGATAGCTTTAAGAATTGATTCCCACTACAGTCCTCCGCTCTACCAACTGAGCTAAGGTCGGCTTGTCAATTTTATCTGATTTAAAATTATTGACTTAATTACGCTCTTCTAATCTACCACTTTGATTTTTATTTAGAAAATAAAAAAATTAAAAATTTGAAATCTAAACAAAGACAAGTAGTTGAGACAAGTTTAGTAGTTCATAGCGAGGGTCATCATGTCTTTTCTATAGACTAATTATAATATTTACTTCTTGAATGATTTGCTTTTCTTTTTGCTACGATACTTATGTTCTTTTTGTTGCTATGCTACTTGTGTTCTTTTTGTTGTTATGCCCAACACCTTAAAAAAATAATCATCCAATATGAGCTCGCTGATCAATACCTTTCAGGCATGTTGGCATTGTTCTTTCATATTATACATGTGGAATACTATAGATGAATAGTATATGCAACAAAATAAGTACAGAATTTTGTTGCAATGGAGCAAAGGAGCCACATTCCTATCCTGGAAGAATGAATGGCTCAGTAGGTTGTGGGATGAAGTGTCTGGGTATACCTCAACAAATAGTCGAGATGAGCGCTTTCCTCTTTCCCCGATACCCTTCTGTTCTTGTACTATTGCTGCGAAAAAGTGATGAACTTCATCGCTTCCATTCTATAGTTTAGTGCCTAAAATTGACAACCATTTGAGTTAACTGAGAGACTCAGGTGCTCTATTTTATGATTTTTCTGGTTTTCGTTTGGAAACGTAGCTGACTCCTTTGACTGCGTAAATACCCATGTACGATGATATGCCTAGTCCAAGAATCCCTCACACACGCATACACACACTCTCCCGCCGCCGCGCGCCCCCCTCCCTATCTTTATCTCCGTCTTTGAAACCCTTTACCCATTACTTTATTGTTTATGAACCTCCTTTAGCAGAATTAGGGCGACAGAATCTAGTCAATCTAGAAGAAATAATAGTTTATGAAGACTTATGTGAATGTTTGAGTAGGTTATATCCAATTCTAGATTAAAATATTTCTCCCCTAGGAGACCTAGAAAATCTATGAACCTTTATAGGAATATCGTTCTTCTTATAGATGTTTTTACGGTGTCTTATGCACGAATTCTCATTTGTTACCATTTCATGCATAATTATGCTTCAAAACACTGACAACAATTGTAAGTAAGGAGTTATATATATATAATTGTATTAATCCTGTAAATTCCCTATCTACTAAAAAGGAAGAAGTTGGGCTCTCTAGTTGTGATTTTATCACTTCATCTAACCTTTTTAAATTATCAATCCAACCGAATATATAGGCGGCGGAATCATCTGAAAATGAAAGAAAACATGCTTCACATAATGATTTAAACCAAAAACTGCTTAAAATTTATTGTAAATCAAAGTATCTAAAAAAAAAAAAAAAAAAAGGAGAAGAAATGTAAAATGCCTAAATGTTCATATCCTTTTTCAGATATAGTTCTCCCTAATTGAACAACTTATGCTATTGTTGTTCTTATCGTTGATGCTTTCAGTTTGGAGTTGCTCTGAACGACTTAATCAAGACCTTTTTTCTTATTAATAAGATGACAAGACTTTTCCAACAAATTAATTATTGTTGCATTTAATGTAAGCAAGGAATCTCCAAAAGAAGAAGAAGAAGAAGAAGAAGAAGCTTGTTTTGTCTTCAAGGCAAGAGGTACAAAGGGTGCACAGAAAAAAATAGAAAATAAAAATAAAAAATAAGAAAGACGACTAAAAGAGGAAAAGCATGACGTGAAGAAATTAGATCCCATTTTCACTCAAATATTTTGACTTTAAAAATGAAATTAAAAATAAATTGGATCCCATTTTAGGAAATAACTAAATAGGAAAACTCTTTTTTTTTTTTTTTATACCACTCGTGGTCATTAATTGCCTAACGGAATAAATAATAGTTAATTATGATAATTAATTGCTCAACGGGCAGCAGTCCTGGCTTTCTACCTCTTCACCTTTCGTTTTCCCTAAGCAATCCGATTTCCCAATTTTCATTAATAAATAAACCTTGTCCCGGCACATTCTTCTTGAAAAGCTGATGTCGTACAGGGTTGGAACAAAAGGCCAGCTACAAGCCACTTGTAGCTGCTAATTTGCCTTAATAAAAAAACAATAAAAAGCTGCTAAAAAACGTACAAATTACATTTAGATGTATCACTTGGTTCATGTTTCAATCTAAAAAACAGGATATATTTCGTACTGATTGTTATACGAAAAGATGATGATCATGTGCTAAGGGAGGGGAGGGGAGGGGGACGGGGATTCAAACCCATGTCAAGTTTGGATTAGAGAACATCACTAAGCCAAAGCTCACCCATGTATCTCATGGTTAGATTCATTTTTTGCAACCTACTAAATTCACATGTCAATTTCAAGATTACCTTATTGTTATTTTTAGTTAAATAAAATATTTCGTTTGGTTGTTAATTCTTTACTTACTCCATTTTACTGCACTTTAATAGTTGAAATTTGCTCGCAATGGTGTAAAAATATATTGAATATTTTAAAAGAATAAAAAATCTTCTCAATCAACCAAGCATATTCTTATCCTTATACAAAGATTAATCTAGTTGTCCATCTTCAGTTATTTTTAAATTTTTCTACAAGATCACTTTAAATTTTCACATAAAAAATAAAAAATAAAAATTATTTTTGATCTTTTTGCATTTGGAGACTATCTTCCCTCTCTTTCTCTCTCTCTTTCTATTTCTAGTATTTGATATATATATTTTTATAACTTAAAACCCTTCAACAAACTTTATGTGATAGCTTAAATTGATAATCATTAACTTGTCTCAAAACATGCTTAAGACAATTAGAAATGCAAGCGAGAGAATTCAACTTGTTTTACAAAATTTTCCACACTAGCCCTCTTTAACATCTTGATTACACCAAAGGAGGCTCTAGCATTTGATATTATTGCTGGATCTTTGAAATTTCCTAAATAAGAAAATAATTAATGATTCTATAAAATAGTCAAAGAAGAAATTCAATCCAAATTTACAACTCGAAAAATATTTTTCCTTTTGCATTGTTTATGACTTTCAACATTAAATTCTTCATGTGAATTACTAAAACTTATTACTGTGCATAAAATGATAAAGAGATAAACAATAAAAGTATACCAGATAATATGATTGTAAGTTCAAATGTGCATACTTACTCGAATCTAATTCTTGGAAATTATGGGATAAGAAGTATCTTGCAAAAAACTAAAAAATAGCAATGATTGTTGCCAGAAAGATCAAATCACTTTATCGGGGTGTAAGCGCTGCAATTTCTCACATTTCCTTGCATTTCCTCCACTTGTGACGTCTATGACTGTGTTGGTAAGGGCATTACTTTAGCCTTTTCGGCCTTTTTCGTAACCAGTTTTAGTCATTATGGTTTTAAATTGCCTTCTTCCAAGTGCTTTACAATCAGGCGTTCCCCGAGTAGCAAGCCCGATTATTAACATGACATTTATAAGAGTTATCGATAGGGCATAAAAGAAAATGCATTTACAAATGCTATTCTGACATGAGCAAAATTTAATATTTTTATATCATAACTCATGTTAATAATCGTTTGTCAATGATCACCTTTATACTCTTTTGTCAACTCCTAGCTAGAAAGAATAAGAAGGGAAATGACAAATTGTTGAGCTTTCGGTTTGTTTACGTTCACCCATCTTTATGCTTCACCAGTTAGTGTTTTGTTTATTAATTTTAGCAACAAAATGTTCTACACCTTAAGCAATTTTGACATAGAAGGTTGTAGTGAAAAATGTGGCACCTCTCTTCCTAATTTAAAGGGGTGTTGGGCGCTTATTGAGATACTACTATCTACCATGTTATATCTCTCTTGTACATGTAGAAGAATCTAGAAAGGAAACATGAGAAGTCCAAATACAGAAGTTAAACTTGTCTCTTGAATTAAATTTGATAAATATAATATTTTTGATTATATAATAAAAAATAATTTATATTTTATTTAAAATTGTTTTTTGATTAAATATTGGTTAAAACCTTTTATGGGTAGGGCATGCTAAAATCAGAAAAAGAAATATAAAAAAATAGGCCTAAAAGTCCAGCCCAAGTGGAATGTAGCCCAAGACAAGCCCAAGCACTAACCCACCCAAAACTCTCATGTGTTGCAGCCCAAGCATGATGCATCTCTGGAAATCCAAGTGAGACGTAACGTGACCTGACCTGACCTTCCGCATGGCTTGCAAGTAGCGACTCAATGCAACCTCCCCGACTCGGTGAACCATTGCTCAGTGCTTGATCACTCGATTTTGTCGAGGCTGGGAGGCCGTCTAGTAGCTACATCACAGATAGATGGAGCCGAAAGGAAGCCGCTTCATGTCAACCTAGTCGTAGCTCCTCCAAAAGGCAGATCGACATCCGTAAATTCATCGTCAACATGTCGCCAATCCTAAGCCAGTGATGGACAAGACAAGCAGATTGTGCACCTCCGGTTTCAGACAGTTTCATTCATGACATGCCAACTCAGATTTGACTCCACACAGAAAGGCCCATGTGCCTGCAACTAGTGACATGTGTGCCTGCAACCCGCGACCCATAACCCACCTGCTGTGACCCACCATTTCAAAGAGGTACAGAACCAAATGATTAAATCCATCCTTTTCCTTTAGAAATCAAATCTTCAAATCTTCAAATCTTCCATTATCAGTGACTTAATTTTTTAAGAAATGTTTGCTATGATTCATAGGCAAATAGTAGCAAATATTAATTACATAAAGGTTACTGTTGGAGAGCTATGGAGTTTTATAAGAAGAAAAGCTAATCTTGCAAAAAATCACCAAGTCGAATGAGAAATCCGAAACCATCCTGCTATTGAATTAAGTGGTCTACATTCAAGGAGTTTCTTTTTTCTACAAGCAGTAGCGCTTTTTATTCTAGAAAATATTCTTTTGCTACTTGTATTAATCCTAAGCAATTGGGAATTTAGTTGTTTTCTTCAATACTATGCTTTTGCAAATATTCTCTAATTATTGAAGTAATTTGTTGATGTTGTATCTGATCACTAAAGTTAGTTAAAGCTAGATTGCAATTCTAGGATTACCATGTATTTATAATTATGATTATCAAGTCAAAAAGGTACCCTTTGCTGATTTATTAAAAGAGGTGAAGTAAGACTTATTGAGAAGCCTAATCCACTCTAAAATTTGTGTTGATTGAATTGTTTGATATAATTGCATATTATTTGTTGTATTGTTTTTCCAATTAGAAAAATCAATGAAAAATTTAGAGACACCTAATTCAACTCTCCTTCTTAGGTGACTTAGGACCCAAAAAGTGGTTTCAAAGCTGGTTTAGGGAACCTAAAAGTATCTAGAAAACCTAGATGGATCATGGCAGCAAGTCACTCATCCATTTTACCTTACAACATGCCTCCCATGGTTCTAGGAACCTAGAAGTGCCTAGAAAACCTAGAGAGAGATCATTGTAAGCAAATCACCTAACCATTTTACCCCGAATAGGCCACCCATTTTTTATAGTTCTAACTATAGCCATTAGAAAAACATGATGAAAAGTTTCATGATGAAAATCATGAAATCCATCCTTTTCCTCTCAAGAACAAATATTCAAATCTTATATGATCAATGCCTTGATTTTTGAAGCAACATTCGCTACGATTCATAAGCAAACAGTAGCAAATATTAATTGCAAAAAGGTTACTATTGGAGAGCTATAGAGTTTTATAAGAAGAGAAGCCAACCTTGAAGAAAATCACTCAATTGCACAAGAAATCCAAAACCATCCTGCAATTGATTCAAGAAGGTTACATTTTGTAAGGAGTTTACTTTCTCTACAAGTAGTAATGCTTTTATTCTAGAAAATATTCTTATGCTACTTGTATTAACCCTAAGCAATTGGGGATTTAGTTGTTTACTTCAAAACTGTGCTTTTGTATATTTTCTTTGATTATTGACGTAATTTGTTAATGTCCTATTTGACAACTAAATTTGGTAGAAGCTAGATTGTAATTCTAGGATTACCACATATTTTTAATTGTGATTATCAAGTCAAAAAGGTATCCCTTAGTGATTTATTAAAAAAGGTGAAGTAATGCATGTTGAGAAGCTTGATTCACTTTAAAATATGTGTTGATTGAATTGTTTGGTATAGTTGCATACTTATTTATTGTTCATTCAAATAGAAAAATCAAAGAAAAATTTAAAGACACCTAATTCAACCTCCCTTCTTAGGTGACTTAGGACCTAACAAGTGGTATCAAAACCAATTTTAGGAACCTAAAAGTCTAGAAAACCTAAAGAGATCATGGGCAGCAAGTCACCTATCCATTATACCTTACAATAGGCCACCCATTTTTGACAATTCCAACTATAGCCATTGGAAGAACATAATGAAAAAAAATTTCTTCTTAAAAAATCGTGAAATCCATCATCTTCCTACGAAAATCAAATCTTTAAATCTTCCATGGTCAGTGCCTTGACATTTGAAGGAATATTTCCTATAATTCATAAGCAAATAGTAGCAAATACCAATTGCAAAAAAGGTTACCATTGGAGAGCTATGAAGTTCTATAAGAAAAGAAGCCAACCTTGAAGAAAAACACCCAATCGAACGAGAAATTTGAAACCATCCTGAAATCGATTCATGGGGTTTACATTCTTTAAGGAGTTTCCTTTTTCTACAAGCAGTCGTGCTTTTTATTCTAGAATATATTCTTTTTTGCTTCTATTAAATTTAAGCAATTGTGGATTTAGTTATTTACTTCAATATTGTGCTTTTGCATATAATTTCTGATGATTGAAGTAATGTGTTGATGTTGTACCTAATCACTAAATTTGGTTGAAGCCATATTGTAATTCTAGGATTACCATGTATTTCTAATTGTGATTATCAAGTCAAAAGGTTATCCTTTAGTGATTTATTAAAGAAGGTGAAGTAAGGCCAATTGAGAAGCCTTATTCACTTTAAAATATGTGTCGATTGAATTATTTAATATAGTTGCATACTTATTTATTGTTTGTCCATATAAAAAAAAAATCAAAGAAAAATTTATAGACATCTAATTCAACCCCCTTTCTTAGGTGACTTAAGACCCAACAAGTGGTATCAGGACCAATTCTAGGAACCTTAAAGTGTCTAAAAAACCTAGAAAGATCATGACAGCAAGTCACCTAACCATTTTATCCTATGATAAGCCACCCATTTTTTATGATTCCAACTACATTGGAAAAACACGATGAAAATTTTCCTCTTTCTCAAAAATCATGAAATCCATCCTTTTCCTCTAGTGAATAAATATTCAAATCCTCTGTCATCAGTGCCTTGATTTTTAAAACAATGTTTGCTACAATTCATTAGCAAATAGTAGCAAACGTTAATTGTAAAAAGGTTACAGTTGGAGAGCTATAAAGTACTATAAAGTACTATAAGAATATAAGCCAACCTTGAAGAAAATCACCAAGTCGTATGAGAAATCCAAAACCATCCTACAATTGATTCAAGAAGGTTACATTCTATAAGCAGTTTCCTTTCTCTACAAGTAGTAATGCTTTTATTCTAGAAAATATTCTTATGCTACTTTTATTACCCCTAAGCAATTAGGGATTTAGTTGTTTACTTCAAAACTGTGCTTTTGTGTATTTTCTTTGATTATTGAAGTAATTTGTTGATGTTCTATTTGATCACTAAATTTGGTTGAAGCCACATTATAATTCTAGGATTACCATGTATTTGTAATTGTAATTATCAAGTCAATAAGGTATCATTTAGTGGTTTATTAAAGGAGGAGAAGTAAGGCCTCTTGAAAAGCTTGATTTACTTTAAAATATGTGTTGATTGAATTGTTTGGTACAGTTGCTTACTCATTTATTGTTCATTCAAATAGAAAAAATCAAAGAAAAATTTAAAGACACCTAGTTCAACCCCTTTTCTTAGGTAACTTAGGACCCAACAAGTGGTATTAAAATCGGTTCTAGGAACCTAGAAGTGTCTAGAAAACCTAAAAAGATCATGGTAGAAAGTTACCTAACCATTTTACCTTATAATAGGCCACCCACTTTTGACGATTCCAACTGTAGCCGTTGAAAGAACATAGTGAAATTTTTTCTCTTCCTTAAAAATCATGAAAAGTTTTAAGAACTCATTATATTTGAAATTTTATGATACTAATCTTTTTCAGCAAAATAGCTATGGAAAAAAACTTTCTAGTCCTAACTCAGTGGCTACTTCATTATTAAGAAAAATTCATTTTTGAAAATTAGTTGCATCATTTTTAAAGAAAATGTTTCTGATCAAAATTTTGGATTTGATTATTGAAATGAAACCTTTTGCATTATTCTCTCTATGCCCACAGTATCCCATCATAATGACATTGCAGTTTGCCTTACCTAGCATCTATCCCCTGCACTATCTTTGCACGTGCTTGAGCTTCATTTTATATGTCTGATTACCCCATGCTTGAATTCATATCCTTGGGGGTCCTAATTTAAAGGGGAGTCATGCTATTTGGCGGGTTTGAGGTGTTGATGATGAAACAATGGGAGAAATAAGCCTAAAGCTGAACTTAATGTTGCCCTTCTATGGCTGATGTTGCTTCTGTTGCACCTATATTGTTAAGCGTTGTCTATGATGAATGTTGCAACATTTTGTCCGCTAGATGTTTAACTCATATTGTTTTCATCATCGTCCAAGAAAGCAGAGATTGTTGGAATATAGATCTTAATATTCTCTATGATGATCGTGCTTAAGTTTAATATGCAACATTTAGTAGCATGATAATGTGTGCTTATTAAAGAAAATATTATTTTCATAACCATTAGTTGTTTAGTTAAGAAATTATTCCCTGTGGCTATATTAGATTATATTTGGAGGAATATTACATTATATGGTCTTATCAAAATATTTGTGGGATATTTATGATATGGCCTTTTATGCTTTTTTTTTAGTGAACCAAATACTCTGAGAATGCTATTTTTTTGGTTCAAGTTTAACAAAGGCCAAGCTAATAGAGTTTACTATGCTGAACTCACTCGTGTGATCCAACTCCACAAAGAAAAAGGAAGCTCAAGGCCACGTGAATGAAAAGCTGACGCACAAATTGCACTATGAAGCTTGTTGGAAAAAGAACTCTTGAGGCAGCAAGTCAAAATCTGAGGAGAAGAACATGGACCGTGGCTGTCCAAGTAATTCAAATGGCATGTCTCTTTAAAAATCTCTGTGTAACCATTACGAAGAAAGGACAAGGAATTAAATGTAACCTTTTTATCACTTAATCATACGACATTTTAGACTTCATGTAGAAAACCTAGATCTATAATGCAGTCGTTATCTCTCTCTCTCTTAGAAACTTGAGAATGTTCCCTTCCTCTCTATAGATTGTGACCTACCTTTCTCCTCTCTCTATCACTATCAAGCTGTAGAAGCTTGCAACGGATACTAACAAATCTTCAATGCTCTCATATCTAAAACTTCAACGGATGGATCATGGGAGATATAAAAGAAAAGAGCTAGACTAGAGCTCCATATAAAAGAACCGCAAGCCACCAGCGCGGGGTTGTCTTCTCCAAATAAATCAAACCAAAAATGCTTTGCATGGCGATATGAACTAAAATTTTCTTTACGTGATATTTTTTAATAATACTTAAGATTATAAAACTAATTATAGATTAAAGTATCTAAAATAATACAATCGATATTTGCAGGAAACCAAATGGTGAAGAGAAAGAAAAAAAAAAAGGTAGTTTGGGTACCTTTATTATCTCGAACAAGTTGAAGCCATATTTTGCTAAACAATGATATAAATTTTCCTTGTATGAAGGCTAAAATTCTGACAAGGATATAAGAAAGCTCTAAAAAGAACACATAGTTTTGAAATTCCAATGTTGGATTCTGAGGGTCTTTGTCTCCAATTTAATAGACCATTTGTTTGTTACCAGTCTCTTTCAGGAGTTTTTTTTCCATGTCACACGCTTATGATGTACTCAACAAAATCTCTTAGGGGTTGGAATCAACTTCGTACCATAAAAGTTTCTCTGCATGGTCAACAACCATATCTTGCTGATGTCATGAATATTCAGGTAAGGGTGGCAAATCTTAAATGACCATAAGTGGCAGAGAGCTGATCTTAAGGGATATACAGATGAGAACGTGCAATAGGCCGTTGATTCGTTGCAGCTCGAAGTGGTGGATATAGAAAAGTTCTGACAAGCAATAGATGGGGTTTGAAATTCCAACGTTGATTCAATGGACTATTTGTCCTTTAGCAGTTTCAGGGGCTTTTTCTCACGTGCCAGCATTGGCATGAACTTCATGTAGTGGACACCCAAACTCACGATTATTCAGGTAATGATGGCAACTATTGAATGACAATAAGGGATGGCAGTTGACCAATAGCTTAAGACACGTTAATGTCCTTAACGAAGCTTAAATTTGGTGACTCTGCCTCAAATGATTCCTAATCTTTCAGTGGATATTTTTATTATTTGTGACTTGGTTCGCCACTTACAGCCATAGTTAGCCCTCTCACTTCACCTGCTTCTCTCCCCTCTCACCGGCGTTTCCGCCGTCTCGCTTGTCTCTCCACCATGGCAACTATTTTCACTCCAAGAAACTCCTTTCCCAAGCTTTCTTTTGCTCTTGGCCCCACCTACCCTTTTGCCGTTCCGTTCCATTACGATCCCAGGAGTCACTCCTTTGCCTGCCGCTCCATCCTCACCATCAAGACCTTAAAGGCAATGTTGGGAAACAGTGTTTCCCGATTTGCTGCCGACCAGCAAAGGAAGGGCGCGAATGTTCTTTTGGAAGCATTGGAGCGCCAAGGCATGACCCACGTTCTTGCCTCCCTGGGCGGCGCGTCAATGGAGATCCACCAGGCCCTCGCGTGCTCAAGGCGGGGTCTTTGCTGCAGAGGGTTACGCTCGCTCGTTTGGGTTTCCCGGCGTCTGCATAGCGACTTTGGATGTCGAAGCTACTAATCTTGTCCCTGGCCTCACTGATGCAAAGCGGGATAGTATCCCGCTTGTCACCATCACCGGCCAGGTGCCTCACTACATGATCGATACTGACGCGTTCCAGGAAACCCCAATTGTGGAGGTAAGCCACCCTGTCACCAAGCACAATTATTTGGTTTTTCATGTAGAGGACATCCCTAGAGTTGTAAAGGAGGCTTTTTACTTAGCTCAATTTGGCCGACCAAGCCTTATTTTGATTGATATCCCGGTGCCTATACAAAATCAACTAGTGATTCCCAATTGGAACCTGACCATGAAATTGCATGATGATATGTTGCTGTTACCCAAAGCGCCGAATGATGCTTATTTGGAGGAGATCATTAGGTTGGTGTCTGAGTCTAGGAAACCCGTGTTGTATGTTGGTGGCGGGTGCTTGAACTCAAGCAAAGAGCTAAGAAGGTTTGTGGCACTGATTGGAATACATGTAGCAAGTACTCTAATGGGTCTCGGCACATTTCCCTTCTAGGATGATTTGTTGCTTCACATGCTTGGGATGCACGGCACTGCGTATGCCAATTTTGCTGGGGATAAGGCTGATTTGTTGCTTGCCTTTGGGGTTAGATTTAACAATGAAGTGACAGAAGAGATTTAGGCATTTGTGAGTCGAGCTAAGATCGTTCATGTGGATATTGATTCGGTGAAAAATGGGAAGAATAAGCAGCCCTATTTATCTGTTCGTGGAGATGTGAAGTTGGCTTTGCAAGAAATGAATAGGTTATTGGAGGAGAAAGGGAGTAAGCTAAAACTATATTCATAGAGCATGTGATTCCTATGAGTCTATGGATGTAGTTTAGCTGATAAGAGCTAAGTTTATGGCATATAAGTATATTTTAAAGGTCCAAGAGTGTCAAACATCTTCTTAATTGCTACACTTAAATCTTCTCTCTTCACTACATGGGCTACAGGTATATTACATGCCTTAGCAAATAACAACATATATGGGCAAATCTCAGACTCTCCAAATAGGTCCCTAAGAGCCTTGTGGAATGAGTTCTCCCACTATACCATCATACTCGGATATGGATTATCAAGTATCATTATCTTAACAAGAAGATTCTCCTCACAAAGATTGACCAACTCTTTAAGATTATGCATAACACTTTCCTCACCATCAATGTTCACGACAACAACATTGGGATTTGCAACAGCAGCTCCAATTGCAACGGGCAATCCAAAACCCTTCTCCTTTGAGCCTTCAGGCATCAAAAACTGTCAGGCCTTCTTATACTTGTAGAACTGAGCAGACCACATTTGATGCTGCCTAACACTTGTAGCTGTTATAGTATTCCCGCTAGTCAATTCATCAAGAACTTGAATAGCGTACGGAGGAGAAATAGTATCATCAAAACCCTTATATGTCAACGGATAACTCAATTTTTGCTCCTTCAACTCTTCCCTCCATGCTGAAAAATCAAGTTTTAACTTACTCCCTTCTCCTCCAATAACCTATTCATTTCTTGCAAAGCCAACTTCACATCTCCACGGACAAATAAATGAGGCTACTTATTCTTCCCATTTTTTGCTGAATCAATATCCACATGAACGATCTTAACTCGACTCACAAATGCCTCAATCTTTGCTGTCACTTCATCGTTAAATCTAACCCCAAAGGCAAGCAACAAATCAACCTTATCCCCAACAAAACTGGCATACATAGTGCCGTGCATCCCAAGCATGTGAAGCGACAAGTCATCCAAGAAGGGAAATGTGTCGAGACCCATTAGAGTACTCGCTACAAGTATTCCAGTCAGTGCCACAAACCTTCTTAGCTCTTCACTTGAATTCAAGCACCCGCCACCAACATACAACACAGGTTTCCTAGAGTCAGACACCAACCTAATGATCTCCTCCAAATAAGTATCATTCAATGCTTTGGGTAACAGCAATTTCATGGTCAAGTTCCCATTGGGAACCACTAGTCGATGTTGTATATCCACTGGGATATCAATCAAAATAGGGCCAGGTCAGCTAGATTGCACTAAGTAAAAAGCCTCCTCTACAACTCTAGGAATGTCCTCTACATGAAGAACCATATAACTGTGCTTGGTGACAAGGTGGCTTACTTCCACAATCAGGGTTTCTTGGAACGCGTCAGTACCAATCATGCAGCGAGGCACCTGGCCGGTGATGGCGACAAGTAGGATACTATCCCACTTTGCGTCAGCGAGGCCAGGGACAAGATCCGTAGCTCCAACACCCAAAGTCACTATGCAGACGCCAGGAAACCTAGACAATCAGGCGTAACCCTCTACAGCAAAGACCCCGCCTTGTCCGTGGCAAATGATGGAGGAGCGCGTGAGGGCTTAGTGTATCTCCATTGACCCGCCACCCGGGGAGGCAAAAACGTGGGTCACGACCTGGTGCTCCAATGCCTTTACAAGAACGTCCGCGCCCTTCCTTTGCTAGTCGGCGGCAAATTGGGAAACATTGTTTTCTAGCATTGCCTTTAAGGTCTTGATGGTAAGGATGGAGCGGCAGGCAGAGAAGCGACTCCTGGGATCGTAATGGAACAGAACGACAAGACGGTAGGTAGGGCCAAGAGCATAAGAAAGCTTGGGAAAGGAGTTTGTTGGAGTGAAAATAGTTGCCATGGTGGAGAGACAGGCAAGACGGGGAAGACGCCAGTGAAAGGGGAGAGAAGCAGGCGAAGTGAGAGGGCTAACTGTGGCTGTAAGTGACGAACCAAGTCACAAATAATAAAAATATCCACTGAAAGATTAGGAATCATTTGAGGCAGAGTTACCAAATTTAAGCTTCGTTAAGGACATTAACATGTCTTAAGCTATTGGTCAATTGCCATTCCTTATTGTCATTCAATAGTTGCCATCATTACTTGAATAATCGTGAGTTTGGGTGTCCACTACATGAAGTTCATGCCAATGCTAGCACGTGAGAAAAAGCCCCTGAAATTGCTAAAGGAGGAATAGTCCATTAAATCAACGATGGAATTTCAAACACCATCTATTGCTTGTCAGAACTTTTCTATACCCGCCACTTCGAGCTGCAACGAATCAATGGCCTATGGCATGTTCTCATCTGTTTATCCCTTAAGATCAGCTCTTCGCCACTTATGGTCATTTAAGATTTGCCACCCTTACCTGAATATTCGTGACATCAACAGGATATGGCTGTTGACCATGCAGAGAAACTTTTATGGTACGAAGTTGATTCCCATCCCCAAGGGATTTTGTTGAGTACATCACAAGCACGTGACATGGAAAAAAACTCCTGAAAGAGACTAATAACGAACAAATAGTCTATTAAATTGGAGACAAAGACCCCCGGAATCCAAGGTTGGAACTTCAAAACTATGTGTTCTTTTTAGAGTTTTTTTATATCCTTGTCAGAATTTTAGCCTTCATATAAGGAAAATTTATATCATTGTTCAGCAAAATATGGCTTCAACTTGCTCGAGATAATAAAGGTACCCAAACTACCTTTTTTTTTTTTCTCTTTCTCTTCACCATTTAGTTTCCTGCACATACCAATCTTATTATTTAGATACTTTAATCTATAATTAGTTTGATAATCTTAAGTATTATTAAAAAATATCACGTAAAAATATCACGCCATGCAAAGCATTTTTGGTTTGATTTATTTGGAGAAGACAACCTCGCGCGGGTGGCTTGCAGTTCTTTTACATGGAGCTCTAGTCTAGCTCTTTTCTTTTATATCTCCCATGATCCATTCGTTGACGTTTTAGATATGAGAGCATTGAAGATTTGTTAATGTTCGTTGCAAGCTTCTATAGCTTGATAGTGATGGAGAGAGGAGAAAGGTAGGTCACGATTTATAGAGAGGAAGGGAACATTCTCGAGTTTCTAAGAGAGAGAGAGACAATGACTACATTATAGATCTAGGTTTTCTACATGAAGTCTAAAATGTCGTATGGTTAAGTGATAAAAAGGTTACATTCTAATTCGTGTAGCCTGTGCAGGATCTGGTTTTCTCTCACATTTAATTCCTTGTCCTTTCTTCATAATGGTTCCACAGAAATTCTTAAAGAGACATGCCATTTGAATTACTTGGACAGCCACGGTCCATGTTCTTCTCCTCAGATTTTGACTTGTTGCCTCAAGAGTTCTTTTTCCAACAAGCTTCATAGTGCAGTTTGTGGGCCAGCTTTTCATTCACATGGCCTTGAGCTTCTTTTTCTTTGTGGAGTTGGATAACACGAGTGAGTTCAACATAGTAAAACTCTATTAGCTTGGCCTTTGTTAAAACTTGAACCAAAAAAATAACATTCTCAAAGACAACGTTTAACAATATAGGTGCTACACAAGCAACATCAGCCATATAAGGGCAACATTTAAGTTCAGCATAAGGCTTATTTCTCCCATTGTTTCATCATCAACACCTCAAACCTGCCAAATAGCATGACTCCCCCTTAAAATAGTACACCCAAGGATATGAATTCAAGCATGGGGTAATCAGAGATATAAAAATCAAGCTCAAACACGTGCAAAGATAGTGCAGGGGATAGATGCTAGGTAAGGCGAACTGCAATGTCATTATGATACGATACTGCGGGCATAGAGAGAATAATGCAGAAGGTGGTAGATTATCAATTAGAGCATGCAATCACACAGAATTTTATTTGTATCTAATTACTCCCCCTTACAGTATGCGTATGTTATGGAATTTCATAGCAAACTCCTCCTAATGAGTTATATATTCAAGTATATTTATGGCAACCAGTAATAGTTTGACATGTAGTGCGCATCAAATATCTATGCAGGCATTATGTATGAAATACAGGAGATGCACAAAAGAACAAACTCCCCCTAGCATAAGATGGGAAAATATAGGGAACTTGCTAAACAATCATCAATGGGAAAAATTGGTTTACCTAACGGAGAATAAGACTGAAGTGCGGGAAGGATAATACTTGGTTGGAGCTGCAATGAGAAAAGCCGAAAAGATTACCTTGTGTACTGAACGATCACATAGTGAGCTGCCTTGTGGAGTAACGTAGCTTTTCCTAAACCAATAAAGGACAGCAAAGAATACAAGGAAGAGAAGAGAATGGCCAGTAAAGACATTTTGCTTCATAGTCATGTGTTGAAGAATCTCAATGAGACTAAATCATTAAGGGTCTATTTAGCATAAGTACTTTTCAAAGAGATAATTGGTTCCCTTTAATTGCTAAAGGTTTATTATTCGAACTGGAGCCAGTATGATTTTAGAGAAAAGCAGATACAGAATTATACATTATATTTCAGTAGAGACTCAATGTGACAGCATAGAGGACTTTAAAAAATAATACCACACTGTCAAAGTTTGGAGCAACATCAAAAATATTATATGACTTATGAAATGATGTCACAACACCATGAGAGAGCTTTAGAGAGAGAAATTACTGATCTGCATGTTTTGAAGGTTTTGTAAAGATCTCCCTCACCTTTTTATGTTCAAGGAGACAATTTTGAAAAAGGTTTTATTAGGATAATCAGCATCTCTATGTGCTCAGAAAAATTGTGCGTGTGAGTTGTAAACTCTCCCTAAAGTTTTGGTATAAAAACTGTTGATAAAAGGCTTTCGATGGGCCAAAAATAAATATGTTAAAACTTATCCCTCAAATAGGTGAACCGGTCGTAGGTTGTTTTAGTTGAAAAGTTGTAAGGAAAGACTAGTATTGTTGAAGACAAATGCATAAGCATGCAAAGTAAGCAGCTGAAACTTTTGCAAGGTTCATGCAAGGCAAAGGTTTTAGAGAGAAATATAAGATGCTTAACAACCAGATTACAGTATCGTTTAGCAAATGAGCACCAAACTAAGACTTACTCTCTTTGAAGTTTTACCATCTCCATCTACTTACTTTCCTTATAGATACTGCTATTACTGGGCGTGTACTCCTTTTGCAAAAAGGTGGAAATAGCAGCAAGGAAAAGCAAGAAAGAGAGACACACCTGGGATGCAGTATAGATATGCGGAGATGTTGTGGCGAAGGCAGAAGAGTTTATGCTTTTATGCAAGAATATGGCATGTCCCAGCAACCATGACCTATAGTATAGTTCTGGAAAATGCTGCAGATTACCTCTTAAATAGGTTATTAAAAATGATTTCCTTTATGGACAGTGAGGTTTTGAGATCTCAAATAAATAAATATATAAATAAATTAAAAAGGCCAGTTTTGTTTGTATAAAAATTTGTGGAGTCAGGAAATGAGTTTTAAAAGGAATGTAGTGCAGTTTATCATTATGAAAGTGCAGTACACAGACATTGCTATGTTGAGAACTAAGACAATATGCTAGTCACTAAAAGTAGCATTCATGATTGTCTTATTTGAAGAATCAATTTCCTTTTATAAATAGCACATATTATAAGGTCTACTTTTCTTGTATGAGACTCCAACTTTAATGTTGCTAAAAATGTTCTTCATTGCATCAGTGCACAACAAAATAGCAACATTGAGCTACCTTTTCGTAACCATCATGGAAATAGTTCATGAACTACCCATCATAAAAAATAAAAAATAAAAAAAACTTGAATTTAGGAGCTAAAAAGCAAATAATTAGAATCTTGAGGTGAGTCAATGCTTTTCTAAAGTTTCAAGAACTCATCACCGGTATAAAACATGAAAATGCTTATTCTTCATTTTTACGAAACTTCTTTGTAAAATAATCCATTAAAAATTACATTTTGATATTAAAAAAAATAGTTGGTTTCCACTGAGTTTTCTATAAGGCCCCAAAATAAAGAACTCGCCTTACTTGCTGCCAAACAAGACATTGCTATTCCCGTGGTTGCCTCAAATATTTGATGTGTTTCAACTAAGAAAAAAACCACTTCCATGCGTTCTTTTTCAGTTCAGCACATTTCTTTTAAAAACCAAACTATGGAGTAGGGGGATTAAAGTTCCAAAATGTACAGGTATCAACAATTTGAGTAATGGGTACTCTTCTAGGACATGCATTCACTTGTATTATCTTGTTGCCAGTTGGTAAAAGTTAAAATTACAAGCAACATTATTCCTGAAATTGCTCAAAGATATTACCTTCGCAAGAGTGTTGGCTGACAACGGTGCAATAACCACAATGTCAGCCCATCGATGCAGCTCGATGTGAATCACACTGTAGCCAATTTTCTTCCAACTAGACCATTCATCCTCATCAGTGTAAAGAACTACGTCCTTAGGAAGTGCGGTCCTATCCTTGAAATGTAAAGATGCTTGTGTGGCAACTGCTTTTACTTCTGCCCATTCTGCAAGACTATGGCAAAAGGTTTCCAAACTTTATGGCTGCTACCCTTCCACTGGCAGCAAGTAGAATCCGTGGAGTCCTGGCAGAAGTACTGACTTGCAGTGTCTCCCCTTCAGCACTTACAGGTTCTGAGTATGACATAACCTATTAAAGAGTGCAACAATATTTTCTTCCAAGATTCATATGTTATGTCACTGTATATGCTCACAAGCAAATCAAATTGTCACAAAACTTCAACTAGGACTAACAAAAATAATCAAGGGCCACCTGAACAAGCAAAAGTAGCCACCAAGATATCAAAGCTAAAACTCAAAGTCTGTAATCTTTCTACCATCCATGCATGGATCAACTGAACCTAAGGAATAGAAAAATTCTTGACCACATGCAAAGACATGTGTCCATGCATTAAGACCTCAACAATAATGCAAACAAGCAGCAAGTGATCTCGCATTTTATTGTTCAATGGAGAATGAGCATTCTTTAGGTCAGAAATAAAGGGTAAGGGAAAACTGAAGCTTTTTGCACCCACTGATATTGATCACAGCCACTCCAACCAGAACATATGGAGTTGACGATTGGTTGCCCCATTAGGGGAAATGTGTACAAAGGAATAGGTTAGGATATCAAATGTAAAACCAAGGCATAAAAAAGCTACTTAGAAATTGAACCAATCACTTAAATGCAATCCTCAAGCACACATGTTTGAGCCTGAAGAGTATGATAGGTGGTGCAAGAGGACAGACTTGTGCAACTAACAAAAAGAGAGCGAGCAGAAAAGGAATACCTTAAGATTTCAATTGCAAATGCAAGTTATAAAGAAAGCTACTTTGAAATTCGACCAACACACATGCACTTCTCAAGCTACACATGCTAGTGCATGAAAGAGTATCGCTTTTGGGTGCATACAGATGACAATGTATGATTTCAAATGTAAAAGCACTACATAAAGAAACCTACACCGATACTCAAGCCAAATTATTCAAAAGCCTAAACTACCATAGTACTCAAGGAATTCTAAACCAAATCTAAAGTGCTATGTTCAGTGAAATTTTACATGTAAGTGTACATGTCAAACAAGTAATATAATAATAAGTATGAGTATCGTCCCACGAAGATTGATGTTTACTAAACTAATTAAGTACTAATGGTGAACAGTTCATAAAGTTTATCTAGCAACTCAAGATGATGAAACATGAACTGAACAACTAAATTTAACCTAAACTTGATTAACCAAAGCTGTTAGAGCGTCCGATTTCACCTAATTACTAGATACAAATGTAGATCATTTATGCTAGCAAGGTTAATTCTACTTATGTGATGACGGAATCTCCTAGTTTATTCACTATCCTATGTCTAGGTATAGTGAACTAACTTAGCTCATTAATTCACTGTGAGTCTGCATATGAATTAAATAAGTTAAATGCATTAAGATTTGTGAATATTCCAGTTTACACCTAAAGCCACACAAATCATATGGTATATGTCTATCCATATTAATCTATGGTTGCATATTACAAGAAGCAACTACATATCATCTCCTGTCGGTCTCAAACATGTAAATCATATTATTTAAGTGGTAGCTAATCACCTAAAAGCATTAAACTCCGTAACATGCAACTTTACATTCATAAAATATCTCACAAATCACAAATAATCATATCATTCATACATTATAAATAAGTTCCATCTTAGCTCTAACACAATAAATTAAAATAACATATTTAAACAAACTAGAACAATGCAGAAAATCACACAAAACATCTGAAATTGAAAAACAACTAAGCTGTCACCAAATTGTCTTTCCGTTTAAGCTATATTTGCATAAATTTCTACACATAAGAGGAAGAGGAAAAGAATCTGTCCAAGACAGGGATGAAAACGAGCTGCACGCGCCGTCACGCGCCACCGTCACGTTCTGTCACGCGCCGATGCCACGCGCCGCCACACTCTGCCACGCGCCACCACCGCTCTTAACTGAAAGTCAGATCTGAGCTCCAAAATGTAGATTTACCGAAAGATCGAGTAGATCTGCTGGAAAATCACCGGAACAAGACAGTTTCACCGGAAATCACCACTCACGGCGTTCGCCGAATGTCGCCGGAAACCGCCGCGAAACTGCTACTAATCGCCGGATCTATTCCCTCCTTGCTGAAATCTCCTCAGATCTGGTCGGAAAATGTCCAGAAATTGCCGGAATCAAGTGGGTCGTCGGAAAACTTTCTCCTTCGCCGGAAATGAACGCAAGAACGGTCGGTTTTCGCCGAACCGCTGCACGTTCTCAAAGTCCCGCGCTGTCGCGCGTAGGCTCTGATTTTCCGGCGAAGGAGAAGCCGCTCACCTCTGTTTCTCTTTCTTTTCCGGTTTCTCTCCTTCGGTTTTCCACTTTCTCTCTGTGTTCGGTCCTCCTCGGTCACCTTTTTCCCCTCGATCCAACGGTCCGATAAATGGCCCTTGACAAAATGCAAAAGCATTTCTCTTTCCTCACGTGTCTAGCTCATCCTTTAGGCCGTTTCTTAATTAATTCCAGCAGATCAACCTTCCAACCAAAGTAATTCAAAGCCCTTAAAGATCTCCTAGTCACTTGAAATTTTATTACATGAAGACCACCATTTGCAGGCTAATAACCAGAAAGGGTTCAGCCCAATTGAGCTTTCTACATCTGTTAAAGTTGCCATATAGCAGCAGACTCAAATCTGCCCCAACAGATTTAAAATTACCCCTTCTATATATATGCCATTGATCTGCGCCTCTATTGCTCTTTTTCAGAAATAGAAAGCGCAAGGAGTGGGGCTTACTGAGGCTTCTCACTCCTTTCCATTTCAATGTTGTTGCAATTTTGAAATATCAAGGAGCTAGAGAGAAAAAAATGTCGCTCATTGGCAAGAAGGGAGGAGAACCTTCACTTCTCCGCAGGAAAAATCAAAACTTTACGCGTTCCCATACATCCCAACAAGAAAATCAAACCCATTTGGGATAAGCTAATTCACAAAATCTTGTCCCAAACAAAATTGAGGACTTTTTACCTCGTCTTGTCTTGGCGGACGAGCCCAGGCGGCTGAAGCTCTGCTGAATCCAGTGATGCACGTGATTGTCGGCGTTTTAGCGGTTCAATTTGGTAATTGCAGGAAGAAGACGGAACGCTTAGGGCTCGGTTGAAATGTTGTTACTTTGTTTCTCCTTTCTTGTGATTTTAAAACTCGATCTTAAAAAGAGACAACACTTTAATATAAATTGAATATATTTGGTGATTGGAACGAAAACTAATTAATTAAAATTACCGTGAATAGCAGAGTTTATTGTTAGAAAGTAAATTTTTTTCTTGAAAAAAGTTTGTTATATTCTCCTCTAATCAAATTTATGTCACTTAACGAGGCCCATCACTTATCTCATATTAAGAGATAATCTTTCCAAGCATTAGGAGATTGGGCCGCGATTTAGCTTTAATATTACTTATTATATGCCTAAATTTTACTTTAAATGATTAGTCTAATAGGAGTAGCCAGGAAGTTTTATAATGTCAAATCATTTCACTTACCTCTTTGTGTGTGAGAGAGTGAAGTCCATAATATTTAAGACTTTTTTAATATTGTTTTGATGCATACATGGGTGTGTGTTTAAAAAAAAAAAGGATATTTAAATCAAACAATTTAAGATTAAAAGTCAATAATTTTATCATTTAACTATTAATTTCACTTCTTATTTTTGGTCACCATATTAACTATCTTTTAAAACTTTAATCTATTCAAGTAAATTTTTATAATTTGAGTCATCCTATTAAAAATTTGAGAAGATTGTGAAATTAATTACAAATTTGGAAATGAATAGTTAATTAGGACTTATATTGATAATCAATTATACATATTACATTAAATAAATCTTGCAATACAAAAACAACATTCATTTTATCTATATTTATTAATAAATATACAATTTCAAAGCTCTGGGATTTATTATCAAATATTGAAAATTAAATCGAATTATTTTACTTATTGTTTCTCTTTTTACTACCCAACTTGTCCAATCCTTGTAGCCCTTCATTGTCTCAAATGAGTGTTTGGATGCAAGATATTGAAGACCCATTGCAAGGTCTACAATCTTGTAAGCTCGATAAATTTTTCTCATGGAAGTTGATGTTCTTTCTTAAAAAAAGAATGACTTCCAACAACTTGATCAATTGAAAAGGAAAAAAAAGAAAAAAAAGAAGAGAAAGGAACAAAAACAAATACATAAAGATGATTATAAAAACTTTGGATGCGATCAATATAACACTCTTTTGATAAAATACCAGAGAATTAGTCTTCAAACACAGCGTGGATGAATTCTTTGTCAACTTAACATCTACAATCAACAAAGTCGACCATTTCAACATTTTAGTTAAAATGACTTTGTACAGAAGATTCAAGCGCAAGAGTACCGTAGGCATGGGTCAAGAGAACTTTCTCCATTCCATGAAAATGAAAGAAACTAAGAATGATTAGAAAATCTTTTGACGGCAATTTCTTTTGACTTAAAAGCCTAGTAACTAACTACAATGCCAAACTCCCGGCACAATTTTTTGCAGCAAGAATGATGAAAAATAAAAGAAAATTGCTTAAAGATTCAATTTCACGGCTTAGCTCAGTAATAATAATTCTTGCTGACAATAATTCTTGCTTAAAGATTCAATTACACTGCAAGGTTTTACCCTTTTACTTATTTATTAAACCCACACATCTAATGGGACAATTATTTTAGACCTTTCTCTTCCATTCATATCTTTTTTGTTACACCTGTCTTACATTATACTATGATCAGATTGCAACGATTTAGATACAAGATTTTATTCACACCTACGTTCCTTATATGAGTTATGTTTAGCTTGTTTAATTACTACCTTGAAATACTAGTAAAAATAAGATAAAATGCTGTTTTTTAAGTTCAACTTTGCTGTTATGTACAAGAAATGCATAGAGCCTATAACATATTACTTCCCCTCCATAATTAAAAAATAAAAGTACCAATAGGAACTTTATGGAAAAAGTTCATAGTCACCTAGAAGGGACAAAGAATAGCATCTCATTTACATATTTGCCTTTTTGATCAATAAATAAGGAATTGGAGTGGTTTCAAGTCTTACTCAACAAGAAATGCTATAGTAGGATGTTATAACTTATGATAGTAGCTTCTAGATTATTTGCCAAACATTCTTCAACCCCTTATTGAACTTCATGTCTTTGGTCTAGAATCAATAGCAAAAGTATGTACTTGACTAAAAACATTACAACTAGGGAGTACCCTTAAAACCAGGCAAAACATTCTTTTAGGGATTTCCAATAGTTCCCTCACAAATTATATGCAACTTAGAAAATTCGAACAACACCAATTTTAAGTAAAGGAATGATGAGGGTTCATGTCAAAAGTTAAACATGATCGCTGGATTAGTGATACATGAAGAGCAAGCAACTAAAGTTAGACAAACAATTGTTGGGTCCCTAAACAACCTAAAAAAGGAGTGAATGAGGTTGTTTTCTTTAAGGTTTTTTTTTGTTGTTGGTAAAAGTAGGTTTGTTTTGCACATATATAATCAATACTGTGTTAATGTAATTGGCAATCAGTTCATACTCTTCAGTCATAGCAAGTATCATAAGCAAATTTAACTAAGTAGAGCATACACACGGTATAAGATTCAACTTCGCATGTTAAGGCACACAAGTATAACAATATGCATAGGTAGGTGATAAATATAGAATTATCAAATGTGCCTATGTCTTATTAGATCAATATATCATAAGGAATTCAATCAAACATTCAAAAGTGGCTTGTAGCTGGCCTTTTGTTCCAACCCTGTACCATATCAGCTTTTCAAGAAGAATGTGCCGGGACAAAGTTTATTTATTAATGAAAATTGGGAAATCGGATTGCTTAGGGAAAACGAAAGGTGAAGAGGTAGAAAGCCAGGACTGCTGCCCGTTGAGCAATTAATTATCATAATTCACTATTATTTATTCCGTTAGGCAATTAATGACCACGAGTGGTAAAAAAAAAAAAAAGAGTTTTCCTATGTAGTTATTTCCTAAAATGGGATCCAGTTTATTTTTAATTTCATTTTTAAAGTCAAAATATTTGAGTGAAAATGGGATCTAATTTCTTCACGTCATGCTTTTCCTCTTTTAGTCGGTTTTCTCAGATATCCGGTTTTTTTCTTTTCTTTTTTGTTCGGTCGGACATCATTTCACTAATTAATCTGCTTGAGTTCTATTTTTATGTATTAGAAGCAAACTTGAACATTGTTTGAGTTCTAATTCATTTACCATTGGAGTTAATTTTTTATCTTCCAATTAGTTATTTACAATCTGATAACATTTAGTAGACATTTTTTAAGATATATATATATATATATGTTACTTTATTTAAGTTGAAAGTCTACCTATGTTCTTGTTAAGTTATCATTTTAAGATTACGTCCTTAACAGTAAAGATTCATAAGATATTTATTATGCCATTAGTCGTTTAAGTGACTAAACCACTAAAGTGGAAAATAAATCAATTCATTCATTAATTTACCTTTCTTTAACTAAGTTATGCACCTAAATGTGGTTGAAAATCATAGAAAAGGCATAGGTAGGCCAACGAAGATCAACATGAAATCCCCGGCAAGGTAGGAAGGGACGCGGCGGGGGGCCGGAGATTCAAGAGCAGCTCTTAAGGCTACGGAAAGGCCATTTTGTCGGCGGCGGCGGGAGTGTGTGTGTGTGTGAGGGATTCTTGGACTAGGCATATCATCGTACATGGGTATTTATGCAGTCAAAGGAGTCAGCTACATTTCCGAACGAAAACCAGAAAAAAAATCATAAAATAGAGCACCTGAGTCTCTCAGTTAACTCAAATGGTTGTCAATTAGGCACTATAACTATAGAATGGAAGCGATGAAGTTCATCATTTTTTCGCAGCAATAGTACAAGAACAGAAGGGTATCGGGGAAAGAGGAAAGCGGTCATCTCGACTGTTTGTTGAGGTATACCCAGACACTTCATCCCACAACCTACTGAGCCATTCATTCTTCCAGGATAGGAATGTGGCTCCTTTGCTCCATTGCAACAAAAGTCTGTACTTATTTTGTTGCATATATTATTCATCTATAGTATTCCACATGTATAATATGAAAGAACAATGCCAACATGCCTGAAAGGTATTGATCAGCGAGCTCATATTGGATGATTATTTTTTTAAGGTGTTGGGCATAACAACAAAAAGAACATAAGTAGCATAGCAACAAAAAGAACATAAGTATCGTAGCAACAAAAAAAGCAAATCATTCAAGAAGTAAATATTATAATTAGTCTATAGAAAAGACATAATGACCCTCACTTAAGAACTACTAAACTTGTCTCAACTACTTGGCAAGCCTAAGCTAACAGAAAACATGCTTACATGACATAAACTAGATATATAGTCATACTTATAAGTCCCATAACCCTAACTAACGCAAAATATACTTATATGCCATAAACTTAGCTCCTATAAGCTAAACTATATCCATAGACTCATAGGAATCACATGCTTTTCATTCATACAATCACATCTAGTAAGAATGGTCCAAGAGTGTCAAGCATCTTCTTAATTGCTACCCTTAAAACTTCTCTCTTCACTACACGGGCTGTAGGTATATTACATGCGTCGTATATTTAAAAGTTATCTGATTCACTAGCTGGTCTTTATCCATGCCAACATCCATGACTGCAGTAACTAAGATAAGTTCAAATGAGATTAGGTCGCCAAGAAGCACACATATTCTGTGCACATTTTTATTTTGACATGCTCTGTTTCAAGCTAGTTCAATTGTTAAATGTATGAGATTTTCTTGTCATGGATTTGTTCTCCTCCATTAATTCATATTAGTAACTTCAGCCTTCTAGGTAGACATCTACTATAGGGTATGACACAGGAAATGCCTTTTCTTTTCAAGATTCATAAAAATTTGGGAGAAAAAAAAATATTTAATGCTTCGCTTTTCATAACGATTTATGTTCTTCCTAATATTTGTGAGGCATCTAATTGTGTTAACAGTCCAACTGCACTGGGCTTGTTGCAGGATGCGTTTGAGGTGTATGCTGAGAAGGCCAAGACAAATGAAAACAAGCTTTATACCTTTACGGGCTGTATAAGCATGCCATTGTTAGAGCGGTGACCAACAGTAAGCCTCAGACTTAACAATGACCTCCTTTTAGCTTTTTCTGTCTTTGTTTTCACGAGTCAAAGCCATTATTGTATTGTCATTGTTATTTTTTTCACGGAAAATGTATAATAATTGAGAACAGAAATTTTTGTTTCTATGTTTGCCGTTTTTGTTGAATCTACACATAGAGTTGTTTCTAGATCAAAATTAGAATCTGACATTCTTGAATATTTCTTGATAAACTTACAAGTAAAAGTTTTGCGAGATAATTAAAGGTTCAATCTTTATACGCAAGTTAGAACAATGGAACATTTTTGAAAATGAGATTTTTTTAAGGAATAATAGATCCATTTCTTAGGGATCAATTTGATATGCTTCCAATAGAACTCGTCCTCCCTTGTCCATCTAAAAGTAATCAAAGAGCATCTTGCATGAACAATATTTATCAACAATAGGAGAAGACAACTTTAAATTACAAAACTACAAGACAAACCTCTAATGCCACCTTAAGCTATTATACTTTAAACCTCTAATTTTCATTGCAATTATAGTGGACTTGAATGTTACATTGACTGCATTCAAGAGCCACATTATGCCAAAATTCTATATAACACAAAGCACATCTAGCACAGTCCTCAATTGTTTGAACAAATTTCAAAGGATGCAGGTGGTTTTCCTTGTACAAAGTACTTCCAAATTTAATATGTGGATGCTTTCCAAGAACACATTGAATATGGGCAGCAAAATCATATTTCTTACAGTAATAAAACTAAACATTTGGATTTCTTTTTTCTTCGCAAATGAAGCAATAGTTTGAAAAGATGTAGATCACATGGATGCCTTGTCAGAAGTGAAAGAATTACGCACTTCCGACACAAGTTGAACTGGCAATCAGTGCATCGAAAGCTCACTTGCCTTTCACCATAGCCGTTGCATCCTTCATAATATCTCTCCACAACAAGGAAGAGAGGATGTGTATGACTTTTGTGGTTAAGCTTTTCCAGAATGAAAAGACATTGAACATCCCACTTATACCACAGACATATGTTACAAGCACAAGCGAAGCCATGATGCCTATGCTCACAAAAATCACACAGGAACAATTTCGTGGATGGTGCCCTTGTAATGACTGTGAGTGGATGACGGTGAAATGGGCCTCGCGTAATGGTTAGGGGTAGTTTGGTGCATTTACAGTGGATAAAGAAACTGGAATGCTAACAGCTGTAAAATGGGTGAAAGATTATAAGTAACACACATGCCTCACACCTCTTCTCATCCAGAGGCTCTTCATAGCTGAGGATCAATTCATGTTGTTGATGACTGAAGTGGTTTATCTTGGAAGGACTTGTTATCTCCCCCTCCTTTGCATTCGACACTTTAACCAAATGAATCATATGTGCATTGTACTCATTGAAATTAATTGATCCACTCTCATCCTTCCTCTCATCTTTATAATATTTTGTGCACTTCATGTGAATAATGTAATCACATTATCGACAATAATAAGCTCTACCTTCTATATTCACTTTCTTATAACAAATGTTACAGAATATAGGATCATATGCTGGTTCTCCGCATCCCACACAACTTCTATTCTCCCCCTCTTCCACGTAGATCAAGTGATGTCTCTCATGACTTCTCCAATACTTGTTAGCGCATGATGCATGTGTGAGAAAGTTGCACTCCAAGCATTTGTAGGCGGGGCATCTGGATACTCGTTTATTGCAAAGCTTGCAGACAACATCATTCGCGGCATCACTCGCCAGTTTATCACAAAGGATCAAGTGATGCCACAAACTGCAATCTCCGAACTCCATCTCCGTCTCCCTCTCACGCACACAATCACGCAAAAAAAGCCAAAGATGGTTAGCATTTAAATTTGTGATGAGAGCATATGTTTGGCATAGTTAGTACATATTTTTCAAATATAATAATTAATTGGTGATATTTTATTAACATATTCATCTCAAAGTATTTATCTAAAAAATAGGAAAGAAATAAAACTAATATCAAACTAACCAAAATACTTAAAATATGTGTTAAATATGGCTATAGAAGTTACAACAATTGACAAAGGCATAGAGGGAAATAAAATGCATACCTACTGTAAGATGCAAAAATTGAGCCATTAGGATGTATGGTAAATGAATGAAAATCAAAGAATTACAAAAATTTTGCTCATTTTTAAAATAAGACACTTCCAATTTGTTGTGTCTCTCAACTATTACAAAAACGATTTATAGAGAGTGAAATTCTTGCCTTAGATTATAAGAAACTTAATTATTCCTTCTTTTTTTTTTTAATTATTTCCCTCTAACATATTCTTTTCTTCCTCCTTTTTCGTTACCTATTTCACATGCTTTCGTATTTTTACGTTGCTTTGTTCTTTTGTTTGCCTCCGCATCTCTTTTCCTTTCCTGAACAGTCTTAATTCTTCTTGTTCAGGCTTCTTTGGTCGCCTTTTTTAATTCTTTTTTTCATCTCTAACGATAGAAATCGATTTCTTTGGGATATGTGACCTAAAGAAATGTCATACAATGCATCGTGACTTGTAAAGATATGAGATTGGAAGCAAGGAAAGCACATCTACCAGTTGCGCAAGGAGCTATAAAGTGAACTTGTTTTCTTGCAGTATATGAATGAGGTTTGATTCTCATAGCAGGCTTCGCAGGCACTGAGAAGCTAAAAAATTCTTCTGCTGTAGACATAATATTGGTAGTGCAGATATAGTTTGTTGTTATGAGAACTGGGTTAACTCCTAGGTTATGAAAATTCTTCTGTGCATGGAAGTTTGCAATCCTGGATAAAAGATGATACTCATTCATGACATGATTATTTGAGGTCTGGAGAGCAAGATTTGCTTGCTGTCTTAGGAAAGGAGCATCACAATGAAGAAACCAACGCCCTAAGGACTTTTGGGGACTCATGTGCAAAAATAACAAAAGATTCCGACCTGCCGGATTCGAACCAGCGACCTAAGGATAGCTTTAAGAATCTATTCCCACTACAGTCCTCCGCTCTACCAACTGAGCTAAGGTCGGCTTGCTGATTTTAGAAGATTTAATTTTTTTACTTAATCACACTTCCAATCCACTTTGATTTTTATTTAGAAAAAATTAAAAAATTATAAATTTGAAAGCTAAACAAAGACAAAAGGATCAACCTTTTCGTGGGATGGTAATAGAAAAGCCATTTAAATTTTTTTTAGAATCTTTCCAACCCTTTTCCATTTCTTTTGGCACAAATGCTTTGCATTAAAATAAGTTCAATATATTTTCTTGAGTAATAAATTAGCTAAAAATGAGTTATAATAAATTATAAATTTTAAAAATAAATTTTAAAAATATTTATTTATTTCTAAATTATTCCACCGAATAACTGAGAAAGAAAATAGTCTTTAAACCCTTAAATTATATATTTATGTTGAATCACTATCTTTTAGAATTCTACTATAATTTGTAGTTTTTATTCAAAATTTTAACCATTCCTTATAAATTAAATTTTTGAAAAATTCATTGAATTAAAAAAATTATAAATCATTGGGAGATATATTAAAATGAAAAAAATGAATTTTTTATTTATAAAATGACCAAAATGTTGAGAACTTTGCAATAAATTTTTATAAAAGATAATTAATGTCCCGATTTTGCTACTTAATTTATCTTTAAATTCTTCACTTAGTTGAGAGCAGTTAGTGCTTGGAACTTCTCAATCCCAAATCGTGACAATGTGTCAGGGAAGCAGACAGGGCCCTGTGTTGAGGGGCTGACATGGTAACATGGACGAAAGGGGCTTCTGAATTTGGGCCAAACTTAGTGGGCTTTAGTAATTACTTTGCTTGTGAGACACGCCAGTTTGATTTTGATCAGCACCTTTTCAAGTTCAATAGAGTAACATATTTCTCCCAAGAAGATCAAGCAGATTTTTCAGAATATTGAAGGTTTACCATGGAAAGAAATGAAGAAAAGCGATACCATGAAATGCTTGAGGGGACTTGTCACCACACTGAGTATGTATAACACTTACTCTTCTTTGGGCCATATTTCTCACTATAATTGTAATTAAGAAATTACTCTTTTGTAACTGAATAATCTTATAATTTTTATAGTAATATATAATTCTTGGTCTTTCACCCAGAAAAAAAAAAAAAGAAAAAGAAAGAAAAAGAAATCACTCCTTTGTCATGAGTTGGGTTATTCTGGAGGGGCATGAAAGGAATTATGCTTGGTTTATCAAAACGGTGCGTTGAATAAAAGAGCAAGTTGGTCTTTTTGGACAGGGGGGCAAGAGGAAGAAAACATGGAAGGGAATAGTGCCGCTGGTATCTGGAAATTTGCAGAAAGTTGTACTCTTCCGGCGAGTCCGGCTTATTGGTTGATTGGTATTTTTCCTTATAGTTGTTTTTGTATTGTTGATCTATAGTTTGTGTTTGGTTTGTATTGGGACTATTTGATCTTTCCCTAGTTGTTGTGCTGCTGGATTTTCTAATCAAATCCCAGTTATCTCCTCAGTTTGTGTTTGTTGCTTTACTTCTTCCTGTTTGTCATCCTAGGTGGAATGTGGAATCCTGGACTCTTTTTTCCAAAACCTAAGCAGGATAAGAGGAGAAGTAAAAGGACAAGAAAAAGACATAAAAGAATAAATGGTCCTTCGATCCACCAATTTAGTTTTTATTTAGGAAATAAAAAATTAAAAAAATCGTCCGTTGTGAACAAATTTGAAAGCTAAATAAAGACAACGGGATCAACATCTTGATGGGATGGTAATAGAAGACTCTTGGAATATTTTGTTAGAACTTTTCTAATCGTTTCCATTAAAATAGGGTTCAATGTATTTTCTTGAGCAATAAATTAGGTTAAAATGAGCAAGAAAAATAAAATCCAACTTTTACAAGCCAATATATTTTTAACTGAAAAAGAAAATAGGTTTTTAAACACTTCAAATATATTTTTACTCTACATCACTATCTTTTAGAAATCTCCTATAATTTACGGTTTTTATTTTAAAATTTTAACCATTCTTTCTAAATGTAATTGTTGAAAAATATAATATCAAGAAAATATTATAAATCTTGGGGATATATATTAAAATGAAAAAAATATTATTTATAAACTGACCAAAATGTTGAGAACTTTGCAATAAAGTATTATTAAAATAATCTCCTTTTAAATTCTTATCATTTAAAATCCATGATTTACAATCACATCTTAAGACAAAAGTGGCCTATATCATCAAAACTAAGATATATTTTGATTTTGTAGCAATTTGTATAATGTGATTTTATGCTAGTGAAAAGTTAATTGAAACTAATAAAACGAAAAAACCATACACTTCAATCGACTTACAAAACGTAAATTACATAAGCGATGTTGGTGTCAGTTTATAGGAAAGACAAACCGCGGGAGGCTTATCTTATCAAAACAACAACAAAGATAAGCATGCATGTGTATTCATTGTCACTTTGAGAAGGCTAAGAGACAGGTTAATGAGTGATCAAGATTAGGTTTGAAGAGCGTGCTTGTTGTGACTCCTTGGAAGATTCATGTGGTTCCTTGGGATCACGAAGGGAACCTTGGTAGATGAGGAGACACCAATCAAACAATGCCTTTAAAAGGGCCCTAAAAGGGGTCTACTTCTGAGCCTCTGAGAACTTTACTGAGTGACATATTTCTCACAAGAAGATCAAAGGTTCCTTATGGAAATAAGAGGAGAAAAACGACTCCGTGAAATATCTAAGGAGGACCTCCCACCTCTTGGTATTCTCTTTCACTGTATCTCTCCATCTCTGGTGTAGTGGTTGGGTGGGTGGGTCGAGGGGAGATTGTTTATGGAACTTGAAACCTCTTTAGTCCCGGCAGTGTATCAACTGAGCTAAGCCTTACCGACAAAAGTAAAAAAGACTTGATTGCTTACTCTGGTGCAATGTCATGTTGTGAGAATACGTAATGAGTGTTTAATCTCATGCTCACACTCCCCAGAAATGGGTCATTTTCTTGGTGTGTTTGGAAAAATAGGAACTTTCTTTTTGGAAACGTTGAGCCAAAATTTCGAAAACTGAAGTTGAAGGTTAACCCACCAACAATCCTCTTTTTCCTTTTTGTTTTCGAATCCACAAATCGACAATCAAGGGCTTGACTTGCATATCTTTTAGACTAATGTTTATTGGGTTTATGGAGTCATACTATATCTTTGTAAAATATCTTCATGAACCCGTGCTACGTCTTTGTGAAATATCTTGCTTTCTGCACTATGTAATACAAAAGGCATCTCATGGAAAGTTTGCTTTTTTACAAGGTATGCGCGCATCTCATGTTTGCTCATAGTTTATCATAACTGGAGTTTGTCTATGTGTCCAAGGACGGCTTGTGTGTGAAATCTACACGGATTACTGGAATATAAGGTTTATGAAAGTTTGCTTGCTGAAAGGACTTTGTGGAATTTGATTAACGTGTAATGCCCCTGATTCTGAAATTTTGTCGTCTTCCATTTTTCTTCTTATTGAAAGGAGGCATCATATGATGGAATCCAAACTGCAAATCAAATTCCTAATTTCTGTTAGCTTATAGAATTTTATGTGAAATTGTTTGAGAAAATTGTGCTGAGCCTACAAAATTACATGTGAAGAGATTTGAGGCAATTGCGATGATCTAATAGATCCTCTATCCACAGCATTCTCCAGGAGAAGTCTGCCACCAGCTCACTACACATTAAAGGTGGAATCATTTTCAAGAATCTCAAAGATATTTCCAGGGAATAAAGAGGCAAAGTTTGAGTCAAATGTGTTTGAAGCTGGTGGCTATAAATGGTATGTCTGAATCCTTGGTCTGGTGAGGACATGATTGATTTTTGTGTTCCCCTAACATCTTAGTAGGGTTTTGATTATTTTGATCTTTAGGAGACTAGCTTTATACCCCAATGGAAGAAATATATGGAATGGGAAGGGCAACATATCACTGTACTTGGTGATTGCTGAAACATATTCTTTACCTCTTGGTTGGGAGGTTAATGCATTCTATAGATTGTTTGTGCTGGATCAGTTAGGGGCGAGTACTTGGCATTCAAAGGTAGCTTCTTTGATACATGAACAAATAGAGTATATGCTGATAAGTTGTTTATTTTTTGAGTATTCTTCTAGATAATGGTGTTACTTGTTCCTCTATGAAGATGGCAAAGGCAATGGGAAGCTCTTTCATGCAATGAGTACTAAGTGGGGAATCCCAGACCTTCTTGCCTCCGGGGTGTTCGATAATCCTTTTAATGGATACCTTGTTGATGACTCCTATGTATTTGGCGCAGAGGTTTTTGTCATAAAATGTACTGGTAAAGGGGAGCTTTTGTCTATTTTGAATTCTTCAGTCACAGGCAAGTGCAATTGGAATATTAACGGTGTTTCAGCTTTTGAAAAATGAGTATTTGTTGAAAGAGTTCAGAATTGGAGAAGGAAAATGGTACGTGACATCTTAGCTTCTGCTCCCTAGCTACAATTGACTCACTTAAACGTTGCAGTTACCTATTCCTTCAATTTATCTCAGGAAGCTGAAGCTATATCCAAAAACTATTTCAGATGATGATGGTAAAAGCTGTGTCAAATTTGTTTTATCATTTTATGATTGGGAAACTCATCCCCACAACACAAAATTTTATGCTATGTATACCCTGCGTGTGAGGGACAGATTCCCGTGGATGGCCTGTGTCAATGTACGTGAGGACGATGCTACAGGTGACCTCACCTTTTGTTTTCTTATGTCATGAACAGTTTATGGTGCAAGAGATTAACACGTTTGGGACTTCAGCTCTATGTTAAAAAACATCCAACCAAAAATTTGAACAGCTTCTCCTCATTACAGCTTCTCTTTTTCAGGTTATAGTTGGTTCTCTGCATCGGCTGGGAGACAATTGATTATGCACCAGGGTGCGGTTCCTCATTTGAAGACCTTAACAAGGGGTGACTCTTTTTGGGTTCATGCACAGTTCCAGATATTATCTGTTGTCTCGGATTTCACTTAAAAATTTGAAGGTCATGGTGATCATTTTTGTAGTTTATAGTTGAACTTGCAACGTTGCTTCTTGTTTTAAGTTGTGACAAACTGAATCTCATTTTGGGTACTAAATCTATATTTGAATTTCTGGCCCAGACATTCTCCAATACGCCTCGTCAAGGTCTGTTAAAAATGATTTCATGGCTTTGTGTGCAATGTAGTTTACAACGCGATTGAGCACGATTCTAGCTTGTGAAGAAGTAGAACAACGTATAGATATCGTTCTTGTATCAAAGAAGGTTTAGCATCAACCCCCTTGAAATTTAGGCACCGACAATCTCAAGAATAGTTAGTATTAATATGTGTATAACACCCATAGGATCATGGACGTGCCTTGAATACAAAATTCAGTACCAAGTGACGAATACAACTAGATTACAAAGTTAATTCTAAACAAAATATTCTTAAAACAGAGAAATTAAAGCAAATTTTGTGAGACAAAAATCTAAAATTCCCTCTTCAATGGAGGCTGTTATTCATGTCTCAATTTCAAAATAGTTCACGATTCCCCTCTTCCTATTACCTATTATAGGTTTTGGTTATTCAAACCCTAAGTCTTATTTAAAGGAAATAACAAAGTAAAATATAATTATTTAAAAGCTCCACAATAATAGAAAACCTAAGAATAACTAATCAAAGCTCAAGCCCATATTGTTTCTCTTGGTCCTAATAACGTACTTCCTCTCCAAATCCTATATTTAAGGATTGATAATTTTATTTGTTATGTGTTTTAGTTATTGAGCCAAAAGACATAGGTCTAAAGGCTAATCTAGGCATATTTCATGAACATTATCACCTACTCGAGCCAATATAAGCCCAAGCTTGTTACGAGTTGTCATAACCCACGACCAACTACCATGTTTTGTGATTGATGCCCCCTTAATGGACCACTCTATAGTGGTTCATACTTTAGGTGGTTGCACTTTGACCTAACCTATGTAGGAATTTTTTAGGTAACCATTTTCATAAGTCATCACTTCTGTGATTTAAATTTGGGATGTGAAATTGACCTTAACCTTGACAAAACTGTGAGTGTTTGCAGCGTTTGTAGTGTAAGCTGATTTTTGTGGTACGGCATGGTAATGTTGTGGAAGAAATGTGTATTAACATTCTGAAAAAAAATTGTTATTTTATGAATTAGACTATGGATTTCGAAAATAGTACTGATCAGGTATTTCCTTGAAAAGACCCTCTGCAAGCTCAGCGTGCTTTCTTCATTATTTAATGCATTACCACCTTTCGGGCACAGACTTTTGTTTTCAACCATGTATAATCTCGTGGAACACGTTAGAGTTTTCGTTTTTCTTACTGGAGTTAGATTGTTTAGCTTGACAAGGATGGTGCTCTTTGGTTGGGAACTTCTAAGAGTGCAAATTTTCTTTTGTTTCTCTTCATCTGAGAGTTTGCTGTACGGAAGCAACAAAGACTACCTCTACCATCTTTAACTGCAGGTATTCATGCTTTCTTATATTGTCCTGGACGATTTTCCTTTTGTGCTGTAGATTCTTGTACATTGGCACGTTAACCTCACTTCATGCATTCATTTTTCTTCCCGGAATATAATTTTTATGTTTACTACTTCGAGCAAAACAGGTTATTCTTCTTTTTCTTTTCTCTAGGAAATGTAACAAATGATTCATGGATATTCTTCTCGTAGATTATATACTAGGTAATTGATGTTGATTACGGAGGCTGTGACCCATAATGTTGAGTCACAGCCTCCATTCTCTAAGATATGATGCATAATGTTTAACATTTATTATAGTCCAATATTGGATTTATGATGTATGTTTTTGGTTATTGGGGAAAATGGGTTAACCATGTTTTGTTTCTATCCATATGAAGCTGTTGGCTAAATTGTTAAAGTAAGTACTGGTCTTGGTTGTCCCTTTCTTCACTTATTTACGTTTGATAGTAGTAGGTAGATGTCTTCTGTTTACTCAGGCTATTATATGTAAACAAGGTAAGATTTCTCTTTAAATTGTTACAGTTTTCAATTGCCTACTTTACGTTAGTCAGCAGGAATCCAATGCCCAAGAGAAAATTCCAAGCTCGAAATTTTCAGACTTATATGTTGCAGAGACAGAATTGTCTTATTTTTAGTAATTTTCTGAGGCCTAAGCATATAAGACTGCACTTGTAGTGTATCTATATTGTTCTCCTCTGCTACACTATAACATACATTGTTAGTTGCATAAAAAGATCGACACTCTTTTAGACGGGCCACTCTTTATTGTCTTTTCATTCTTCTCCTTGATGAATGAAATACAAAGGCTCGTCCCACTCTTTATACTCTGTAAAAGTCTGTAGTTTTGCACCTTCTGAATACTTTCCACAAGATGCAGTAGTCACTTCCTATGGCCTTTAGATGAAGCTGGCCATATTGATTCATTTGTTGGAAAGTAACTTTGTCAAAACTTGTGATCAATTTTAATCTCTCATTTGTTTCTAGGTAATTTGAAACATGGAATATTTTGGTTCTGAGTGTCGTTAATGCCAAAAATAGTTTTGTGGAGTTCCTCAAAGCAACTTTAAAATTTATATTAGTGTTGTGAGAGTTGAGTTCTGGAGTTAGACCCAATATAAGAGAGTTATATAGTATTTGTCAATGGGGTAGGCAATGGTCATTTTGGCAAGTAGAGTGTTACATACCTGACATGTGCACCACATATTGATGGGTTGAGTTGTTGCAACTACTAACGCAACAATGTCACTCCAATAATCATTTATTTTGATACTTTTGCCTGTTCTCCCCTATGTTCGTACATCCACCACGCCTGACGGCCCAAAGGGAACTAGAGAGTTGACATGGAAACATGCAGACTGCTTCCTGGAATTATCTCCATCTACTGAAGTGGAGAAGCTGTCTGACTGGGAGAGCCTTTCAGCTTCTGTCCACGCAGCTGTTGGTGCCCTGGTAAAGAAGACAGTTCCTTTTACTTCAAAGAGTGGTATGAAATTCGTTTTGATTTTGCATGAGGTTGATTTTGGATGTTGTAGCAACAACGCAGCTTGTAGTACTTTTATTGGTTCTTAACTCTCTCACTATGGTTGTCCTTTCAGGTGAAGTTGATTTGCAAAACAATAAAGAACTCCACCAACAATCGACTGCCAAAGCTGGCATAAAACGTAAAAACGATGTTAATGGTGATCAGAAGCCAAAAGTTGCTAAGGGTGGAGGAGACATGTCTGCTAGCAAGGCTGCATGCAAGAAGAGTGCTTCCGACTCCAAGGATGACACAGCAAAGCATCCGATTTGGAGGATAGGCTAGATAAGCAAACTAAAGAGCTGTGGGCTCGAAAGATAATCTTAAAAAGCATGTGACAACTATGTCACGGTCGGAATCAGAGCTCCCAAACATCGGGTATAATGGCTCAAACGGAAGATCCATAGCTTTCTTAAGGTTGCCAAACTCCATAGATAAACACACTTACACATACCAAATCAACACATAACACACACGACACACACAATCCGCATCAGAGTGGACATGGCACATCTGCATCTTCAAGGGGACACAACACTGAGTTTCTCTCTAACGAAAGGGCTTCAAGGTTTTCACATCAACAATCTAGGGATTTTGTAATCATTCATCCCCAATTTACATTCAGTCACAATTACAAGTTTTACCCTTCTAAGTACCAGCTAACAAGGGTCTAATAAGTAAAACTACCAACATGAGCCCATGTAAGAGCCAAGGGTCTAATAGTTTATTTCATAATTTTACCACCAAAGTACCATGACTTTTTAGGCATGTGACACAACTACAGAGTTGCGGTAAATGCTTGAAGTAAATGGACAAGATTCAACTGGACCAGAACTTGATTCGCGTGAATGCTGGTAGTTCTCATTTGCAATATTTTTGTTTGTATTCTCTAGAGATTTTCCGTTTCAGTTTCTTATAAATCGTCAGCTAATTTCCTCATGGATTAATGCTTCTGGCTAATTGTCAGGAATATATTCTCAAGAAGTTAGTTGGCTGTCCCGATACTAACTCCATATGCTTAGTGAACCAGTGTTGGTCAGTAGATCAACTTTCCCCTAATATACAAGTTTTGGCTTAAATGTCTGAATGTGGTTAGCACCGTTTTAGACCACTATAGGCCGTCCCATTTATTGGCAGTTGACATTGTATTCTGTTGTCAGTCTTGTTAGTGCTGATGGTATGATGTTTGGAGCACTTTCTAGCTGCCCAATCTGTTCTGGTTCTCTTCGTTATTCTGGAGGCCTGTGTCAGTGCCATGGGTTCATATCAGCATGGTGCAAGTGTTGTCACTCTACTCGTGAACCAGAACATTTGAAAGGGAAGTGGAAAGTTCCACTAGACACCACCAAGCAATTTCTCATCAAGGTATTCATGCTCTATTCTTTTCACATGATAAAGAGATTAACTTGAGTTAATTTGATTCAGTGGTTTAAATCACAAAAGAAGACCAATCCAGTTCGGATTCTGCCTTCACAATCAAAAAGTAATGATTCTTGAAGTAAACCTATTAATTGTGAATCTCAACAATTAAAGAGAGAAAGTTTGGGAGACTTGCGAGTTGCTGTATCTGGATTGCCTAATGAATCTATGCTATGATATCCTTCTCTTTTTTACGTCAAATTCTTATTGTTAAAGATATACTGAAATATTGTCTGATACAGTTTGAGATCTATCATAATTAGTGGGTTAACCTCAGGAGGGATGATTTTGCAGGAGGAAATTGAGAGAAAAATTGAAGGGGCGGGTGGGGTTTTTCAGACGAAGATCAAGAAATTTATATGATCCATCAACTGAAATTTGAACTTAAAAATATCAAGTTTTCAGAGATGTTAATGGGCTGCTGCGGACATTGACCAGTAGTTTTTCTTCCTTTGGTTAACAAATTAAATTGAGGATGGTAAAAGCAAAGATGTGAGCCACGAAAGTCTCCCACCTCCATGGTTGGCCGAGATTGGCGCAAAATGCTACCGGTCGTAATATTGTATACAGAGAGAAATCTCATATGTGATTCACTAAGATAACACCATTTATTTTGAAAACTTCAAAAGAAATTTAAAACTCACTTTTTACAATTAGTGTTTTTTTTTCTTTACTTTCTCTCTCATATATTTTTTGGTTCTGAAATTTTACGTTTAGAAGCATTACAATAATTAAAATATCTAAGAAACTAAGGACTAAATTTTATTATACCCATGTTTTTTTTTTCGAGTCAGCTAATCATAGGTATTTGTGATGGCAGTATTGTTCTTTTAAAACATATTGGGCTTCGTTTTTTGGGTATAGAACCATTCTTTTACTTATCAATGCTCTTTGCCAAGGTTGGAAAGAGATTAGCCAACTGTTCAAAATGCATGAACAGTGTCTGACCTAGAACATTCTGTGGCATACATCAAACTATCAAGTGCAAAACCCCCGTTTCTTTCGACCTCTTTCTCACTTTAAGGAAATTGATCTAGTTCAACTAGAAATGATTTGTAAGCAGAGAACCAACCACATATTTAATCTTTGAAATACCGAATGTTCTATACTCAAAGGCGAAAAAAGCAAAAGAAAAGAATTTTAAGCAATCACTTTTCCAAATAATAAAATATTTAAAGTGTCTTAATTTGTGCTTTGGCTTCTGGCGGTTTAAATGAAGGAAAAATTATATGGATCCCAAGAAATAAAGAAGATAGCAGTAAACAATGGAATAAACACAGTACTGGAGGAAGTAATCTGGGTTAAGCCTGAAAGTTGGAAATATAGCATAATTTGTTCACGATGCTCATACAGAATTGCATAAGCAAACAGACTTGGTCAGACTTAGTCTCAAGAACAAGGACTTATTCTTTCTGTTTCAAATGCTGTCTTCCCTTTCTGGAAGCACCCATAGTTGACGAAACCATAATTCTTCACGTTTCTGTATAACCTTGGTCTCTTCTCGTGTATCGGCTGTGGCTCATCGAACATGGCAACAGATATTCTCATTCTTTGTGTGTTTGTTACAATCCTGTGCATGAGACTCTTGAATATCCCGTTGCTCATTATCTGAACGAATTCAAACGAAAAGGTGAGGGATTTGGTTAGAAAATGCTTTCTCATAAGCCAGGCTGCGGATGCAGATCCTTTGCAACTATAAGCCAATATCTTTCATGCTTGCTGTTGATTCTACCCAACTGGCAATTATCATGACTGAGAGGATATGAAGCTTTAGATACATATAGCTCTTATAACCTTTAGGGGAAGAAGTACCTGCATCTGGTCTCCGAGATTTACAAGAAGAGCATGAGGAACTATGGGAATGAAAACTTGAAGGCCTTCTACTTCTACATCTTGCAAGAGAACTGTCATTGCCGACCTGTCTGTATGAGGTTTGACTCCAAGAACCACTTCAGGTCTTAAACCTGGCTTGCATCACGGAGGTCTTTTCAAACTGGTCCGGTGACTTCGCCATGGCCTTAAACAGAAGATCCATCATAGACTTTATCCTCGTCCAATATTCGTGTAACATCTCCCTGCTCAATATCTAAGAGAGCTTTATGAAAGCACTTCCCTTTGTATATATCTCAGCATAAATAGACGGAAGAGTTGAGTCCCCGGAGGTTTCAAAGTAAAAAATGCAACGATTCTGCAGATAAAACATGTAATCGTTTCGCTTTTGAGAAGAAAGACACGGCAAAGTGAGAGGTGAAATGCATAAGATCACTTTCCTGTATCCGTACATCTGAAGCCCCCAGTTATCTGGTTCTTTGTTGGTGGCGCTCTTGCATGTCTCGCACGACGATCGCTTCTGGGGACTTGCCATTATCGCGCTTTGTCTCATATTTCTAGTTTTTACTTGGCTGAGTAATCTACCAGCCTTAACTTCTAGTTTTTGGTTTCTGTATATCACCGTTTACAGTTTTTGCATTTGGGTTATCTGCTCTCATTTCTGTTCCTTGTTCTTTGAAAATTTGCCATCAGTTTATGTTGGGTAGCTTCCTCGAGTTGATAATCGCTTGCTGAAGTGAAAAAAGATCCGCATTTGAGCAATGGGTTACTGTTTTGTGGGGTTTTAGGGGATTGAAATCCTCCGGCATTGCTTTACCGATACTGTAGATGCGACGGGTGGATTGCGGTTCCGGTGTCGGTGCATTTACCTAAGCCGATGATACGTCACATGTGCCGTGCGTCCCAAGCATCTAGAGCAACAAATGCGCCAAATTACAATGAATACCAAATCTCGCAATTAGAGTTGTTAATTCGTTTTCAGCTCCCTTCACCTAACCCCATCAAGTCGCTCAGCCTTATTAAAGAACTCTAATGGCCATCACATTTAAATTTTAATCAATTTTAAACTTAGCTTTTCAGATATTTATAAATCATCTAAGATCAACTGCCCATCATTTATTGCCATTTAAGATTACCTGAATAATTGTGACATCAACAGGATATAGCTGTCCACCACGCCAAGAAGTTTAACTTTATGGTACAAAGTTGACAAAGGAAAAAGCTCCTAAAACTGGAAACGGACAAACAGTCCATTAAATTGGAGACTAGGACCCCAAACCATCTGTTGCTATTTAGAGCTTTTTTTATACAATTGTTTAGAATTTTAGTCTTCATGATGATTGTTTACATGTAAGGAACAAAATCTCAAACCAAGGAATGGGCGGTGACGATGAGGAATCCGCCTGCAGCAAATCAATTCAACGGCCTGCGGCATGTTCTCATTCCTCCTCAAAGAAGACGACAGCAATAAATTTTCAATAAGACTAATCCATACCGACTACAATAACTTTACCGTCTTGCTTATGATGGAGGTAAAATGGAAAATTTTAATTTAATTACTAAAACTTGATTAAGCTTTTATCCTCTCACATGCACATGTTTGTGGTTACATTTGCTATCAAGGTAGTGGCTTACAACAATACATCCACGCAATGTGAGTGTGAAGAAAAAGCAAGGGAGAAATGAACGTAAAACTATCCGGAAAGTCTTGTTTGTTTTCTTGCTCTTATCCATCGGACGCATTTATTAGGAACAAGAACTTCCCTTTCTCTGTTTTTTTTTTTTTTTAAACTCTCGAAAGCTGTGCACTTGTCACGACCGAGGTATGGACCAAAACGCAATTCAAAAGAAGAGGTCGTGGTTGGTAGTTCCCATCACCATCGGTGATTATATATTTAAATGTTTGGACCATTTGAAATTATGAGTCTAAGTTAATACAAAATATACTTCCATGGCATGAATCCAGCAAATATATCTTTAAATGGTCCTTTTAAGCTAACACAAAGCATACTTACATTCTTATAAAAAGTATATTAAGTTAACACTACACATACTTACATGACATAACTTGTAGTTAATATTATCTTTAAATATATTTACTAAACTAACAAAAAAATACACTTACATAACATAACCCTTTGTAACCATATTTTTTAAAACCCCCACCCACTTGGAGTCGTGAAACTAAGCTAATGCAAAACATATAAACATAACATAAATGAAATATAAGATCAATACTTAGATCTCTCATCATCCTCAGTAATTATATCTTTGAATGTCCCGCCAATTGGAATCATAGGAAGCACATGTTCTTGATGTGATACAATCACATCTAGTAAGTATGGTCCTGGAGTGTCAAGCATCTTTTGAATTGCCACCCTTAGATCTTCCCTCTTCACTACACGGGCTGCAGGTATATTACATGCTTCAGCAAACTATAGCATATTTGGGAAAATCTTAGACTTTTGAGATGGGTCCCCAAGAAAAGTGTGAGCTCTGTTACCCTCATAGAATCGGTCCTCCCTATGCACCGCCATACCCAAATGTTGATTATTTAAGATCATGATCTTGATAGGAAGATTCTCCGCACGAATAGTGGCTAACTCTTTAATATTTTTCATAAAACTTCCATCACCATCAATATCCACAACAACAGAATTGGGATTTGCAACAACAGCTCCCATTGCAGCGGGTAATCCAAAACCCATTGATCCTGAGCCTCCTGATGTCAACAACTGCCGCGGCTTCTTGTACTTATAAAACTGAGCAGCCCACATTTGATGTTGTCCAACACCTGTGCTTACTATGGCATTCCTGTTGCTCAATTCATCAAGAACCTCAATAGCCTGTTGAGGAGGAATAGTATCATCAGAAATCTTATAAGTCAATGGATAATTCAATTTCTGCTCATTCAACTCTTCCCTTCAAGTTGAAAAATCGAGCTTTAGCTTATTTCCTTTCTCCTCCAATAACCTACTCATACCTTGTAACACCAACCTTACATATGTACATATGAACATATGGGGCTGCTTATTCTTTCCAATTTCTGACAGATCAATATCAACATGAACGATCTTAGCTTGACTCGCAAACGCCTCAACCTTCCCCGTCACATGTTCATCAAACCTAACCCCAAAGGCAAGTAACAAATCACTTTTATCCACAGCATAATTGGCATAATAAGTGCCATACATCCCAAGCATGTGAAGTGACAAATCATCTGACATGGGAAACACCCCAAGACCCATTAGAGTACTCGCTACGGGGATTCCAGTGAGTGCCACAAACTGCCTTAACTCTTCGCTGGAATCCAAACACCCACCACCAACATACAATACGGGTTTCGAAGACTTCGACACCAAGCTAATAATATGCTCCAAATGAGCATTGCTCGGTGCTTTAGGCAACCGATTACTATATGCAAGTAATTTCATGCTTTGGCTCCAATCAGGAACTACTAGTTGTTGTTGTATATCCTTCGGAATATCAATTAGAACAGGGCCTGGTCGGCCAGTTTGGGCTAAGTAAAAAGCTTCCTTCACAACTCTTGGAATCTCCTCCACATTAAGAACCAGAAAATTGTGCTTGGTGATGGAGCTGCTTACCCCAACAATCGGGATTTCCTGGAACGCGTCAATACCGATCATGTGGCGAGGCACCTGGCCGGTGATGGCGACAAGTGGGGTACTATCCCGCATTGCGTCAGCGAGGCCAGTGAGAAGATTGGTAGCTCCAGGGCCGGAAGTCGCAATGCAGACGCCGGGAAACCCAGATGCCCGGGCGTAACCCTCCGCGGCAAAGGCCCCACCTTGTTCGTGGCGGGGGAGGAGAGTGCGGATGATGCAGGAGCGCGTGAGGGCCTGGTGGATCTCCAGTGATGCACCGCCTGGGTAAGCGAAAACATTGGTCACCCCCTGGCGCTCCAGTGCCTCCACAAGGACATCCGCGCCCTTCCTTGGCTGGTCAGCGGCAAATCGGGAAACGAAATCCTCCGGAATGCGGCGGCCAGAATTGCAGATATGGAGGTTGGAGCGACGAGCAGAGGAGCGGCTTTTGGGAACGTAAGAGAACGGAACGGCTGCAACGGAAAACCGAGAATTCGCAGAGAGAGGATAAGAGACCTTAGGGAGGGCCGTTTTTGGTATTACGGTGGCTGCCATTATCGAGAAACTGAGAAAAGTGGCACTACTGCTTAGGAGAACAGGTTGACGCGGAAAATGGTTCTTGAATCTCAAAGACGTGTCCTCACATTTATATACATGCAGTAGGAGATTACTTAAACCCTAATCTAAATAAAGAAACCAAATAATTACAATAAATAATACAATAAATAACATATAAAATATATAAGGAATATTTTAGAATCCTAACCTCCGTAAAGGCAACATGTTTAATAGGTTTCATAGTCATTAACAAAAAGCAACATCACTTAAGTTTCCCTGCTTTGCTTATCTTAGTGCTTCGGATGTTAAGTGATGTGTATTAATTATTTGGAAAGTTGGACTGTCGGCACATATTCAAGGAGATCGCCTGCCCATGTGCGAAACAGGGGTCCCACTTTTATTTTGTTCGCAGAGCTTAATTAATGCAGAGATTTTACTTCCGGATTGTTTCAGTACTGCACAATTACCTCAGCACGTGACATGGGAGAAAGCTTCTAAAACTGACAGTGGACAAATAGTCCATTAAATTGGAGACAAGACCTTTTAGAATCCAACGTTGAAATTTCAAACTTTGTGTTGCCTTTTAGAGCTTTTCTATACCGTTGTTCAGAATTTTGGCTTCATAATGAGTATATTTATGTACAAGGAAGAAAACTTAAACTTATCCGAGATAATAAAGGTATCCAAACTTCCTTGTATTTTTCTTCCCCATTTACTTTCTTACAAGTATCAATTGTATTATTTAGATATTTTAGTCTATAATTAATTTTATAATCTTAAGTATTATTAGAAAATATCATGTAAAAACTTTTTTGGTTCAAATCAACATGTAAAGCTTTTTTATTTTTTTATTTTCAAAACTTATGAACATTACAACTTAAAACCCAAGTTTCAAAGCTCAGAGTACTTTATTGTTATAGCCTTGAGGAAGTTTTTTTTCCCCCACTTTGTAGATTTGTGATTTTGCAACTAAATATTTTACATGTTAGAATCATAATCCTAAATAATTTTAAATCATTTAGCATGAATTTCTAAAGTTCCAGTATAATAGAAAAATAAAGATGAAACATAGGAATGGAAGCTTTATGATCAAAATCTCTACTCCATAGAATTAAATTGTCAAAATCAGTCTTAAGATTCTAAATCTAAATTATATGAACTTATCATATATCACCTTAGGTACTAAAAAATTCCTCTGCCATGGATGATACATTATCAGTAGTTACATTGATTGACGACAATCAAGAAGCAATTTGCTGAACTTGTATTATGTTTGGATTGGACGAATGAGCCTTCACAGTTGTCTTTATAGTTGTCTTCTGTCTTTGTATATTATTAATAAAAAGTGGTAAATCCGACAGCTTTGTAAAGATGAAAGGTGAAGGCAGAGTTGAGCAATTAATGATTATAATTAACTATTACTTACTCCATTGACCTCAGTAAAGTATGGCTGTTCACCATGTAAAGAAACTAACTTTTATGTTGCAAAGTTAATGCCAATGGCGAGCCTAAGAGATTTTGTCGAGTACATCAGATTACGTAATCCAGCATGTGACATGGATAAAAGCTCCTAAAAGAAACTGGCAACGGACAAATAGTCCATTAAATTGGAGACATGACCCCCCCGGAATCCAACGGACAAATAGTCCATTCTAAGGTTCCACTAAAATAGTCTCAAATATGGTGCCTTCGATTTTGTTCATTCATTCTATATGTAAGTTTATTATAATGTATAAGTTTTATAATATTATTGCTATAACTTTTCTTGCTTTTTGATTTTTTTTTCCATTTAGCTACATTGTGACATGATAAGGATGGCCACATTGAACAACTTATTTTATTAAAGTATATGATACATTTGTTGTTTTCCTTTTATTTAATGACTGTTTTCCATTTATATCACATCCTACTTGGTTGAGTGCTTTCCATTCCGAGAGTTCTAATGCCTGGTCATCGTGGACAATAGGTTTCTTGTTTCTCTGCTGCCACTTTCCAAAAAAGCATGATGCCTGCCATTTTACTATTTATCTCCATCTGATCTCCTTCCATTACTTTTCTTCTGTCGTTTCATAAATACTTGTTGGATCCGTTCCTTGGTTTGCGCGGGATGAAGCTTGGATCGTGCGAGCAAATTTATGAGAAAGAGTTGGCATCCACCGTCAGTGAGTTAGACATTGCCAGGGCCGTTTGATCGGTTTGAAGAAGATGCAACCTTGTGTGGGTTGCAAGGATATCTTGTGCTGGGAACGTGGGGCTAGGTGCTCACCCGTGGGTTTCACGTGGTAGGATGCAGATGAAGCAATTGACGTGGATCTGCTTTATTGTTCATTTTGTAATAGACTTTTTATTGAAAGTTTGAATCATTATTTATTGGCCAACTTTGTGACAGCCCACGTATCAACCGAGAAGTAAATGTCGTTGATTGCGAGCCTCTTTCCTATTGTTGAGCACAAACATCTAAAAGTTGCAATAATTCGGCTAGTGCTTGCATATTAAAAAATTAGAAATTGTAAATCAAAATTAATTTACCTTTTCAAGAATAATGTTCATTATTGAAGTACAAGGAAAAAGTTGATGACTTCTGTTATTGCTATTATAATCAAGATTGTGTTGATGAGAAATAATTTTGAGATTCAAAATATCGTAATTTAGGTTTTAATATACAATCATATACCCTCATGTTAATACATAATTCCATACAAGATTAAAGGCCTTTTGGACTTGCATCACATATTACCTTAAGATTGAAAGAACATAAAAGATACTAGGTTTTACAAACTATAAATTGATCAATTGACTCATATTAAATGATCATATTTTTAGGGTGATATAAATGTAATATATCCAATATTTGTAGCAAAATAACTAAAATGGTAAATCATTAAGAAGTAATGCTACAATTAATTTGTGCAAAAGACATTATGACTCTCAGTGATCATATCTTTAAATATCCCAATCACTTGGAATCATGGGCCTAAGCTAACACAAATCATATTATATAGTCTAACTCTCAATAACTATATTTTTAAATATCTCCTTTTTAAAAATGGTTTGTGGGTTTATGAAAACGTAAAAACATTTTTTGGGAATACATTGTAGCCTTTAATATCCAAATTTGATTCCCATTCTAAAATCACCGAATATTTGTCGCTCTTCTACTATTTCATTTCACCAAGTTGATCCGTTATTAACATCGATTTATGTGATAAAAGGATTAAAAAAAATGCAACGATTCTGCAGATAAAACATGTACTCCTTTCGCTTTTAAGAAGAAAGATTCGAAAAAGTGACTGGTGAAAGGCATAAGATCACTATCCTGTCTCTGTCGCGTCGTGAGCTCCCAATGCGAGGAATCAACCCTTGTCCAACACATGGATTCCACTTTTGTTTTGTTAGCAGAGCTCAATTAATGCAGGTAGTACCTTTCTTGTCCCTGAAGCTACATTGATACAACTCAGGTTAGCCAATTCGTACGAAAGATTGGACAATGGCAGAGCAATATAATAAGGATTTACTGACCTGATGATGCGATGTCACTGCTGCGGAGAGGAAAAAGGCTTACAAAGAACAGAAGATACAAAACGTTTTGGTGTAAGACAGGAGCATGGGCATGGGAGAGTGAATAAAATATAATCACTTCGAAATTTTTGGAAGATAATGCGAAACATCTCTAGCTCGAAAAAAGCTGCAGCTTAGCTTACGAAAGAGAGGGTTGCAGGCGGGTTTCACCGGAGAAGTATGGGCGTCAAGATTGATAAACTGTGATAAGAAAAGGAAAGGTTGCATGGTCCTGGCACGTATTCTTGTCCTTGCAAGTACCAAAAGGAAAACAGCTCACAAGATTACTTCTTGGATGTCTATCCACGCAACGTTGGAATTTTAAAACCACGTGTTGCCTTTTAGAGCTTTTTTATACCATTGTTCTGAATTTTGGCCTTTATGATGACTATTTACGTACAAGGTACAATGTTTCAACTTGTTGGAAATAGTGGAGGTACCCAAAACTACCATGTTCTTGTCTTCACCGTTGGCTTTCCTGTAAGTATAGAACGTGAGCTGTGACTAATTTGTCCCGTTCTCTGCAAGCTTCGCGTGTAAGAGAGGAGCATGAGCATGAGAGAGTGAATAAAATATAGTCACGGGAAGCTGTAAGAAGAGCTCGAGAATAGCTTCCAGCTTAGCTAAGAAAGAGAGGGTAGCAGGCGGGTTTCGTCAGAAAAGTTTGGGAGTGAGGCTATATAAATCAGAACAGGGCCTGGTGGATCCCCATTGACGCGCCGTGTTGGTGGGCGAAAACGTTGGTCACGCCCTGGTGCGGACGTCTCGTACAGGCCAAGAACCGCCAGTTAAGGACGGAGCGGTCCAAGGCCTCCACGAGAACATCCGCGCCCTTCCTTGAGCGGCAAATCGGGAAATCGAATTTCTCCGGCATTGCTTTGGGGTGCAGATGGTAAGGGTGGAGCGGCGGGCATTCTGGGAAAGTAGGAGAACGGAACGGCAACACCGGAAAAGTTACTTGGCAGAAAGAGGACAACACCCTTTCATCTGCAATCACAGGGAAATGCTGGGGGATTTCGTTCCCCGATTTGTCGCCAGATAACATTGTATTCTGCTGTAATTCTTGTTAGTGATGATGGTATGATGTTTGGAGCACTTTCTAGCTGCCCAATCTGTTCTGGTTCTCTTCGTTATTCTTGAGGGCCTGTATCGTTTTTCTTTTTATTTTTGTGTTACTTTATCGTGAACCAGAACATTTGAAAGGGAAGTGGAGGGTTCCAGAAGACACCACCAATCAATTTCTCATCAAGGTATTCATCCTCTTTTCTTTTCAAATGATAAACAGATATTAACTTGAGTTAATTTGATTCAGTGGTTTAAATCACAAAAGAAGACCAAAACAGTTCGGATTCTGCCTCCACAATCAAAAAATAATGTTTCTGGAAGTAAAGCTGGTGACTGTGAATCTCAACAATCAAAGAGAAAAAGTTTGGGAGACTTTGGAGGTGCTGTAGCTGGATTACCTAAGGAATCTATGGTATAATATTCTTCTCTTTTATATGTCAAATTATTACCGTCAAAGATATACTTAAATATTATCTGATGCAGTTTCAGGACTGTCATAATTAGTGGGTTAACCTCATGAGGGATGATTTTGTAGGAGGAATTTAAGAAAAAGATTAAAGGGGACGAAGATCAAGAAATGTATGTGATCCGAAGGAAATTTGAACTTAAAAATATCAAGTTTACAGAAATGTCAATGGGCTGCTGCAGAGATTGGCCCGTTGTTTTTCTTCCCTTGGTTAACTTGCTTTGCTGGCCTTTATTACTTTTATTGTTTGGTTCATTCTCGTTTGACATGGAATGGTTTCATTGACAGGAGAATGAAGTTACCAATTGTGAGGGAGGTGTATTGGTTGATTGCATTAAAAGACAGAAGAAGCTTCCATTTGATTTGTACAAAGTTGAAGCCATTGGTGAGACATCTGGCATGGTCACTGTTAAAGTAAAAGGAAGAAGTGCTGTGCACGAAACTTCTGGTCTCCAAGACACAGGTCACATACAATACAACTTTGAGCATGTCTTACCTATCAATTGGTGTTAACAGGTAGTTCTGTTTTCTTTTTTTTTTTTCCTTTTTTTTTCTCCATCTTTCTTTTGCTGTCTCCGATGTTCTTCTACTGTCTTTGGTTCTCCCTAGCTTAGATCAAATGCATGCAACATGGATGGGCATATGGCACCGCAGGGTGTTTTGATTGGGGATCTTTTTGTGTTCCATTGTTAATATTGTAAGGCTCTTCAGCACCATGTTGTTTGACCCAAACTCTAGTGAGGGGATGAACCAGGAAGTTTCTGTTGGGTTTGCAAGCAGAATGCATAATGTGCTTTTCAATCTGAAAATTTAACGAATGAATATTTCAATCTCGGGTTGGGGTTGGTGTTGTTTGGTGGTTGTGGTTTCAACATGAAGCAATGTCTATTTCTTGTTTTTATTCAACCTTCTTCTAATTCAGTAGCTTATCATACTGCAGTTTGACATATGTTAAACTGGACTACGGGGCCTGCTCCTACAAATCTTGAGCGGTGACAAATGTACCGTGAAAGCCATATGGAACCCTAGAAGGTAGTCCCACTGTCGCCACTTGCCTCATGCTTGGGAAAAAAGGATTGTGTTTGGTACTTCGACCTAGAGGCAATAGGCCTATTTATAATACAAGTTTTACATTTATAAAAGAAAAGAAATAATGCAAAATATTCTCATCAACTTATTTTCTAAATTATAAGGTTTCACACTATATAGAGACAACCATAAATGAAACAATCATAATAACATCGTATCTCCATCACAACCTATTCCAAAATTTGACAATTTGATCTTCAACACAAATTTGGCCTTTTAATTTTGAAGATGATAATGTGTTTATAAATATGCGAGCAACATGTCACGTTAAAAGGCTTAATAGAGTTAAAATTAATTTAATAATTATATGATCGCAAATCTTCAATTACGGAAATGAAAATAATGATGAAATATAAAAGGCTCAAAAAACTTATATTTGAAGAATACTAATCTGCTTTAAAAAATCAGGAGGTAAGAAGGCCGAAACGGGTCTCCCTCGGAGAGCTATATTCGGGTCAAGAGTGTACGCTGCAAGCCCGCTGGGAGTTACGTATTTCTCACAAGAAGATCAAGCAGATTTTTCAGAATATCGAAGGTTTCTCATGGAAAGAGAAGGAGAAGAAGGATACCGTGTAATACCTGAGGTGGACTTCTCATCACCTGGTATTCTCTCGCTCCGTATCTCTGCATTCTGTTGCCATATCATGGTGTCCGAATACTTAGAAAGCTCACTCTTTTGGGCTTCTTGTTTTAATCGGTTTTTGTTTCTGAGATATGAGAAGGTTTAATCTCATTTCTGAGAGATGGATAATTTTCTTGGTGTGTTTAGAAACAATGGGTACTTTCGTTTGGAAACGTTGCGCTAAAATTTCGAAAAGTAAAGTGAAATATCTTGATCGGGCTTATGTGCACTGGATATTTTCATAACGTATGTGCGAATCTCATGTGCAAGCATTACTTCCGTGGAAGGAAATGATCAGACAAACAGTGGGGCTATGTAAGCTGTGCTTGTGTGTGCTTGGTCTGTTCGGGAGGCTGCACTCAATTGGTTATGTTTTGTTGGTAAGGAGAGATGACTATGCTCTTATAGCTTGGACAGATAGACAAACTCCTGGTGTGGTAAACAGTGAGCAGAAGTTTTCCAAGTCGATGATATCTGCACAGATTACTGGTATATAAGGTTTATGAAAGTTTGCCTCTTTAAGTGGACTTCATGGAATTTGATTAGTATGAAATGCCCATAGTTCTTAAATTTGGTATTCTTATATTTTGCTTCTTATTTAATGGAATCATTATATAATGGGTTCCAAACTATATATCAAATTCCTAATTTCTGTTTGCATGTAGAATTTTATCTGAAAGTATTTGAGGAAACTGTAGTGATGAGCCTACACAATTTCATGTGAAAATAAATCATTTTTGAGGATCTCAAAGATATTTTCAAGGAATAAAGAGGGAAAGTATGAGTCAAATGTGTTTGAATCTATAAATGGTATGTCTGAATCCCTTTTCTGGTAAGCAAAATGATTGATTTTTATGTTCCCATAACATCTTAGTAGGATTTTGATTATTTTGATCTTTAGGAGACTAGATTTCTACCCAAATGGAAGAAATATATGGAATGGGAAGGGCAACATATCACTTTACTTGGTGATTGCTGAAAGGGATTCTTTACCTCTTGGTTGGGAGGTTAACGCAATCTGTAGATTGTTTGTGTTGGAGATTAGGGACAAGTACTTGACATTCCAAGATAGCTTCTCTGATACATGAAAGAATAGAATATATGTTGATTGGTTGTTTATTTTCTTGGTATTCTTTTAGATAATGGTGTTACTTGTTCCTTCGATGTAGATGCCAATGGCAAAGGGAAGCTTTTTCATGCAATGAATACTGAGTGGGGATTGCCAAACTTTCTTACCTCTGGGATGTTTAGTGATCCTTGTAATGGATACCTTGTTGATGACTCTTGTGTATTTGGCACAGAGGTCTTTGTCATAAAATGTGCTGGTAAAGGTTAGTTTTTGTCTATTTTGAGTTCTCCAGTTACAAGCACCTGCACTTGGGAAATTAGCCATGTTTCAGTCTTGAAAGTGGAATATTTGTTGAAGGAGTTCAAAGTTGGAGAAGGAAAATGGTATGTGAAATCTTAGATTCTGCTCCCCATCACTAAAATTGACTTACTTAAAGTGTTGAAGTTACCTATTTCTTCAATTGAACTTAGGGAGCTGAAGCTATATCCAAAAGCTGATTTAGATGATGATGGTAAAAGTTGTGTCAAATTGTTTTTATCATTTTGTGATTGGGAAACTCATCCCCACAAAGCAAAATTGTATGCTAAATATGTTTTGCGTGTGAGATTACATGAAACACACCATGATATTATGAAGGACCTCAGCCTCTATAGAGATTATGAAAAGGTCATAGGTAAACTCTCCTTTTTGTTTGATTATATCTGAAAAGTTTTTGTTGCAAGAGATGAACATGTTTCGGACTTTTAGCTCATGTAAAAAAGTATTCTGCAAAACCTTTCTAGAGTTTCTCCTTATTATAGGTTGCTTTGGGTCCGAAATACTTGCATTATTTTCTTTTTTGCAGATTATAATTGGTTCTCTACATCGGATGGGGAACATGTAAAGTTAATGCCCCAGCCCTTAACAACTGGTGAGTCTTTTGTTGTTGAAGCGAAGATTGAGATAATATCTGTTGTCATGGATTTTAGTGAAAAAAAGTGGAGGCCAAGATGATCATTTTCGTTGTTGAACTTGCAACTTTGCTTGTTCATCAAGTTTCGACAAACTGAATCTCATTTTGGGTTGTAAGTCTATAGTTGAATTCCTGGCTCAAGCATTCTCCAATACCTTGGTAAAACCATCAAGATGTATAAAATTGATTTCATGGCTTCATGTGCAACATAGTTGAGGGATTAAGCACGACAGTAGCTTGTGAAGAAGGATAACAACGTATAGATACCATTCTTGTATCAAACAAGGTTTAGCATCAACCTCCCTTGGGTATTGAATCAGGCTGACGGTCAAACCATTAGCTGTTGCTAATCGATCTTTGACTGATTGATCCACCAATGGGAACCGGTCATTGAATTTAATGGATCCCCTTGGATCGATTGAGAATTTGATTGATTGACCACCCAAGTCAACAAAGAGGGACATGGGCTCACACAGCTCTTGAAAATCAGTTGGACAAGGTTTTCACTTTAATCAGACAAAGATTTAAGAGGAAGAGGAAAGAATGAGTAGGTGGACAGGGTTCATCAAGAGTGCACCTGGGAATTATCAGAGGAAGCATTAGTTCAATCGAGTTAAACCTGAAATAAACTTTCAGTCATTGACCATAGCCATTCAATGGAAAAATTGCATGGTAAAATCTGTCAAGATGACAATAGACAATATGGGTTTAGAATGTGAGTAGTTATTATTATGTTTTATTGTACCATTGGGGCTTTTGGATAATTACTTTTTGTTTTGTTATGTCCTTTAAATAAGACTTAATATTTGAATGGCCTAAGGTATAAAAGCTGAGAATTGCACTACAACCAACTATTGCTTTTTCCCCATTATAGGTCTAGTTAACATTACTAATGAAACTAAAAAAGTATCAATTTCTATATGGTCACAATGTTACAACTATCCAAGAAAATAGATTTCATATTAATCAAATTGTTCGAAATCATACTCATTTTTTGAAATAAAATAAATGACATTCGTGTTATTTATGCTATTTTCAAACTTAAAACGAAAACTATTTGGAGATATTTCATTGCCTTTTAAATTTTCATTAGTGTACTTTTCTATTAAAATTAGGGCACTATACTAGAACTAAATGTCTTTTCTTTTCCTCTTATTGTTAAGAAATCACTTCTTCCTAGTTGTCATACTAGGTAGAATGGGAGGGGGGGAATCCTAGACTCATATTTCCTATGACCTAAGTAAAGATTAAAGGAGAAGTAAAGCGACAAGATGAAGGCCAGTAAAAGAATAAAGGAATAAATAAAGAGATTAAGATTGAAAAAAAATTAAAAAACAAAAAAAGTGAAGAGGCTTGGATGCAATGGGTGTGGTAAGGTAGGGCATATATAATTGCCTGAAACGATATTAGTGGTCTTTTTGTTATGTGGTGAATGAGGGGTGGAAGGCTTAGAAGGTGAGGATGGTAAATCTCTCTAAGGTTGCTCTAATGGGTGATCGCGTATGGGCTATGATTTTGTCAATAAGGAAACTTCATTTAAGAAAATATGACATCTCAACTGACAAAGAATTTTACATGATTTTAGAATTTTGCATGATAAATCATGTACTCAATATCCCTTCCAAATAAAAGGATAATCCATGAAAATATAAGGAATAACCCCATTAGAAAATTTATCTCTAAGGAATAACCCTATTAGAAAATTTATCTCTATGAGTGAGAGTTGTGGCACAACATCAATTTCTAAGTACCCTAAGGTTATTAAGTGATGATGGTTTACTAAACAAAATTTGAAATGAGATATGTTGCAAAAGTGCCAATGTGGTTTGTGGTTGTCAAATGCACTTCTATAATTGACATAGAATCTTAACTTGAAACATAAAAGTTCATATTATATTGAGAAGAAGTTAATGCTTGTATTCTATCATCTCATTTTGTTGGGATATATAGACACAAGTACTCTTATGAACAATTTATCATGATAAAATATATAGGAATTTAAATCACAATAAAAGAATTTAAATCTATTATCTAAATAGATCTACTTATCAATTGATTAAATTAAGTTAGGACATGAAAACAAACATATGTATAATTGAAAATACTTGATCCTTAAATTGAAAGAGAAAGGTTCAATAATAATCAGTGATAGTTAAACAATATTGACAACAATTCTAATTTGAAAACCTATGTGGTCCTTGGATTTGTTTGGTGAAGTGACGAATCCATTCCTCCGAAGAAGCCTTTCCGGTGTTTTCAGGCATCCAGAAACGAAAAGGTAAAAGGAATTTTTTTATGCGGTGTCGTTTCGGTGGAGACGAGTTACGGGATTTAGGGCACAATGGTATTTCACCTCCCAAATTCAAAACCCTGTAATAGCCACTCTGCTCCGTTCAAAACCCTGATCTCTTCAATTGCTACACAGAGAAAGACGATGTCAGATCGTCTTCCAAACGAGATTATTGTCGAAATCCTGTTACGGCTACCAGTAAAGGCAATTATCAGATTCAGGTGCGTCTCCAAGACATGGTGCTCTCTCATATCCAGCAATAACTTCATCGCCATCCACCTCAATCGGTCTCTTTCCAACCCCCAACACCCACCATATCTTGTCCGCCACTTCGATTACAGGCTTAGGAAGGCGCGTCTCACTGTTCACTCTTTCGACGACCCTTTTTCCCGCAATAATTTCACGGAATTGCGCAGCATACACAAGAACATCGACAGGTTAAAGATGGTAGTAGGTAAATCTAACGGCCTGCTTTGTCTCGCCGGTGGTTTTTCGAGTCCCGACTGTGGATCATATGCCCTCTGGAACCCTTCTATTCAGAAATTCATAGCACTTCCGGACCCTAATGTTGGAATCAGAGCTCACCACCCCTTTACTACTTCTCTCGGCTTTGGGTATGTTCCCAAGACCGACGATTACAAATTGGTGAGGCATGTGTGTCGCAAGCGCACTACCGGTGGGAGTCACGATGCAATCCCAGATTGGGTTCAGATTTATACTCTTCGAACCCGAACTTGGCGCACTGTTATGGCCCCCGGTCCTCCCTTTCATATCGAGATGGAAAAAAGGGCAGCTTTCTTTAACGGTGCAGTCCACTGGCCGGCCCACGTTCCACAGCAAGGGCGTGTGCAGCGCAATGTGATCGTGTCGTTTAATATGGAGGATGAGGCGTTTCGTGAAGTGGGTATGCCCAAGAGCTTGAAGGAGGCGTGGATTCTGGATTTTTGCGTTGCTGTCTTCGATGGTTTACTTGGTATTGTTCCGTATCACATGCTGCTGGAAAATTCCGTGTGGGTGATGAAAGAGTATGGGGTGGTTGAATCTTGGACCAAGCTGTTTAACTTCGACACCGTGAATTTTTTACATCCGGCGATTTTGTTCAAACCAACCCTGCGACTTGTGGAGTTTCCCTTTCATGGCCGAGTAGGGTCGTTTTTCCTGTGTCCGTATGTGGAAAGCCTTGTCTTGTTGAATGTTGAAGACAGAGTTTTGTGTTCCGCCAAAGCGAAGATACGTCGACGGCTAAAGCAAGTGATTCTAGGTTTGCCCTGGAGTAAAGGCCAAAGGAAAGACTTGTCATGAGGTATGTGCGCATCTCATCTGCAAGCATTACTTTCATAGAAGGAAATGATCAGACAAACAGTAGGGGTATCTAATGTATGTAAGCTGTGCTTGTGTGGTAAACTATGAGCCGAACTTTTCCAAGTCGATGATATCTACACAGATTACTGGTATATAAGTTTTATGAAAGTTTGCCTTTTTGAGTGGACTTCATGGAATTTGATCAATGTGAAATGCCCATGATTCTTAAATTTGGTGATCTTGCATTTTGCTTCTTATTTAACGGAATCATTATATAATGAGTTCCAAACTTCATATCTAGTACCTAATTTTTGTAAGCCTAAAGAATTTTATTTGAAAGTATTTGAGGAAATTGTGATGAGCCTACACAATTTCATGTGAAAATATTTGAGGCAATTATGATGATCTAATAGATCCTATATCCATAGTACTCTTTGGGAGAAGTTTGCTGTCAGCTTAGTACAAATTAAAGATTGAATCATTTTCGAGAATTAAAGATTTTTCCAGGGAATGAAGAGGCGAAGTATGAGTGTTTGATTTTGGTGGCTAAAATTGGTATGCCTAAATCCCTATTCTGGTGAGTATATAATTGAATTTTGTGTCCCTGTAACTTCTTAGAAGGATTTTGATTCTTTTTATCTTTCGGAGACTCGCTTCGTACCTAGATGGAAGAAGTATATGGAATGGGAAGGGCAACATGTCATTTTACTTGGTGAATGCTGAAACAGATTGTTTACCTCTTAGTTGGGAGGTTAACGCAATATGTAGATTGTTTGTGTTGGATCAAATTAGGGGTGAGTACTTGACATTCCAAGGTAGCTTCTTTGATACATAAAAGAATAGAATATATATTGATCAGTTGTTTGTTTTGTTAGTATTCTTTCAGATAATAGTATTGTTCCTCTGTGTAGATGGCAAAGACAAAGGAAATATCTTTTGTATAATGAACACTAATTGGGGATTGCCACACTTTCTTGCCTCTAGAATGTTTAATGATCCTTGCAATAGATACCTTGTTGATGAGTCCTATGTATTTGATGCAGAGTTGTTTGCCATAAAATGTATTGGTAAAGGTGAGCTTTTGTCTATTTTGAGTTCTCCATTCATAGGCATCTGCAATTGGATAGATGACCATCCTTAAATTAGAAAGTGGAATATTTGTCAAAAAGTTTAAAGTTGGAGAAGAAAAATAGTTGTGACATCCTAGATTTTGATCCCAATTACAATTGATTAAATTAAACTGTTGAAATTACCTATTTCCTTGATTGAACTCAAGAAGTTGAAACTATATCGAAAAGCTATTTCAGATGATAGGGTATGAGCTTTCTCAAATTTTTTTTGCTGCTTTATGATTGGGAAACTCTTTTTTACAAAACAAAATTTGATACTAGCCTGTGAAAGTCAATGAATGTTGTGAGGATGTTATAGGTGAATTCACCTTTTGTTTTCTTATGTCATGAACATTTGATAGTGCAAGAGATGAACATGTTTGGGATTTTAGCTCTATATAAAAACATATTCTGCAAAACCTTTGAAGAGCTTCTCCTTATTACTAGTTGGTTTGGTTCCAAAATATTTTCATTGTGTTCTCTTTCGCTGATTATAATTGGTTTTCTGCATCGGCGGGTGGGAGACAATTGTTTGTACCGCAGCTTCTCCTTATCAAACAGGGTTTAGCATCAACCCCATGGATATTGAATTGGACTGACGGTCAAACTGTTAGCTGTTGGTAATCGATCACCTTGATCGATAGAAAATTGGTTCATCGACCAACCAAGTCGCCAGAGACGTGGGCTCACCCCAGATCTGGAAATCCACTGATTTTTGGGATTTTCACTTCAATCAAACAAAGATCTAAGTGGAAATAATGAGTAGTTGGACATAGAGTCCCTCAAGAGTGCACTTGGAATTAGCAGAGGAAGGATTTCTTTCAATCAAGTTAAACCTGGAATGAAACTTTTCAATCATTGACCATAGTTATTCACTGGAAAAATTGCCGAGTAGTCTGTCAGGATCATGTTGGACAGTATGGGTTTGGAATTTGAATAGTTAGCATTATGTTTCATTTTATTAGCATTATATTCTATTTACTTTATTTATTTATTTATGTAATAACTTTTTCGTTTGTTATGTCTTTTAAATATGACCTAAGATTTGAATAAGTCTAAGATATTAAGACCCGGCGCTCTACTAGAACTAAATGTCGCTTTTTTTCCCATTACAGTTGTAATTAACATTTCTAAAGCACAGCAAATGGAGCTGCTCAAGCTATCAAAGAATTTAAAATAAACAATAGGCCTAGCATAGAAACGTATAACTCAGAGGTAAGAAATAATTTTATGTTAAATTACCTGTCCATGACGACCCAGTTGACTCCTTGGCGCTTTGGTTCGGCTCCCACCTTGAGCCTCCGTATGACATGCCATCAGCGTCACAATTAATTTTTGTGGCACGGTTTCTCAACCACCGTTCTAACAGAGAGAGAAGCGCAGGGGCCATGCAATTCTTATTGTCGCAATGACACTTTCAGATGAAGATAAGATGGACATTCTACTTTTCCTGGGACAAGCTGGAAGCATTGCTCTTTTTTTTTTTTTTTCTGGTAATTTTCCTATTTAAACTTTTCTTTCTCATACCCCTTCGTATTTTATGTAAGCAACATTAATGTTTGTACTCTTTGATTAGATCATTTCTTATGCAGGTTTCCCAACGCGTGTTATCATATTTGTGCTTTATCATTTTAATAATTTGATTGTGTAAAATGTAAGCAATAACTTATTTCCAACGAAATAAAAAATTTAGAATCTGTATAGTTAGAATCATAAATACCAAAGACAATAGAAAGAATATTATAAATAAGACTAGAATAAGGAATGCATATTGTTCTTTGAATCTATAGTAAAAATCTGCACGGCAGAATCCAATCTTTTAGTTAGGATCTACTGTGGACCAAGGTTTAAGAATGTGTTCGGGGATGAAAGGTTGGCTGTTCTTGATAGAACATCTTGAAATACTTCTTTTTAGCTATGGTTGCAACAATGATTAGGACTTCTCTAAGAGGAGTTAGCCTTTAGAGTAACAAAGAGTTTGACAAATTTTTTACCTTCACTATAGTCATCACACCCTTTATAATGAGTGGAGTTTACAATGGGGGGATAGAAATCTACTTATACATGGTAGAATGCCGATACACATGTTTACTTTTATCCATTAATTTACCCTACCTCTCATGCCTGTCTTTGTGATACAAAAGCCAAAGAATAATTTCCCTTTACACTATTAGGGGGTTACCGAGAGCGACTTAAACTTACAAAAGTTAGTCCCTTCCTACACACTATCCATGTAGTGCCATGTTGTGGACTTGGTTATAGATTTGTGTAAGTTGTACTAGGAACATATTCTTCATTATCACTTTATGTATAATGGCTTCAATGAGATGACCATGAGAGATGTCTTATGAAAAGCTCTTAGGTATCACTTTTCCTTATAATATTGTTTATAAAGGTAGAGAATATGACTTAACATTTTCTTTATGTGCTGACTTAATAGGTTTAACCTATCATAATCCTATCAAGTAAGTGATGGACCACACATGCTAGTTCATATTAAACTATTATGAAAGCCACATGTCTTATTTTATTAGACTAAGCCAAAGTCCATTAGTATATGCTAGATTAGTAAGCCTATCAAATGGGCAAACATAAAATCATAGGATTATTCATTTGCATTATTTAGTGGTCTTCTAATTAGAGTCCTTATAGTACTTAAACTCTATGTGTTTTCTTAAGGACATCATTGTAACTAATTGTATTATGTAATCCATGGGATTATGGTTGATTTGTTTGGGGTAATTTGAGGAATTATTGTGTTTGTACCATTTGATAGGGAAGTCAAAGGAGGTAGGTTAGAATTTTTTTTAAATCATTTAAAAATATTGCATTCAATCTTTGTCAATTGAGTTAATCCTCTAATTTGGTGTTGTGTTGGTTGTTTAATTCCGTGTTTGATTGCTTGCAATTAAACTTGAGTAATTTTGTAATCAATGCATATATGAGCTGAGTATCCCACACTTTGCAACTTTCATTTCTAGAGCTAAATAGACTATTTTGTGTTCAACAAAATTTGGGAATATATTGGCCTTGTTTGACATGTAGCATATGAGGTATAAGATAAACAAAATCAGGATCAAAGCTTATTGACTTTATACCGTGTAGTTTATTATTCTCTATATATTGCTTGAATAAGTATTTGCTATGAGAAAGATATATTTTGCATTGTGGCTGACCTTGATACATTTTTGTATGAATTAATTAAACATTGGTATAACTACTATTGAACATAGCATTGCATTACAATCTAGTGTAAGGTAAACTACATTTAAATTATTAACTGTAGCTTTTTAAAGTGGCTTAAAAAGTGAGAGCTGCCATGTATATTAGTTTGATTTACATTGAAGGAGACCTTTTCAAATAAGAGAGTAGTTACATGATGCAATGATACATCATGAGAGTACACTTTGGTTGCTTTTCTCTGGATTGAACTTGATTATTAAATTTGGGTTAGAGATAGATTATTACTTTGTACACAATTAAAGTTCTAATTACAAATCTAAAGCAACTGATTTGTTCCCTTTAGGAAATCTATTTGCATGCATGGAGAAACTAAATTTATTCAAACACATATAAGAATATCCATAACAAATGACAAGAACTAAAATACATAAGAAAAGTAAGTAAACACATAAAATCTTATTATAACACAATAATCCATCATCTATAATAATATATGTTGCAAGTAGGTATCATAATTACACAAGACATCCATGAAAATTAGATACATTTATTGACATATACACCTTCAAAGTCCTTTAAGGGAATAATAACACCAGTACATAGAATCCTTAATCAAATTAAAACACCATTGCTGCCAATGGGGATTAATATAAAGAATACTTGCTATAGTCAAAAAGAAAATAATATAAGATGCGGTAAAGCATGCAAAGAACTCATGATAATATGCATTTGGAGACTTTATCAATGATGGATGGGACTCACTTATTGTGGTGGTGCAGTTTTTTTTCCAATATTTGTCCACAAAGAAATGGATTTCCTTCATAAATACTCTTCTCAAATGTTGCAAATTGGTTTTTCATATCTAGAACCTTCCCTGATAAGTTATTGTAAGCCACAGTAAACACTTCTAAAAAATGTAAATCAATGAGTGTTGAAGGAATTTCTCCACTCAAATTGTTATAGGAGAGGTCTAAACTTTCCAATTGGGCTAATTTTGAGAACGATTCTGGAATGGAATCCACTAATTGATTGTGAGACAAGTTTAGTGCATGAATTGACAACTTTCCTAGCTCTAATGGGATCTCTCCTGTTAGCTTGTTGTAGGAAAAATCCAATCCACACATTAGATCGAGGACACGACCACTATAAGTGTAAGCCCTATACTTGGTAACAAAATCAACATTAAAACCAATCTCAACGACAACTCTTCCATTACTTTCTAGAAGCCCTTGAAATGAACCTAACTTAACATCGAAGAAAATATTTGTACCGAAGATGCCAACATCAACTAGCCCTCTAAAGGATATGTTGGAAAAGCAATGAGGTATCATCCCAAAAAGTAAGTTCTTAGAAAGGTCCATTATTCTCATCTTTTCTAGCCAACATAGTTGATCTGGAATGATACCGCTAAAGTGGTTAGCATTCAATTGAAGTACTCCCAGGTTAGAAAATGTACCAATTTCATGAGGAATGCTGCCAGAAAAGCCATTATCTCCAAGCTCCAACGTGAAAAGACTTGCTGGATTGAAAATAGTGGTTGGTATTGATCCTGTAAGTTCATTTCCTGGCAACTTCAGGTAGCGGACATTGTCCATATTCAAGCAAGGCAATAATGATCCCGAGAGTGAGTTATGGGAAAGGTCAATGAAAAAGGCATAATCTCGTCCACAAGGAATTTGACCTTGAAAAGAATTGTTACTCATAAAAAGGGAGTTAATAATTGTCCCGTTTCCTACCCATTCAGGAATTGTTCCCCACATGTAGTTGTTGCTAATATCAAGCAAAAGTATTTCAATCCATGGAGAGGATATTGGTAGAGTACCTGTAATTGATTATTGTTTAATACCAAAGCAATTAAACCTTGTAGCTTGAAGTGCTTCAAAAAAATGTCACCTCGAAGATTATTATTGCTTAACTTCAAAATATGCAAGGAGTTATTCGCAACCAGTCCCTTTGGTAACTCTCCACAAAAGTTATTAAAAGACAAATCCAAAAAATTCAAATCACTCATGTCACCGATTGAGGATGGGAGATAATCTTCAAATTGATTGTTAGAAAGATTCAAGTACTGTAAGTATGGAGCTAACTTCCCAATATTTTCTTGAAGTTTCCCATCTAAGAAATTATGTGAGACATCCAGCCATGTGATGTTTAGGTGGCGATCTGATGCTAAATGAAATTTGCCTACCAAAGAATTATCCTGAAGAATTAGTGCTTGTAGTCTTGTTTTGTTTTCAAGCAACCAAGCAGGGAAGCTTCCACTCAAGTAATTGTGAGATAGATCAATTACTTCCAATTCACGTTGGCGAAGTAGAGACTTGAGAGTATCATTGGAAAGATCCTTTAAATCACAACCAGGTAGCGCAAGGGCCTTTAGCTGAAACGGGAAGTCCTGATCACCAAGATCTTGAAATTCTATCCCAAAATTTTTGCCTTCAATACCAAGTATAATCATCTCAAGTCTAGAGTGATTGGAAAATAAGCTGAATGGCAACAGGCCTTCAAAATGATTATGACTAAAATCAATGTACTCAAGTGCTGTCAAATTGGCTAGTATACTTGAAGGGATCTTTCCAGAAAATTGGTTCCATGATATATCCAAGAGTTTAAGAGAAGTCACATTTTTGAGACACATTGGAAGGTTTCCCGCAAAAAGATTACTAGAAATATCTAACTCCTCAAGATTCTTCAACATGCAAAACTCTATCAAAAGGAATAACATTAGTAAAGTTTATCCTAAATATGTTTTACTCCAAGAATCAACAAAAAAAAATTCATATTTTTTTTTTGTTTATGCCACTAAAAAACAATAAGAATTGGATTATCAAATTTTGTGCCTCCTAGTTTGACTAGTTAAATGAACCACAATAATACAACATTAATCATAGGCAAGAATAACAATTATATATGCTTGATTTGAAGTTGATGATTACCTTGAGTGGACAAAGTCTCATTGAAGAGATTTTGAGCTATTGATATAGCTTTTAGAGAAGACAATGCTTTGATAAATGGAGAAATACTTCCAATGAATTGATTTTTGCTCATATCTAAAATCTTCAGCTTACTTAAATTCGTCAAACCTATTACAAGCAAAGAGATACTATCAAGAGAATATTGTATATGACATACCTAACGATGCTAAATAAACATTCTCTTTCTATTACAAATTTACATTGCTCTTATAGTTAGATAATGGAGTGTTTTACCTTTTATTGGTAATGGTCCATTAAATTCATTATCTTGCAATATGAGGACCTCCAAGCTGCTTTGATTAGCTAACCCTACATGACAATCATGAAAGAAATTTGTTAGATAAAATTGTTGAATGGATAGAAGATTTACAATGAGTTAAAACTTTCATTTGGTAGACTTTTTTTTTTTTTTTTTGTAAATGTAGACCTTGAATATTAAAAGTGTGTTACTACTATTATTAGCAAAAATTCAAATCATTTATTATTGAAATGAGCCATTAACGAAAAGATTTTGTGCTTTAAAAGAAAAAGAATCAAATAAAAAAATAAAAATTTCATTCCATTGAACTAGTAGGAAGATTGAGATTCTTAAATGAATAGGCTACACTAAATGATTCTATGATGTTTTTAACCTAATGTCTTTAGTTTCTCCAATTTGACATATTAGGACTTGTAGAGTTTTGAGAAAAGAAATGCTATGTCATTGATAGTATTTGGAGAAAAGTGAAAGTTTAACCTTATCAATAAGACATGCACAATGTAAAGTATTTGACCAATATCATCTAATAATAAGTACTTGGAGTAATATAAGAAAGCATATCTTTTTCTAGTTAAAGATTTTTGTACTATCATAATAAAGATTTATGGTCTTCAAAGATGAAAGTTTAGTTGGGTATGATAAAGAAAGTAGATACTTGCAAACTAAGCACTCCTACAAATAAACTTGAAGTACTTATCCTTAATATGGAGAAAGTGTAGTACAAATTTTTAAACACATTTAGTAAGTTAGAAAAAAAGGTAATAAGTGTTTATGAATATTTTTTAAGAATTTTTTAAACTTTTTTTCAAAAATAAATTAATAAAAATTCATATAATCTTGGTTTATAATAACATTAGGGTGAAAGAAAGAAGATATTTTCTAATCGAAATTGATCAATGTTTATCAAAGAAGAACATGGATAATTTTCACAATAAGAAATAGAGAAATTCCTAGTCTTTGTCCTAAAAAGTCTTACCATCAAAACAATTTAAAATAAAAAATTGGAGAGGCTAAAATAGATAGTAAAATATTTATTTAACAAATTTTGACTCAAGTTGCATCAAAAGGTAATAAACAATTACTTTGAAATGTAACATATAGGTGTAAAGTGTCAACAAATCTATTAGAAATTTCAAAATTAAGTCTTTCTTTCTCTTACTTTAATATTACACTCACATTTAGAGAAGAGCATTTATGGTAATTAAAATATGTAGTTTTGTAAAGCTTCTCAATGTAATTATCATTGACTACTAGATTAAAGAGAAATGAAAATTGATAAGTGTTAAGTACAATGAAAGTTTATAAAATTGCAAATTCTTGTAGGCATACAATCACAGAAATCACCTTGAGAAGGAAAGTTCTCTCCCAAAGCATTTCTAGTAAGATTCAAAACCTTGAGTGATGTTACTGTATCCAAGGATCTTAGGATGTTACCACTGGATAAATAATTCCACCCAAGTTTTAGAGTTGTCAGATTCTTTAATTTTGATAGCATTTCAAATCCTGCAAAAAATAAAAAAGAAAGAAAAGTATTACTAATTGAATAATGCTACTTGTGATCAACATTTGTTCATTGTATGAAATGATTGTTGGTTTGTCACTTGCATATGTGGCAAGGCAAATTCTTCATGCGGCAGAACATGCATGCTATGTTTACTAATACATCTCATATACAGATAAAATTTATGAACTACATGTCTTAAGTAGTCATACAATATATATATATGCCTTCACTATATACTGGCCATTCATGCAAGGAGGTGCAACAAAAATCTTGTTTTTAATGAACTCGTTTTCATTTTGTTCCTAGGTAAAGGGATGTACCATAGAATCTCTATTTTAACCATGGCCAAACTTCTATTGCATGAGATAATAATTCTACCACGGCATTATTCAATAGTTTATTTGAATTATTGTTTTACCCAAGCCACTATGATTCTTAATCTTTTTTATAAGTTGAAGGGAGAACAAAAGGATAGGAAAAAGAAGAAGGAAAGAAAAAGAAAGAAAAAATGAGAAATGTAAAAACAAAATTATCATGAAAACTCTTTATTTTCTTATTTTTTCATTAATTTTAAAATAATTAAAAATTACATATTTGATCCTTCTTTCACTTTTTTTTTTTTTTTGGTCATGCGAAGAAGAGAGTAGACTTCCATATATATGTGAGCTCTCAAAATAAAACTTGTTGTAAGAAATGTAGCATTTAATTTTTTTTAAAAGTCTTCTTAGTAATAATTAAATTTGAAAATCTTTTTGTGCCCTTAAATCAAGAAAAGAAGTTTCAACTAGCAAAATCATAGTTCTAAGTGAAAAGTTATAATCATCTTGCAGAATAACTCTTCAATAATTGGTTAAAGAGGGAAAAAACATATTTAAACTTTTCGAAAGAGGATATTGAGATAGGGTAAGGTGTAGGAAATATTTAAAAGAGAAACTCGATTTTCAAGTTGTGAAAATTTGAAAATTGATGAAATTGTATACATTGGAATATAGTACATCATAGAAACTCACATTTGCCCATTCAACTAAGTTTTAGGAGAAAACCTTGATCCAATTAACTAAGGTCTAGCCCATTAAAGGTAACAAAATTTGCTCTTAACAGCTAAGTAAGGTTTAAATCCATATTAATTTGGAAAAGGTCTACAAAATTCTTACTTAAATGGAATAACAAATTTATTACTTTTGTTTACATGATACATAAAGCATGTGTTTAATGTATTGCTTTTCAAAATTCTCTTCAGTTTCTATCACTTGAAGGTTATTTGACAAAACATTCATCTTTTGTTTACTTAAAACTTCACCATGTGTTAATAGAGATTTCTCTTTTGTATAAGCTAAATTTTCTTCTTTACTTTTTCTTAGAATATTAAATTGAACTTAAGTGCCCTCTAACTCTATTGTCTTTCATTTGTTCTTATTCGTGGCCAAGGATGTCCAAATTTTCTATAGCTAATCTTTAATTGAAAGTAAAAATTTCATTCATCAATTAAAAAATAAGGTTGGTGTACTTTTAATATCTCCATTACAACTAAACTTAACCAAGTAACTCATATTTGATGTTAGGTCTTAATTGCTCTTATTGAAACGTGTATACTTTCAATTTGGCTCAAATTGATTTCTTTTTTCACGTGAAAATATTTCAAAGACTATTAAAGTTGTCTTGCCACTACTTCAGTATGGTTAGAAAGCCTATAAGCCCAATCCAAAAGCTAATTCAAGAATTGGAGACAACATTTTTTTGTTTAAGCTTTTTACTACAAAGGATCACATTTTTTATGTGAAACTTTTGTCATATACACACAAATACAATAATATTTGTGATGACCATTTGATGTGATGTTTAATTACTTGCATTCACATGCCCATGTTTTAATGTGCAAAGATGTCTTCGTCTTATCAATAATATCAAAAGTACAACATATAATCAATAGTCATATTTGAGTTAGCTTCAAAATGAGAAAACATATTATTAACATTTAGAGGAGGGTTTCTTAAATATAAATAATTCAATTAATAATCCACTAGTATTTTAACATGATAGCTCACCATGATGTGAGCATGAGCCATAATAATCAAATTATTAAAAAAAAGCAATTGCAAATATTATTTATTAGTCATTAAAAAACTTATAAATCAATACTTACAACTGTATATAACTATCTCATATTGTTAAGAAATGTAAAGAAAATCTTTGAAATATTATTCTAAAAATTGAAGACAAAAAAAGAAGCCATATTCATCAATTTAACTTTGTTATGTTATAAATCGTCCATTTGACAGTAAAAAATTGTTAAATATATCTATTATTACCAGAGTAATTCAATACAAAGTTAATAGACACAAGAATTTGAATTTGACTGAGATTTACTTCATATTAAGATGTTTAGTCAATCTATTTAGAAGTAGATCGGTATAGCTATCATTAGTGATCTAAGTCCTTATAACTTTTTTCCTTTTTTTTTTATAGAAAAAATAAAAAATATGTTCTTTCTTTTGGTGTAGAAATATTGAATACACTCAAAAGGAAAACTCTTCTTCTTCTTCTTCTTCTTCTTCTTTTTCAATATCTACCTTTTTACTCTTGGTTTTAAAGGGCATCAATGTCTAAAAGAAAAAAAGTAAAGATTCAAACTCTTTCAAAAGAATGTTTTATTGTATTATGGTTGAAGGGTTTCAATTTTAATTTTCTTTTAGACAAACGTGTAATGTTGGAATATGTTTTTAAAATTTTATATTTTCTTGTTCTTAAATGAAAAAATTTAAATATTCATAAAAAATAAAAAAATAAAAAGGTTCATGACATACCTTCACTAGGAAGGCAACCAGCAATTGCATTCGAAGATAAATCCAGACTTTGTAGCTCCTTGAAGGGCAGAAACAGGGAAACGTTCAAAAGCCTGCCCTCATTGGTCAGAATATGTTGGGGAGAACCGTCTTCATATACTCCACTGAGGGACAGTTTGATCGCGTGACCGGTGCTGGAGCTGCAGGTGACCCGGTCCCAAGCACAACAGTCACTCTTTGCATCGTCACTCCATGATGGAAGGAGATGAACGTGGCCAGTCTGGGATTTTACAAACGCCTTCAACTCTAGCAGACCAATCCTCTCTTCCTCGAAGCAGCCTCTAAGCTCACGAATTTGAAGAAATACTAACAAAGTCCACAGCAAGATTTTCACTGAAGGCCTCTCCATGGGAAAAAGTTTTGAATTACTAGCAAAACCAGCGTGTTTATTGGCACACTGAAGGAAAAGATGCAAGGCCGCATATAAAAGTATATGTCCACAGGATCAGTAGTTTAAAAAGATAAGGATCATTATGCTAACCAAAGAAAAGACCCTAATTATTTGCATGGCTTTCACTAACTTGCTAAGTTGCATATTAGCATGAGATAATAGTGTGAGATATTTTATAGGTAACCATTTCCATTGGTTCTGATTAGGACATTAACTACTTTGATACAAAAGAAAGGACTGAAATTCTATCTGGAATCAACATGGTTTACACCACTGAAGGGTTCGGACAAGGACCTTAAATAAATAGAAAGCTTTTACGAACTACTCGCACAATTTGAGAACATGTAAAGGACTTTTTTTTTTCTCTACTTATAACGGGAAAGTGGTAGAATATACAGTTAATTCCAAGTAAAACAATGCAAATATATCTCACGCACAATGTAACATTTTCTGATACACAACTTACTATAGTCTGTAAAAATATCTAATGCCCTATGTTGTCATAGATTGTTGACTTAATTCCTAATTTGACAATGATACCTCAACTTTGATAACTAAGGAAGACTAAGACTTCAATTACCTTGAAAACAAAATCAATGAGATAATTATTTCCTTTCTTCCACCAGATTCCTAGGAGGCATTGGGCGAACAAGGTCATGTATAATAGAAATAAATAAATAAACACATGCTTGCTTCTAAAATCTGTTTTGCTCTATATACTAAAAATGAAAAGGATCTAATTTTGTAATAAGGATGAAGGATCAAATAAAGGAAGAGAATAAATCTAAAAGGATAATCGATTTTGATTTTAAATGTGGATATGGCATTCCAAATTTTCTTTTCTCAATGAAGGAGTCTACTGCATCATCAAAACCAACCAAAATATCTAAATGTCAATTTCTCATTCCTTCATTTTCTTCTTCTTTTTGGATGGAAATAATTTATATTACTTATGCATGAATAGATTCAATAGGACCAATCTGGGTAAACAAGAAAGGTCAAGACACTTATTCAAATGATTATACGACAAATTCATCAAAGATTCCATTAGATATTATATTTGAGAATTGTACTCAAGTTGCAAGGTATACATCAGAAAATGAGTTCCTAGAAAGATCCAATAAAGAAAATGAGTTCTCAATGAAGGAGTCTACTGCATCATCAAAATCAACCAAAATATCTAAATGTCAATTTCATTCCTTCATTTTCTTTTTTTAAATGGAAATAATTTATATTACTTGATGCATGGATAAATTCAAGAGCACCAATCTGGGTAAACAAGTAAGGTCAAGACACTAATTCAAATGATTATGTGAGAAATTTTTCAAAGATTCCATGAGATATAATATTTAAGAATTGTACTTAAGCTGCAAGTTATTACATCAAAAAATGTGTTCCTAGAAAGATTCAATATGCTTGTCTTGTCCAACTGCGATGAGTGGCCACCGGTGGTAAAACTCATGTTGCCTCTAAAGAAGGGAACTTGTGAGCTAGAAACTACACTGAGTTAGGAATTCTTATTGACAATCTGGTTCTAACAAATAAAACAATTTATTTTTAAGAAAACTTGGAGTAATAGGAAGTGAGATAAGGAAGCAATTATTGTTTTTTTTTTTAGAAGCACAAGCTATTTTAAAGCATAAATTTCACAGTAATTTTCCTTCTCTGCAAAAAATCAAATGCAACTAACATGAAATATTTTAGACTTATCTCTTGTTGCAATGTGGTGTATTAAATCATTTCTAAGATAGCTGCTGAAGGATTAAACAAAACTTTACTCACTTTATATTTCCTTGCTAGACAACTTTTGTTCTAGGTAAAATCATTAAGCAAAACATACATTTATGCTAAGAGTTAATGCATAATTATTACAAGTATACATATGAGAAAAGGATGGCTATTAAGGTTAATATTATAAAAGCGTATGATGTGGTACTCTAGAATACAATCTTAAATATGTTAAAAATTTTTAAGTTTTTAAAACAATTTATATATTGGATTAAAAGTTACATTACTACTATTAGATATTTTGTAAACATAAATGACTTTTATAAGGAGATTAAGGGGTTTTATATTGAAGGATCCACTCTCACCTTTCTTTTTTATTATTGTAATGAAAATTTTCTACAAGAAAGTATCTTTTTTCTTGTTTGCTCATGAAGATATGAAGGAAGAGATTAAATTTAAAAGAATAACTAATTTTGATTTTAAATGTAGACATGGCATCCCAGATTTTCTTTCTTGAATGAAGGAGTCTAGTGCATCATCAAAACCAACCAAAATATCCAAATGTCAATTTCTCATTCCTTCATTTTTTTTATTTTTTTTTTCTTTTGGATGGGAACGAGTTGTATTGCTTGATGCATGGATAAGTTCAAGAGCACCAATCCGGATAAATAAGAAAGGTCAAGACACTGATTCAAATGATTATACGACTAATTCATTAAAGATTCCATTAGAAAATGAGTTCCTAGAAAGATCCAATATGCCTATCTTGTCCAACTAAGATGAATGGGTACTGTTAATCATGATTTAAATATTTTTATCATTAAAAAATGGTCCTATCTAATCTTTGTGTATCCTCTTGTACTCCATTAAGTTTGCTTGTTACGAACATGGCTGTTCGTAGCGGCATTTGCCATAATCTCTTGTTTTACCAAGAGAACAAAAAAACAAAAACATAAAGCAAACTATTTGAATAACTTCTTCTCTATCTTTTTATTGAAAACTATAGCCTTTTAACACGCTTTACAAAATGTAAAAAAGGAATTTATTAAAAAAAATACAATTAAGGAAAAACATGGAAAGGGAAATAACAACTAAGGAAAGATGACCATGGCCTTAAACGCCATATCTTTACCAACCCTAGCACTACCAAATCCTTCCACGAAATAATGAGATCACCTTCCATTTGACATCTGCATATCATCTAAAAGTAAATGAGATCTTCATCAATCAGTATCTCAAAGGCAATATGGATCAGCATTAAAGTCATTGGCCACATTTCCTACTACATAAATAACTAAATAAAAGGAAATCCTAATTCAAATTCTAGGCATGTAACATTGCTCTTAATCCCTTCAAGCGTACTCCATTGGGTCTCCTTCTCAATCCCTTCAGTTGTCGTCTTCCAAAATCCCACAGATTCTTTGCATCATATCAACGTAATGACCCTACACTGTTTTTCCGACTCCATGTTTCTTCAAGATAGCCACATCTTCGGCATCCTCAAATTTTTCATCTCTAGGTAGTGATGTAGAGATTCCCTGACTTTATTAACATCTTCCAGAGCTTTCTAGCAAGTTGTGGCTCCACCTCTCCCTGTCTGATTAGTCTAGTACAATGGGTGACCCATCAAAGTTGAGGAACTGATAATAAAAATCTTACGTTTCATTTAAGAGCTAAGAATAACAATTTAATGTCCACAAAAAAGAACGAAAAACAGCTGAAGCAACATTTTGTTGGATCAAATTTCACCACCGCATCAAATTTTGCTTCGTTCCAATTGGATCAACTTTATCTTCATCCTCTTTCTCTTCCCCTTATGCCCTGTCTTTATATCCTTCTACTCTTTTAAAACTTACTCGTAGAAACAAGAAAAATATTTCCATAAGTATTAAAGAAAAGAAGCTAATATCTCATGAGTCACACACCAGGCTCATATTGGCAATAAAAAGAAAAACCTGCAAAGAAAATATAACTTAATTAAAACAAAAGACAATGAGAATAAGGGGAAAATAACACCAAAAGAAAAGAAAAAAGAGACAGAACTACGGAAAATAAGCTCAAGCTAGGCCATTTGAAATATGCTGAGGACATAGTGCGGAAGAAAACTACCGAAACTAATGAGCAGTGAAGAACTAATAAAAATGTCATGTTCCACAAAATAACTAATAGTCAAATAATAATAACAGTACAAAGAAAAGAAAAAATGTGGAAGCAACATTTTATTATAGGATTAAACTCATCATTCGTTACCTTAGTCAGAAGCCACACTTTGTAGATTTGTCAGTATGATTCGCGTCACTCCATCCAGTCAATCTAACTCGCTTTAATGGTGCGATTCTGTTCACTGCATATGGCTGTTCCATAAATAAACTTGATTTGATGGAGCTCTGCTTCAGCGGAGAAATCGGATTTAAGTGAGGAGTCGACTTTCCATAACTAACCATCGAATACTCGTTGGTCGATAGGTGACATTGTAGCGGAAGGTAGAAAACCGTGTCTTCGGGATGACTGGGTTCTCGTCAATTTGATACGAAGGTTATCCGCTTGATTTGCGCGAACCCATTTCCATTTCTCTCCGGAGAATGATGCAGTAACACTGATGCTATGCAAGAAAACAGAAATCATTGGATTGAAGAGGAATGTCAAAATTTCTTCTCAAACATGTCTAAAGGGGAGATTACAATTAGCAAAAAAGTGTTTCATTCTCTTTGCAAATGTATTGGTTGCAAATTTTTTTATTGCCCAAATAGACACATATGAAATTGAAAAAAAAATATTAGACCCTTCCTACAGGTAGATAAATCTACTAGACAATATGTAGCAAGAGTAGCTTAGAAAAAAAAATTTGTTATTAAAATTTTGAAGGATTGAGATTAATAAATGTTCACAATTGACATAAGGCAATAATTGACAAATTTTTATGATCTTGTATACAATAACTCAAACTCCTTATGGTAAAATATATTATATTAGAAAACTATAAGGAATGAAGTGTTTTGGAAGTAAAGATGAAAGGATCACTAGTTTGAAATTGGAAAAATAGTTTACAAGTAAAAAAATAAACTCTCACTAACTAAATTAGAGTACAATATTGTCAAAAGTTATTTAGAACTAAGAGAAAGTAGAGAAAAACTAAATGAACAAGACTACTATGAAAAGGAGGAGTTATAAAACATAATTTATCTATTGGATCATTTTGAACGAAGCTAATTACAGTAGATTGAGTAGTTGTATGAAACAACCCAGTGAACTAATAGTAAACTTTTGTCAACAATAAGAAGAATCACATAAATATTTACTTTTTAGTTGTAGATTCATAAATTACATTTACAGAGGTCTATTAGATATGAATAGATTATCTTAAAGAATTAAACAATGCAAAAAAGAAATATATTGGATGATCAAGATTATTAAATATAAAAGTTTTGTAGCAATCTTACCAAGTGTATCATTCAAAATTACATTGTAACATATTTGGAATAAAAGGAATAGAAAAAAAAAATCAATAGTAAAAACCTAGACACCTTGACTTTTATTGCAAAAATCAAAAAGGACATGAGAGGTAAAATTTCATTAATTAGTAATAATTTTTTGCAAGAGCTTTAAATTTTTTAAATTTAGTTTTTCAGCTTAAATGATAATGTTAAAAGTGAGTAATTTTATATTTCATTTGGTGATATATAATACCTAACATTTGACCCAAAAAAAAAAAGAATTTTAATTGACAATATCTCTTCCATTAGTCTTGATCAACAAAAGTAAAAAAAAAAAAAAGTCAATAGCATATATGGAATCAAAACTGGCCCTAAAGTGTCATATGACTTCGCATCATTGTCACACCTATAAAATGGTGCACATATTTTTGCAAAAAAAAGCTCAGATTGCACATACTTAAATTTCGTTCATGCAAAATCTGTTTTCTTGTTTAGTTGTAACATTGTGACCGTATAGAAAGTGATACCTTTTCAGTTCATGGAAATGCTTGTAGGAAAAAGGAGACATTTAGT